>JANZLC010000202.1:4133248-4151111 GCA_026413385.1 Erythroxylum gracilipes | reverse complement strand
TTGCCCTCAAGTTTGTTTGAACCATTTGGTTGCTTTGACTTGGTTGAGTTGTATTTCCATTTGTTTGCTTTGCTTCCACCTTCTGCCTTTCAGTTTGATTTGCTTTTGCTTCCATTTTTGTTTTGTTTCCGTACTTGGTTATCTGGTTTGATTCGTTTCACTTCGGTTCCAAGTCTTTCGTCTCGTTTTTCGGTTGAGACCCGAATCATGTCTAAGTATGAGGGTTTCGGATTAAGAGGTTGGATTTTCGGTAATAGGTTCCAACAAGAACGACCGAGGACGGCAACGCCCGAAGGAGTAGGAGCTTTAGTGGCACCAGCTCTATGGCGACCAGACTCTAGTTATTGATGACCTTCGGCTCCATGAGCCTTGAACTTGTAATCTTCCAAGTCCTTGTAATTCACGTTATGCTCAACTTGGATACCTTCTTCTATGCTTCGCTTACCGTTTTCGTGATCAATATCCTCAGGCTTTCTCTCGGCCTTACGCTGCTGGTTTTGCTCCTTCCCGAACTTCTTAGCCCTCTCCATCACACTTATAGTTATCTTTGCTCCTTTACTCTACCTGGAGCTGATCTAGTGTGATTCTTATATTGTTATCAATTTCTCTTCCAAGTTCCAATGGATTATATACAGTTATGTATAAATTTTGCAAGCTTAAAGGTACGTGTCCACCTTACATGTCTTCTAAGAAGGCTCTACGTGTCAAAGGCGAAGCACCCAGTGGTTCTTCTGGATTGCCATCCTTTTAGTGCTCTTCTATACAAGTCCGGTCCACTTCTAATCTTCTATACGAGTCCGGTCCACTTCATGCGATACTTTATATGGGGCTCTACGGATGACCACAGGAAGCTGCACCTAGCCAATTGGGACACTGTTTGCTGACCTAAAAAAATGGGGGGGCTTGGGCATTAAATGTCTACGCTCCTCTAATGATGCATTTTTGGTGAAATTGGGATGGGTGCTGTTCACTCGGCCCCAAGCCCTTTGGGTTCAAGTCTTACAAGCTAAATATCGTTTTGACCCTCATTACATCCCCATACCATTACCAGGGTAGGGGCCTCGAGCACTTGGAGGGGTATAGCTGCCACGTGGCAGGTCGTCCGCCAAGGCCTTAAATGGCACCCTGGTAATGGCTAACGGATTCGTTTCTGGCTAGACAATTGGGTCAAGGGCTGGGGACCCCTTATAGATGTGGCTTCATCTCCTATCCCTGAAAGTATCCTCTACGCCTGTGTTGCAGATCTCCAGAATGCCGATGGTACGTGGCAATGGCATTTATTTAGCACTACCTACCCTCTTTTGTTTGCCTAGACATTGCAGAGACTCACACCCATGCTGATCATACCGTAGACGATACCTTCCAGTGGGGAAAGACAACGCATGGACAATTCACAGTCGCCTCCGCGTATGATTTACTAGAAGGGGATACCACTGACGAGCACAGTCCACTTTGGGAGACTATCTGGAAATGGTCAGGGCCCCAGAGGATTCGGGCGTTCCTATGGCTGTTGTCCAAAGATGCTTCGCCATATTGCTACGGATTGCCATTGTCACCACTGTGGTCACACTGAAACAACCCTCCACTCCCTTCGCAATTGTACGCGCGTTAAAGCGCTCTGGGCCAAATTTCCCTCGACAGTTGCGGATCTGGCCTTTTTCCTCAATGATGAGTTGAGGTGGGTCCAATCTAACCTTACGAATCACCACGAGGTATGACATTTTGAATGAGCCTCACTTTTTGGCGTTACCTGCTGGTTCCTGTGGTACTGGCGTAACAAAAGTGTGTTTGAACCCGAGTTTACGTGGCCGACTGCAGGGGACCGATCTGTTTTAGAGTATGTCGACAGTATTGAAAGGGCTCAGGTAGCGGAAAGTTATGTGTTCCCAAACCAAGGTTTACCCCCGGGCCGGTTCGTAGGGTGGTCCAAACCGCCAGCGGACTGGGTTAAGCTCAATACTGATGGGGTGGTACGACACGAAGGTACTGTTTCTACTATTGGGGGGCTTATTAAGGACTGGCAAGGCCGGTGGTGTGGAGGTTTTCTGCAGCACATATCCAGCAAATCCCCGCGCAAAGCCGAGTTAGGAGGCATATACGTGGGTCTCCATTTGGCTTGGACCCTAGAATATCGTCAAGTCATCTTGGAAGTCGATTTCCTCCAGGTTATCAATATTATGTCTTTTTCCCTTACAGTTTTACCTGATGAACTTTCTCTGGTGACAGGTAATCGTGCATTGCTTCACCAGAATTGGGAGTTACATCTTCAGCACATTCATCGAGAAGGGAATCAGAGTGTAGATCATTTAGCCTCGATTGCAACCCTTGTCAGTTCAGGACCGCACATCTTACAGGAGCCCCCACTGACAGCTTTGGATCTCATTCGCTGGGACCAGTAAGGCGCGTTGTATCGCTGAATTTTGCATTAGATAGTTTGTACTAGTTTCGTTTCCCTTATAACAAAAAAAACTATGTCTGAAGCTAAAAAATGTTGTCGATTTACTTACAACAATTTATATCTATATTTTTGTTTTTTAAAAAAAGTATTTATTTATTGAGACGAAACAATATCACAATTCAGAGTGTCTAACAAAAAAACAGGTGGCATGTCCCAACTAAGCCTATTGGGATATCTAGTAGCTAATTTAGATAATAAGTGGGCTACCATATTTACATGCCTTAGAATCCATTTAAACGTAAAAGACTGAAAAATACATGCTGTTAATTTGCATTCTTCCAGTATCACTCCCAACTCATTGATGTCAGTTATTGATCCATGGAATCTCTGCACCAACTGAAGACAATCTGTTTCCACCTTAACTGACGTGGAGCTAGATTATATCAACTAAGATAAGGCTTATTTGAATGTAATAGCTTCAGCAATAAGAGGATTATAATTTGATATAGAAAAACCTGAGAGACATTTAACAAATTGACCTCTCTCCCCTTTTATTACTAGGCCATATGACAATAGTCCCCTGATCATATTGAATTGCAGCATCAAAATTGCACTTCACAACTTCAACATTTGGGCCTGACCAACAGATAGCAGGTCCATCAGTACTAGTTGTTGGACCAGAATTACTAGTCTTAGATTGGGCATCCTGCCACTCTTCAAGAAATTTGGTTGAAGAGCCAACAATAGTTATGGGATCTAATCTTTTATTCTGCCATATTAAAGAATTTCGAGCATTCCATAAATGCCACATAAGTACACAAGCCCAACTCACTACATCTATCTGGCCAGTCAAGAGATCCTGCAAAAAGGTATTAAAATTTGGAGCAACAAGATATAAATTGAATAAAGACCAACATGCACGAGCTTGATCACATTCTAGCAATGCATGAGCAATTGTTTCAGCCTCATCACAATAAGAATAGTTTTCCTCAATTGTCATTCCTCTTCTTTTTAAGGCCTCTCTTACTGGAATAATCCCTCTACATGCTCTCCAAAGAAATTCCTCCATTTTAGGAGGAATTGGTAGATGCCACAACTTCTTCCAAGGGCCAACAATCTCTTCAAAAACTATGGTGCCTAAAAATTTAAGGGCTGCTCTATAACCAGACCGAACTGAGTAGAAGCTATCTTTAGTAAAATGCCAAATCAACTGATCTTGATGGTTTATCGTATGCAAAGGAATTGACATTATTTTCTCCACATCCATATTACAAAAAAGGCCTTGTATTAATTGTAGATTCGATTGCTTTTCATCTTCTAGCATTAAGTCATTCACCTGCAAATATTCAAAACCCTCAACAACGGGTGACTATACAAAAAAATCAGCATCTCCCTATAACCAAGGATCATTCCATACTGAGATGGAATCTTCATTTTTGATTCTCCACCGTGTGCCAATAGCTAGCAAATCTCTAGCTTGTAACATACTCCTCCAAATAAAACTTGGATTATATCCGTTCTTTGCTTCCAGGAAAAAGTTTCTGAGAAAATATTAGCTTTGAGAATTTGAGCTGGAAGAGAAGAAGGGTTATGGATTAAATTCCATCCCTGCTTAGCTGGCATTGCCAAATTGAACTAGTTTAAAATTTAAAAACCAAGTCCACCCTCTAGTTTTGACCCACACAATCTTTCACATGTTAGCAAATGCATCCTGTCATCCCCGTTGGGTTTATTGCCCCACCAGAAGGAATTCATCATCTTTTGAAGTTCATCACATGTTGAAATTGGGATCAAAAAATATTCATACAGTAAGTGGGCAAAACTTGGACAACTATTTTAAGAAGAATCTCCTTTCCTACTCTAGATAAAAAATGGTTTTTCCAACTATGTCCCTTTCTATCTCTCTTTGAGAAAAGAAAATATATGTTTCTTGTTTCTGCCTATAAGAGAGGGCAACCTCAAATATCTTCCATGATTTAGGGGAGTTGAAACTATTAGAAAATTTTGATGGCTTATGAGCCTAAGTCATCAGTAAGACATCTAA
This sequence comes from Erythroxylum gracilipes, assembly GCA_026413385.1. Classification (NCBI taxonomy): domain Eukaryota; kingdom Viridiplantae; phylum Streptophyta; class Magnoliopsida; order Malpighiales; family Erythroxylaceae; genus Erythroxylum; species Erythroxylum gracilipes. Next base: position 4,146,669 of record JANZLC010000202.1, on the reverse strand, counting down.
TTTTTACGATAGCAGATTTTTTATTCTATTTAAATACTTACTTTTTTTGCTTCCAACACAACTTAATACAGTAATAATAATAAAATTAATCAATTTTTAAATATAATTTAATATTTTTCTATAATTTATAAATTAACTAAACAATTTTAATAACTTTATCAATTTTTAAAATTTAAAATTTTTATTTAAAATTTTTTATTTAAATAATAATAATAATAATAATAATAATAATAATATAAAAACAAAATCAAAATATGTGTCATGGGTGTAACTTAAATTTACACAAATAAAATCAATTTTTAATTTTTAGTTTTTTATCTTAAAAATTAAAGTTAAAATAAAAATTAAATAAAATCAAAATATGTGTCACAAATTAAGTGTCATGCGCGTGACACAAATAAAATTATTTTTAATTTTTAATTTTTATCTCAAAAAATCAAAATATGTGCGTGAACAAATGAAAGCAAATTAAAATTTTTATTTTAAAATTTTTATTTAAAATGTGACGCATTTTATTTTTTTATTATTTTAATTTTAATTTTTATCTTAAAATTTTTATTAAAAAGTTTAAAATTAAAAAATAAAATAAAGTGTGTCGTGGCTTAAGTACTTATGACACATTTTGTTTTTTATTTTTTTTAATTAAAATAAAATTTATTTAAAATTAGAATAAAATTTTTAAGATAAAAAAAATGTGCCACAGACGGATATATATTTTATTTTATTTTTTCCTATAGATAAATTATGAACCATTAATTTAAACTCATGACTGGCATTCTGATTATCAAATCTTATCTTTCCTTGCCATGTTTTTTTTAAATACGTATATAAGAGAACAGAGGAATTGAATAATTTTATAGAACAAACTTGGCCATATATATATATAGTCTTTCATAACAAAATGCCAAACTAACTTGCTAGAGTTTAGGAAACAAATCAGAACTGAATCAAAACAAACAAAACGTGATAGCCCTATAAAATAGGGATTTATTGACGACTACAACTAATAATTCCTCCCTTAAACTGAATATTCAGTTTATATCAGACAAAGAACAGATACCCAATAGCTCTCTCAACTTCAGAAACACATCCAACTTGAGTGGTTTAGTCATCACATCAGCGACTTCCTCTTGTGTAGCACAATGCACCAGTTCTATAATACCAGCTTTTGCTGGCTCTCGAAGAAAATGAAAACGCACATCTATGTGCTTGCTATGACCACGCATGACTGGATTTTTGGAGAGTTTGATTGCAGAACTGCTATCACAATGAATAACAATAGTCATGTCTTGATTTGAGTCCATTTTCTTCAATACCCTTTTCAGCCAAACTGCCTGACATGCGTATGAAGCGGCAGCAATGAACTCTGCCTCTGTAGTCGATAGACTGACCACTGGCTGCTTCTTTGATGACCACAATATATCTCTTGAGCTAAACAAAAACACATATCCTGAAGTGCTCTTTCTGTCTTCCACATCTACAGTATAATCACTGTCTGTGTAAGTAACAAGATCGTCATTTCCCTCCTTCTTATAGAAAATCCCAAATTCAGTTGTTCCCTTCAAGTATTGCAACACTCTTTTAGCTACCTGCAAATGAAGCTCAGTGGGATTCTCCATATATCTACTAATAAGACTCACCACAAACATCATGTCTCGTCATGTTGCTGTGAGGTACATAAGGCTGCCCACAATTTGCTTGAAGTGAGTTTTGTCAACTTAGTCTCCTTTGGTATCCTTCATGAACTTAAATCCAGGAGCAGTCAGGTTATGAACAAAATTACATTTGTCCATTCCAAATTTTTCCAGTACCTCTATGGCATACTTCCTTTGGCCAATGAAAATTCCATCTGCTCTTTGGAAGACTTCTAGACCAAGGAAATATCTCATCTTTCCTAGGTCTGTCATGTCAAATTCATTCTTCAAGGAATTTTTGAATCCTATAATCATAGACTCGTCATTTCCAGTAAAAATGAGAACATCAACATACAAACTTACAATCAACACTTTGCCATCTGTTTTTGTCTTGATGAACAAGGTATATTCATAGTCACCCTTCTCAAAATCTTCCTTTAAAAAGTGGCCTTCGATGCATCTGTACCAAGCTCGCGGTGCTTGCTTAAGTTCGTAGAGTGCCTTCTTTAACATGTAGACTTTTTGTTCTGCTCCCTTTCGCATATAACCACTAGGCTAGTCTATAAAGACATTTTCATGTAACTCTCCATGCAAGAATGCTGACTTCACTTCCAGCTGGTATATTAGCCATCCTCTTTGAGCTGCAAGTGCTATTACCAACCAGATTGTCTCCATGCGTGCCACAGGTGCAAATACTTATGTATAATCTACTCCATATTGTTGTGCATATCCCTTCATTACAAGCATAGCCTTATATTTATTTATGGCACCATTTCCATCAAGTTTAGTGTTATAAACTCATTTAACTCCATTTTTCTTCCCTCCTGGAGGCAGGTCCACCAATTCTTTTTTATTACCATTATTTTTTATTGCCTCCATTTCTGCATCCGTGGCTTATCTCTAATTTTCACTTTTTACAACATCATCAAAGTGAGTAGGATCAGTACCAATGGTTGTGAACATGACCACATTAGCCTCCTCTTCTGACAGTCCTTCCCCTGCTTCATAATCTTGCATCTAAACTGGTGGCACCCTAATCTTTCCTTGAGTATGAGCGTTGTCATTAGTTGGGGTGGCCAAATTTTCGTCTGAGTCTGCTTCTTCATCAGCTGAATCAGATTCATGTCTTCCTTCCATCTCAGCCTCCTCGTCACCCCATTCCAAGTCACACACAACGTTGCTTTCATACCCCTTATCCCAATCCCAACTTTGGTCTTCTTAGAACACAACATCTCTGCTCACATGTATCTTTTGCAAAACTGGATCATAAAGTCTATAAGCTTTTGATTCCTCGCTGACCCCTAGTAGAATGCATCGCAAGCTCTTATCATCAGGTTTTATTCGAGTACTATCTGGTATATGAACATGAGAAATGCAGCCAAAAACTCTAAAGTACTCAACTGATGACTTGGTTCCACTTCATGTCTCTTTCGGTGTCATATTTCTTAATGCCATAGTGGGACTTCGATTCAAGACATGTGTTGTCCAATTGACTGCTTCAGGCCAGAAAGTCTTTGGAATTTTCTTCTCTGAAAGCATGCTTCGAACCATATTCATAATGGTTCGATTTTTTCGCTCCGCTAACCCGTTCTGTTGTGGCGAGTATGCAGCTGTCAATTGTCTCTTTATACCATGGACAACACAAAAATTAGTGAATTCTTATAATGTAAACTCCCCACCGTGATCTGTACGTAAACTTCTGATAAAGGTAGTTATCTCTTTTTCAACAAGAATCTTAAATCGTTGAAAAAAATTAAATGCTTCTGGCTTTTCTATTTAAATCATCAATGAAAGTGAGCAAATACCTCTTTTTGCTATTGGAGATAGGTTTGATTAGCCCACAGATATCAGCATGAACCAACTCTAGAGGTTGAGAAGCTCTCCAATTGCTTTTCTTTGGAAACGAATCCCTTTGTTGTTTTCCTACCAAATAGTCTTCTCATAGCTTTAATGGAGCCTGAAGTTGTGGTAAGCCATGCACCATCTTTTTCTGTTGAAGAGTTTTCAAGCCTTTAAAGCCACAATCAAGCTTGAATTATTGCCTAACTTCACGAATCTCTAAAGCTTTCATCAAGATCACAAAAATGTATTCCTTGTTGCCACACATATGATTACTGCATCCTGAGTCAAGAAACCATGTATTTGCATGATCAACAGTGTTTATTTATTCAAATACCATCAAAAATATCTCCTCCTTGTTTATTTCTTCAAATACCATCAACAACATCTCCTCCTTAGTCTCTACTTAGTTGGCTTCGTATTTTGCAGTACATTCCCATTAGAAATATCCAATTTTGTAGCAATTATAGCATTCCACCATAGCTTTGTCAAAAAACTGTTTGCCTCTTCCACGACCTCCTCTTCCTCTACCTCGACCATGTTCTCTAGATTGGTCTCCATAAGTAATCTTTAACGCATACTCCTCCTCCATATGATAACTCATGCGTTGTTCATGGACAAGCAAGCTGCTTTGTAATTCATCTACGGTTAGTGTGCTTGTATCCTTAGATTCTTCAATGGAGCACATAACATAATCAAACTTGGGAGTTATGGATCTTAGAATCTTTTCAACGACGACAGCATCTTCCTTATCTTCACCATTTGCTTTCATCTTGTTAGCAATGGTAAGAGTTCGAGCAAAATATTCAATTACTGTCTTTCCTGCTTTCATGTGAAGTACTTCAAACTCCTTGCGAAGAGACCGCAATTGTGCCCATTTAACTCGTGTTGTGCCCTGATATTTATGCTTCATAGATTCCCATATACTTTTTGTTGTATCCTTATTAAGAATTGTCTCCAGAACTGTTTGATCCAGTGCCTGGAATAGATAATTCTTTGCTTTCAAATCCTTAAGCTTCTGATTGTAAATCATCTTCTTTTGCCCATCTGTTAGAACTGCACCTTCTGCTGCTGCAGGGATCCCATTCTTCACCAGGCCCTAATATTCCTTTAATCGCAAAAAAATTTCCATGAGCATCCCAATGATCATAGTGCCCATCAAAATTTGGTACTGTTGGTTGTACAAAAGAACTTTATATTGACATGATTGCAAAACACGTAGAAGACTGCTGCTTCTTGTTGCTACTAACCTTGTGAGGAGGCTCTGATACCAAAATGTTAAGTACATATATAAGAGAACATAAGAATTGAATAATATTATTGAACAAACTTGGCCATATATATATACAGTCTTTCATAACAAAATGCCAAGCTAACTTGCTAGAGTTTAGGAAACAAATCAGAACTAAATCAAAATAAACAAAACGTGATAGCCCTATAGAATAGGGATTTATTGACGACTGCAACTAACAGTTTCGACATGTATATGTGAGATGGATTATGTAATTGGCGTTTCTATTATTCAAATCTCAAGAATATTTAAAACTTCCTTTTTTTTAACTGAATTACTAATTTGCAAAGTTTGTATCTTGAAGTCGAAATGCTTTACTGACAACAACTAATTTTGGTTGTCAAATCTTTGGCCTAAAAATTTTATTTAAAAATCTTAATATTTTATTTTACCTTATTTTATAAATTTTTTAAAAAAATTAATAATTTAATTTTAATTTTAATTTAATTTTTTAAAAATAAAATTTTAAGATAAAAAATTAAAATAAAAAAAAAAACAAAATGTGTAGCAGGCATGACACTTAAGTCACTCTCGTGACACATTTTATTTTATTTTATTATTATTTAAATTTTAACTTTTTTAGTAAAATTTTTAAGATAAAAAATTAAAATTAAAATAATAAAAAAATGTCACGTTTTTAATAAAAATTTTAAGATAAAAAATAAAATTTAAAAATTGCTTTTATTTGTGTAACAAATATATTTTGATTTTTTATTACTATTTAAATTTTAATTTTTTAAATAAAAATTTTAAAATAAAAAATTGATGTTATTTAAGTGACGGGGTGACACATATTTTGATTTTACTTTATTATTATTTTGATTTTAATTTTTAAATAAAATTTTTAAGATAAAAAAATTAATTTTAAAATTTGATTTTATTTGTCACAGGCTAACACATATTTTGATTTTTTATTATTTTAATTTTAATTTTTAAAATAAAATTTTAAAAATTATTAAAATGGTTTAATTAATTTATAAATTATAAAAATATTAAATTTAATTTAAAATTGATTAATTTTATTATTATTATTATATTGAACTGTGTTGGAAGCAAAAAAAATAAGTCTTTAAATTAAACAGAAGATCTATTCTCGTGAAAATTGGATGTCTTACTGACGACTTGACTTATAAGCTATCAAAATTGAAAGACTAACGGAGTTTTTAACTTTTGTAGGTAAAACGACAATATTTTTTAGCCTCCACAGAGTAGAAGTGGACAGAGAATCCGAACTGCTTCTATATATATATGTTACGTTCATCTGCTTTTATCATATGGGACCTTTCTCAGGATTTATTAGCTTTGGCTCACGGACGGTGTACAAATAGTGACGTACTTTTTGTAGTGGTTAGAAGGGGTGAGCATTATTCGGGCCGGCCCGATTACCCGGCCCGACCCGAATTAATTCGGGTAACAAATTTTTGAATTTTGGGTAATTCGGGTAATTCAGATTTTACCCGAATTATTTTCGGGCCCGGGCCGGGGTCGGGTAACTCTAAAAAATTTCGGACCGGCCCAATTACCTGAATTACGTTATAAAATTTCGGATAATTCGGATAATTAGGGTAATTCGGGCCGGATAATTCGGTAATTCGGGTAATTCGGGTCTGGTAAGCTTGGGTTAAAAAAAGTTCGGGTTCGAACCGGGTAAGATGAAAAAAATTTCGGGTAATTCGGGCCGAGCCCGAACAGTGAAATTTCGGCCCGAATTACCCGAATGCTCACCCCTAGTGATTAGTAGGGTGAAGCCGAATGTCAATGGACCAAGTTGGGGTGGGGTTGGGGTTGGGTGGCCTATAGTTCGACCCACCTTATATGTATTAAAAAAAACATCAAATATGAAGTTAATTATTTTTGACAAAGTGGCGTCTAGCTACAGGTCTGGCCGGGTTGGCCCACCCTCAACCTGACCTCAACCCATGGGCCGGTCATACTTAATAGTTTGGACTCGTAAGTTGGTTAATCTAGGCCAAAATCGAACAGGACTAAGCCCAAACTGACATTTCTAAGCGACAGTGATTGAAGCCAACAATACATCATTGCCGAAGAAACCCTCTTTTTTATACAATTAAAATTTAGTGCAAAATTTTCATATTAAGTTAAAAAATGTAAAAGTATGCATATACTTTTTTTAACAAAATGGGTGTTAATTTAATTGAAATATAGCAATAACAAAATTTAAAATTAGCTTTAGTATTGATTAATATTATAACATATTATACTAAAAACTATTAATTTGCATAAACGAATTTATATTTTAACTTAAATGATATCTATATATATAAGGTTAATAATTTAAAAATTAGACCGAAATTTAAACCAGTAAGACAATAGATTTAAGGTTTAAAATATTCAACCAATATTAGACTTTCATAAAATTAACTAATTGTTTAATAAAATGAAAGAATTTGAAGTATGATTGAAAGAGATTGATCCAAGAATTTGACGTTTAATTGAAAAAGGAAATTATTAAATAAAAATTAATTGGTTTATTTTAATTCATAAAAATTTATTAATTTACAAAAATTAACTAATTAATTAATAAATTGATTAATTTTTAAGAGTAAAAATTATTAAAATAAATGGAGCCAGACAATTAAAAACTAAATTTAAAAATTAAAAATTAAAAATTTTTACTTAATAACCGACTAAAATAGTTGAGTTATTTAACCATTTCTCTCTACCAATGTCCCGTAGAATCGCATTGTAATTCAAAAGAGTATCATAGATACCTAAAAATATCACAAAGCAATACAAATTGCCAGTAACACTGTAGTCTGTACAGTGCAAAAGAAGACGCCCCCACCTTTCTGATGGGATCCCTCCATGGCATATAGTAATTCTTTCCACACACACACACACACAAGGAAACGGAAACAAAACGCCAAATCCAGCCTTCCTCCTTATTATCTGCTTAACAATCAATTAACTTGAGAACTTTGAATAGCTTACACGAAATAATTCACCAGGCTCTTCGAGCAACTAATTTTATGACTTCAAACCAATTATCTGTTGTCCTAAGACCAGCTAATAGCTATTGGACTCCCAACGACATGTTTCCCGTCAGACCACTCGAGACGATGAAAGCTGTTCACATTATTGGCGGCATTTGAACCTCCGGTGAACGTGACTGTATATGACTTCTTCTCATTTAACTTACTGAAACTCAACGTGTCCGGCTCGACCGCAATTTCTAATTGAGGAACCTGCGGTGTAACTGAAACCTTGTAGGTTCCTGCGGGCCCCACGTTGGTAAGAGTTCTCGTGTGCTTGATCACATTCACACCCCCACTCTTGATCCTCGTGGTATCGAAGTTGACCGCAAATGAAGGATAGTTGAGATCGGTCACACTGTATTGCTTCTCGGCATCACACGTGAAGTTTCTCCTTGCAAGTGTTGCGATTTGCGAGGATGTGTAGTTCAAAGCGCAGAGAAAGCCCAAGTAATCATCAGCCGTTAGATCATAGACAAGCCCGGGATTGAGCGCTGATACAGGGTCAACGTGTCCCGCACCCTGATCAAACGGCGTAGACTCTTTTCCAGTGTAACTATCTAGCAGTTTCTGGCCATTCTTGTACGCAACATAAGCAGTGGTCATCAACGCCGATCTGATGGACGCCGGCGACCACTCTGGATGCGCCGCCTTCAGCAGGGCGGCAAGGCCACTCACATGTGGGCAAGACATGGAGGTGCCAGAAATAACGTTAAACTCCACTCGCCGGTCGTCACTTGGCAGACCGGTGGGACCCACAGCACCGGACCACCCTGCTAAGATGTTGACACCCGGCGCTATCATGTCTGGTTTCAGAACATCCGGAGTGATTGAATTAGGCCCTCTTGAGCTAAACGCCGCAACAACAGGCGAGGGTTGGATTCCCACTTTAGTTCCCTCGAAGAGAATCGTCACCGTTGGATTTGGATCAGAGAACAAATATTTTTTTATTTCATTGCCATTTTTCTGTCCCAATGCTGTCGCAGGCAATAAGTGAGCGTCAGCGACCAATTCTTCACCGTTCGCGGCCGTGTTTACTAAAATCATACCCATCCCACCAGCTGCTTTCACTACAGCTCCTTTTTGGACCCTAGCATTCCCTCCACGATCGCATAACACGATCTTTCCGGCTACCTTTTCCGATATCAACGTGTTCATCATGCATAAGTTCCCATTTGTCGCGTTAGTAGCATTACCAGCATATACAAAAGGCAGTAACTTTCCTGGCAACGAGCTCCCTCTATAAAGAGAAACTCCTGAAAAGTTTTGGCCATTGCCAAGACTAGCATAAGCAGGGAAATCACGGTCCAGCGTGCCAGCACCGATGGTGGTTATCCAAGGCGCGACATTTGATAAGCTGTACGAGCTTGGACCTGCATTTCCAGCCGAGCAAGAGACCAAGATGCCTTTCTCCATTGCTGAAAAAGCTCCTATTGCAACACTGTCTCTGTCGTAATTAGTCGTCCCTCCGCCGAGAGACATTGACAGTACGTTGACGCCATCGTCAATGGCCTTTTCCATGGCTGCAAGGATATCGGAACTGAAGCAACCACCAATCCAACATACCTTGTACACGGCGATTCTCGCGCTTGCGGCCATTCCACGTGCCGTCCCAGGTGCGTAGCCAAAAAGACTGGCTCCTTCCACTTGTGATCCACCAGCTGTTGACGCGGTGTGAGTCCCGTGACCATCATCGTCTCTGGGCGACTTGGACTCTTTGGACTCGTCGACGGGCCCTAGCGCGGCCTCGTAGGCTGCGGAGAAAAACCTTGCGCCGATTAATTTTCGGTTGCAATTTGCGGCAGTGAAGTTGGTGCCGGATTCACACGCGCCTTTCCAGTTACTGGGCACTGGACCAAGTCCAGTGTCTGAGAAACTCTTGCTTTCTGGCCACACACCGGTGTCTAAAACACCAATTATCACTTCAGCGACTAAATCAGACGCGGGAAACATATTGGCGTTCTTGTCAAGTCCAAGGAACTGAGGTGTGCGAGTTGTGTGTAACTCGTATCTCAACTCAGGCAACACGGAGAGAATCCCAGGTTGGTTCTCGAGCAATTTAGCTTCTTCAGGCGTCAACCGTGTGGAAAATCCGTGAATGACATTGTCGTATGTGTACAGCATTTGGGCGGATTTAGATACCGATTTGAGAGACGAGTCGTACCATTGAGTGTGGTGCTCGAAGCTCATCGGCATCTGGGATTTGGACATGTGAACTATGTAAGTTTTGCGATTGTTCTCCGGCAATGCTGCCACCAACACGTGGCAGAGACCCAGAAGGAGAAAACTGACCAAGGACATTGTAGATGTCTTCATCTCGAGTTTCTCTCTGGTTCTCCGGTGCTTGAGAGTTCAACCAAGGAATAAAGATAGAAGCTTTGGCTTTGGCCAACGCCTCTGGTTTAACAGGTTAATACAACGAGAGAGTCTCACTGTGCACTTAAAGGGAGATTGAACCTAAACACAAACGCAGAGTCGTTATCTGTTTCAGTACATGATTGGGTCGAGACAAAAAGGAAGAGCAAGGGGACAGCTTGCTTTCCAATATAACATTCTTTTTCCTACTCTCTAGCTAGCTTCAGTCACGTGCGTGCTCCAGCTTTTATCCATTCAATTCTTCTGTTCCTCTCTTTCTCTGTTTAAGTCAGCAATCCACCGCCTGAAATGGTGCGTGCTCCTTTTGCAGGTTAAAGAGCAGTGACTGATCAAAACAAAGTCCGAGTAAGTCCAAGAAAGCAATTATCAAACTCTCTTTACAGTTTATGGAATCCCATACTCCGATAGGGGACCCTGACAACGTTCAGGCATTGCCAAAGTGTGCTTTGTCAATTTCCATTATCTGATATACTACTGTTCCGGTGATAATTTGTCGTTGTTGTTCCTTATATCATCGTGTAGATTAATGATAAAGTTTGGAAGGTAATCTTGAATCATACGAGTTATGGTTCACGAGTACTTGTCTACACCAATTGTTTTCTTTTTCCTACTTGCTTTTGATGTACGGAAGCTTACCACCCAACCAACTCACCTTCTTGCTCCCAAATAGATAAGCACAAAAATAGCTTCTTTTTTTTCTCTTCTTGCAGAACAGGGAAGTTCCAAGGCAAATGCAAGTACAAGAGTCGAAGAAAATTGGAGTTTTAATCTCAGTTATTGTTTTGTGCGATGGTGGGCCAAGAGATCACGTTCACCATTAGAATACTGTAGCTGGATCTTGTCAATTTTATCCGAGGGGATGCTGTTGATTGGGAACAAGAATCTGCTGATTCCTGTGATTCTGAGTAGTTAGAGTGTCGAAGTCATTGCATCCCCTCTTGGTTGGTAATGAAAATGTGACTTTTGGATCGTACTCCAATCGAAATTTATGTTGAAAGTTACAAGATACTTCCGTTTGATGTTTCCTGTAATTCCATTAACGTTTGTTTCAAACCTAACCTAAACTATTAATCAGAATTCACAACAATCTAATACCGGATCCTTTTAAACCTTTTTGGAACAATTGGTTGAATCTTATCTAATAAGGAGGATAATAATAATAATCTATAACTGTAATCTAAACCATATTTTAGATTGTTCGCATCATGTGTTAGGTGGTCATTATAATGTCCATTCTCGTCCTTAGAGACATCAGTCATTCTTGAAAACAAAAATGGTCAATAAACTTGGCATGTGCACTGCGTACATGGTAATATTGTTTCTCGACAGAGTATCCAAGATTAATTTAACCCTACCTCTAAGATGGGAGACAACTGGAACAACCCCAAATTGGAATATACCTGTCTGAGACATCTAATGCACCAAAGAAAAGTGGATTACTGTAACAAGTGGTGATGATCTATAAACGAACTGTCTGCAGTAGGTACTAGTTAGAGACAGAGCTGTGATTGGCACATGTGGTGGGTCAGTACTTGGTCTTAATTTATTTTCTTCAGCTTCCCTTCAATCACGAGCTTCTAATCCTTCACTTCCATGGAGTTTGTTAATTGATTCCCTTTATCTAGATCTCGCTTAGTTGTAAGGAGGTTTCTTGCAGGAAATACTACACTTCCATACCTTGAGAATCTTTGCATATTTTTCGGCGTTACAATGTTTACTTTATCTTTATCTTATTGTTGTTGTCTATTAGCTAAATGGTGCACTTTCCCACGATTTTGCTCTATCGTTGTTGGATCAAAATAGACAAGTTTTCCTGCAGTGCCTTCACGTTATTGCTTTTCTTAAGCTGATTTATCTCCTGGGCTCATTTCCAATGGAGTGGAGAAATGAATGTATTAAGAATCCCAAAAGTGAAATCACTTCTATACGCTTTCTTGATCAAGTAGTCTTCATGAGATCAAGCAATCGATAGTTCACCAAATTCTATCCATATGTTGCCCATGTTGTAGACTTCTAGAATACGTAAATTACCAACTGATATTAATTCAAGCTTCCAATTTGGTGACAGGGACTTGATGACAAGTTAAGGATAATACTTCGTGTCCTCGGACTAGTTTTGTCTCTACAATTAATGCATTTGTACAAAGAACTTTTGTTCGAATTCAAAAATCAAAAGACTGAATTTGAATTAATGTCGTGAATCAAAATAAATGAAATTGTAGGTTTCAATTATTACTCAAAACATCAAGGTTAATGAAATGTTTGTAGAGATGGCAAAAGGGTCATAGATTGGCCCATTCTAGCACTCGAATTTAACAAGTTTAACTTAACATAATAAAGAAGGAATTAATGAATTTTGACAAATTTTGAGTTAGAATAGAGTGATTTGGTACAAGTTGGCATTAGACAATAAAAGATCATTAGAGACAAGAGTTGGAGCATCTTGAGACAAGAAAGAAGCAATAATGGAGAGATAAGAAGGGGTTTTAAGTGAGAGCTTCAAAATTTCAAGATTCATGAGAATGAGCTCTTAAATTTTGTGTTTTTTTGATAGTTATTGGTATCTTATCCTTAGTACGAACTAAGTAGAGATAAATCTAAATGGAATGAACCTTATAACTATTTGTTTAGATTGATTTTTTGATTTAATAAAAACTTATATTTCTTTATGAATAATTCATAAGTACTTATTGTGATTAAATTAAAATATGATAGTCTTTTAATTCAATTTCGAATTTCGAATATAGAGATTAAGAAATCATATGTATGAATAGAATGTGACATGAATAATAAGAGCTGCATGAGATCTTAGAGAAAGGACCATATAAATCTTTTGAGCTAAAGTCAAATCTATTAAGAAAATTCATAGAACGAGTTTATGCATTCTTAAGGGGCTGTTTGTTTCCGTTTTTTTCTTGTCATTTTTGTAAAAAGAAAAACCGGCAAGTAAAACGTGTTTAGTTTACTCTGTTGTGATTTTTTTGTTTCTGAAAATAAAAAAATCACAACAGTTTTACAAAAACCAGAAAATATTGTTTCTCTGAATTTTCAATTTTGACAACATATTTCCTTCGACAGAAAAACAACATATTCCTATTTTCTATCTCGATTAATAATAATAATAATAATAATAATAATAATAATAATAATAATAATAATAATAGTACAATATTTATAATAATTATTAATTATTAATTATTAATTATTAATAATAGTAATAAGATAATTAATTTGGTATATTAAAATTAATATTAAAATTAATAATAAATAAAATTAATAATAATAATA
>JANZLC010000202.1:4071033-4089632 GCA_026413385.1 Erythroxylum gracilipes | reverse complement strand
GAAATCAATTTCATAACCTAATTGACCACTTCAGATTTTCTACCCACATGATTTCAGGTCAACTTTGCATAATTAATCTGATAGGGTAAATGACAAAAGTAAGCAAAACTTCCTTCTGAAAAGTTGTTCTCCAATATCTTAAATTTCTAATGACTCTAAGATCATCCAATTTGATTCAGTATTCAAGGAGCTATGCACCAAATACTAGACTGTACACATTTGAACTTTTAGCTAGTACATGATCATACCCTCTAATTGTACAACTCATATATTTCAGCTCAGATATCCAAAAATTACAAACTGTATACCAATTTAAAGCCAATAGAATAAGCTACAACTTTGGTGAAGACGCCTTAGCCTCATTCTGTCCACATCAATACAGTTTATTCAATAACCACAGGACATGATTTATGTCCCTCGTAATGCTACCGCCTAAGCTAAAACTTAGTTTCATGTCGATTTTGAAAATCTTAGAGACACAATTAAAATTAGAATTCTTCACAAAAGTTGTAAAAATATGTCTCTAGTTTACTATGAATCAAAAATCAACTCATTCAGAAATCTACAGCTCAAGTTATAATTTGAAAACCGAACCATGATCATGAAAATTTCCAGTTCATAACATTCCAGCAGACTTCCACACTTTCATCCTATCAATCACTTTCAAATCACTTCAGATACCTTTAAATTTTTATGGAGAGAAAGTAAAATGTCTTAGAAATCCATTGGTCTAAGTTTCAAGTTATTTGGAGTTCGGATGAAAAAGTTATAGGCAAAAGACTTAGGATTGTTTAATGAAATACTCTGTTCATAACTTATACAAGCAACTATCATCTTTTCTCTCTCTAAAACGTAGACCATCTTCTCCGCCAAAAAACCATCTTTTTTTTCTCCTCTTTTCCACTTTTACACTTCACATCTACTACATCCATTACATAAACCAGTTTTCCTAACTCTCCTTTCAGCTCAACAACTCACAACAAATCAAAAATCTAAGGTTCATACTTCATCATCAAAATCAGAAATCTCTCCTTCACTTTCTGCATATTTCTACAGCAACAACCACTCATGTATTGATCCACAACCATGAAAAATACACCATTCATGCATGCATCTATTAAAACATTAAAACATCAATGTAACTTACTTGTTTATACTTCAGCAAAATTCCAGAAATGGGGAGAGCAAATAAGAAGGAAAATGATGAAGATGGTTTCAGTGAAACCAAGGAAAATAATTACAGAAACTTTTCTTTTTTTTTCTTAGGTGATTCATTTGTGCTTTAACACATGTCTCCAATGCATGTCTTCCCCTTGATTTTATCCATTTGTCACTCCGTAATTTGTCCATTTGTCAATTAATTTCTAATATAATTGTCACACTTCTATTTATCCCTTATTTTAATATTTTTCCTAGTATAAAATACCTTAATTTTTTTGATAAATTTTCAAAATATCCGAAATGTCTCCAAAAATACGGAATAAATTATAATACACACCAAATTTAATTTTCAAAACAATAAATCCATAATTCACTAAAAAAATTCTGAAATAATACTAATAATCTCCAAATAAATTTTCAACGTAAATAATTTATAATTCAAATTTTTAATCATATTTATAAATCAACTATACCATAAAAATGTCAATGAATGCATGTACAATTATTTGTATATGTCAAAATTCACATGCACATATTAACAAATATTCAATTATGCGAAGCAAACGATGTACTGGAATTTCTTAATTTTCTAACCCCTAACATGGGGTGTTACAAAGTCTCTATAATATGAATGAACTCGCCTCTCCCATACATTATAAATTACAACATCAAAATTTTGAATCCCAAAAAAATTCTTTCTGAGAAAAAAGAAAAACATATTATAAGTACTTATAAAATACAATATTTATCTAGTTACTGTATAATATTAGATAAAATAAAAAAGATGAAAAATATACTTTTTGTATCTCAAACTCCTAATAATAAAAATTCTTTGTCGCCTGAGACATATTCTTTCATATAGAACCCTCAAAATCTACCTTCTTCTTGAACTTGGATGAGATATTTCAGACGGAACCAACCTAATATATAAGCCATTTTAGATCATTTTCAAATTAAAACCTCTAACTTCAGTATAAACTTATAGTGTTATCATGTATTACAAAATATTTAGAATTTCACTTATAGATTATTAACAATTATGATATAAGTTTTTACATAAACTCTCTTAGCTCCAGGATGAAGACTGTCTCTTTCATTCGTAACATTTACCCCTGATTTCTCTGTCAGTATAGGGGTGGTGGATGGTGTAGCAGGGCTACTAGATGGTGTAACAACAAGTACAAAAGGTAACTGTACAAGAACTATAGGTTGGGAAGGTAATGTCTCTTCTGGATGTACAGTAGCTAGACTTACAACACCTAATTCTGTAGCATCTACAGAATGTGATCCTTCGCTTGGACCTGCATTGGCTCGTCCAAATGGTAGTAACCTGACCCTTGGCTGCATCATTTCCTGTTTTCTCTTTTGTGGCACATTTTTAACTTAAAATTCACATTTTGTTGAATATTCCAGTAATAAAACAATATAAATTAAATATATAAAAATATATTATTAATGTAATAATAGATTTATTCATGTAATATTCTATTACATATACAAATTAATCGCTATCATCATTTAATTGTAAATTAAAATCATCATCATTTTTTTCTAAAGAATTAGAATCAAACTCAGGCTTCTCTTCAGATCTCTCACCCTCCTCATCTTCTCCAGATGAAATTTCAACATATTCATTATTTGGATCGTTCAAAGGTTCATTCTCGTCATATGTTACAAATGCATTTATTTCATAATCATCTTTCTGAAATGCTTCACTTTCAATTCTCTTATTTTCTCCTTTTCTATGTAATTCAAAAACACCTCTAGGTTTTACTTTGCAAACGGTCAATCAATCTGACTTATCTAGTTGTAAGCTGGGAAAAGGGACATAATACACCTGGATCGCTTGCATTGTCAACATAAAAGGTTCAAATTGTCTAAATCTTCTTCGTTGGTTGATTTCAACTAGATTGTATCAACTGTACATTTTTTCCAATATTAGAAGTTAGATCAATCCATTCATACTTAAATATCACACTCCGTTTTATTTTCAAAGCGGGGTACTCAATTTCAAGTATCTCAATAATTTTATCATAGTAATCCATCAATTCTCCCTGTATACAAACTCCACTATTTACTGTTGTCATGTTATAACCATGATATTTTGTGTGAAACTTGTATCCATTAATAAAATTCATCATATACGATTTAACAGTTCACAAAGGTCCTTTCGTAAAATCACATATAAACTTATTCTCTATTGGATTTTCTAAGGCCTACATTAAAAAAATCATATTAAATAATATAATGTCATTTAAACACTTTGATATGATAATTTAACCATTTCAATTATTGCAAGTGAAAACTTACATATTTCTCTAACCATCTAGGAAGTTTCTTTCAACTTCTTTATTGATATCATCCTGTGTTTTTTGGGCATTAGCTTGTGTAACCATTCCTCATATAATCTAATTATTATGTATTTTAATTGTGAACAATGCTAACTTCGAAAGGCCATATAATCCATTTCAAATCTAACTTAAACTTATAGCATGAAAGGTTGAACCTCTTGACAATTTAATAAAATGTAACCATGGACAGCCTCTATTTCTTCTTATGTTAACATTCTTCTTGTTAACCATCTATATGTTCTTCCAAGATATGTGAAAATGGATAAGTTACCATCAACACCACCTGTTTCTCCCCTATTATCATTACGAGAAACTTTTATTTCTCTTGTATACACATGCGATTGAAAATAAAGTGAACAAAATGTACTTGCTTCCTCCACTAAATAAGCATTATATATAGAACCTTCAACTCTAGCCTTGTTTTTGACATTTTTCTTCAAGCGATGCAAATACCTACATTACGAATAAGGTTATTACAATTATGTGATTAAAACATGCTATAATTTTTATTTAAATATTAACTATAATTACCTCTTAAACAAATATATCCATCGATATTGAACTGGACTAGCAAGTTTGGTCTCGTGTGCTAAATATAGGGGTAGATGCTCCATACAGTCAAAAAAGCTTAGAGGGAAAATCCCTTTTAATTTGCACAAGATAACTGGAATTTCCCTTTTAGTTTTCCATTTCAGCCAACTTTATTTCAGATGATGTTAAGCTTTTGAAAAACAAACTTAATTTTATTATAGCTTCACAAACCTTATTCAGTAGCAACTCCTGAAATGTAATTGGAATTAGCCTTTGCATAAACATGACAATCATGAATTTTTATCCTAAATAATTTGTACTTCCTCATGTCCACACCTTGCTAAGTTCGAAACATAATCATGGGGAAAATTTAGACTTTTCAACC
Source organism: Erythroxylum gracilipes (assembly GCA_026413385.1). NCBI lineage: Eukaryota > Viridiplantae > Streptophyta > Magnoliopsida > Malpighiales > Erythroxylaceae > Erythroxylum > Erythroxylum gracilipes. The sequence continues at coordinate 4,085,204 of JANZLC010000202.1, read as the reverse complement.
ATTCATACACAATTTTCTTTTGTTTTATGTCCAAAGTATAACATGCTTTTGGATATTTACCGATGCAAAGATCTTTATCTAACTTATTCCTTCTATAAAAAAAGTTTTAAAGTAGCTCGTGATTTAGGATTGTCCTTTGTCCTCCCTTCAATGTTCATTATGGTGTTGAACAAATTGTCAAAAATATTTTTTCAATATGTATCACATCTAGAATATGATGTTTCAAATTAGTTTTCTTATATGGCAAATCCCAAAAGATACCTTGTCCACATTTATTGACAAATTTACTTCATTACCCCTTGAGGTACTACAAATTAATGGCTCCCCATGTCGTGTCTACTCACAAAAATTTGGAACAAATCCTTTTCTTAACAAATGGAGATTCACTTCATCAATAAAAAGAAAATGAATATGTTTAAGCTTTTCATATGGACATATGATGTTTAAACCATCTATATATGTAGGTTGACAATATGCATAGTCAATAAAAGCTTAAACTCCCTCAACAAACTCAAGATTAATGAAACCATCTGGTATTAATCATCTATACATTCAAGATCTATCAACATTACTCATTTATACAAAAATGTTATTTAACAAAGTGATTTCATAGTTAGATATAATAATCGTTATAGTAGTATCCATATTAATCTTACAGAACATTTAATCCTTACTTTACACATCATTAGAACCTTCATTTCTCCTATTTTTTTTACAGATTTGTGACCATTTCCCCTCTAAAATGAAACCAACCAATCTCACCATATGATTTCATATTTACAAAACTCAATGACAACTAATTCCACCTTAGTGGTTGGACAATTAACACATTCTAAGTCATAAGAACCTTCCAACTTCATAGAAGAATTACAAGGAAAGATAAGGCTTTCATCTTTATTATCCATAATATATGTTAATACCCTATAAGCAATCTATAAATGAATTGTACTTGGCTTATCAATATATTGACTTAATTTATGGACAACATATGTGAGTATGAGTCAAATAAAGCAATTTGCCAACCAATATCCTATAAGAAGTGACATTAAGAAGTAAAAAAAGACACCTACAAATTGTTTTATTAACATGTTATTAAAATTAAAATAGTGAAAATTGGTTTACAATAAATAAAATCAATTTCCTTAAAAAGTTCAAAAGCACATTTTTTTACTTACATATATTAATTCCAACACTAGATGGGGCAATCTCCAAGCCAAGAAAATATTTTAATGGCTTCAAATATTTAATTTTGAAAGTTGTGCGAAGAAAAGCCTTTGATAACATCTACTTTCTCAAAACTATCACCAGCTAAAAGAAAATGTCATCCACATAAATCGAAAAATGACTAAGCGACCATTTGAGGACTAAATAAATAACTATGAATTAGAAGATGCTCGTGTGAATTATTGAGAAAACGTAGAATTCGATAGCTTTGTGTACTAAGTTTGAATCAATCACCTATAAGTTCATTTTCAAAGTTTGATTTTAAACAAGCATTATGGTACGTGGCATTGCTAGACTCCTAAGCTTATGGAATGTTTCACCGATAAGCCTCATGGGAGTTGCATCACTGGTTTCTAGCCTATATACCATCCTAGGGGTTTATTATGCAAAGATTATCATGTCAATTACGTGTATTTCTTATGTTAATACTAAGTTTGAATTAATCACCTACAAGCTTATTTTCAAAGTTTGATTTTAAATAAACACTATAGTACTTGGCATTGTTAGACCAGATAAATCGAGAAAGCAAGTTCTCGTTGTGACTCCTAACCTCGTGGAATTTTTCATCGATAAGTCTCATAGTTGTTGCATCTTAGGTTTCTAGCCTATATACCATCTTAGGGTTTATTATGCAAAGAAATGTCATATCAATTACGTGAATTTCTTATGTTAATATTAAGTTTGAATTAATCACCTATAAGTTAATACTAAGTTTGAATTAATACTTAGAAGAACGATTTACCTTAATAGATGGACAATCGCAAACTACAAAGAAGACTGATGAGGTTGGACAATTATCGACGTTCTTTAACACAGAACACGGTTAGCAAGAAAGACAATAAATAATTAACTAGTTTTTTTTAAAGTTTTGAATTGAGCATAGGTACATATATGCATCATTGCATATTTTGTTTTCCTTCTATTAATGTGTTCATATCCTACAACTTATAATATTGTTTAAGCCATTAAAGTCTCGATCTCTACTTGAAAAAGAACAATTAAACTCAATTTGATCATAACCATTTTTTGCAATATCACATATGGACCAAGACAACATATAAATTTTTCGCAAGATCATAACCATTATTATGTAAAAAAAACATTATTATGCAAAAACATTATTATGGAAAAAGACAACAATTAACTTTATTTAAATTTTTTGCATAACCATTTTTTATACATATTAAGTGTTTATTTTTTAAGCCTCCCATGAGATATGGAATTGGTTTCATGCCTACAACTGTTTGTTTTTTAGCTCAAAACAACTTTAATGATAGGTATGGAATTAGTTTCACTTAAGGAATTACATTAAAGAATGCCTAGAGCATTTTTATAAGGGTAAAGTAATTATATGATGAGACTATGCTGAATCTTCACATGATCATATTGCATTTTTAAAAGTTTACAAAAGAATACGTGCCCATATATCATTCTATAAGTCCCAAGCAAAAGGAAATTCATGTATGGATCACATTCTAAACCTAGAGGGTATAATGCTCAAGGCAAAAACAGACATCATTTTTATGCAATGTCATCTCAAAAGAACTTACAACCTCCTTCTCATTTATATAGGCCTCTTTCTCATAAAATGGTATGAAACAAACGCACAAGCATTATAGGTCTCTTTATAAGCATAAAGGCATGATACTTGCTCCCATTTAATATCAATCCTTATGAGAATCAAAAAAGCATCACATTTTCTCCAAATCACTATAGGTCATATTGTCATAAAAAGAGCATATCATATGCTAATCATTTATTAGGCTCTACTATCACACAAAGAGAACTCCAAATCCCATTTAATATGGACCTTATAAGAAACAAAGAAGCATGACATTTTCTCTAAATCACCATAGGTCATATTTTCATTAAAAGAGCATAGCATATGCTAAACCATTTGTTAGGATCCAAAGAACTCCTAATGTCGCACATGTCAAAAAGAAAGCATTATATAACCCACATTCTCTAAACCATTTGTTAGGTTCCACTATCACATAAAGAGAACTCCTAATCCCTCACATGTCAAAAAGAAAGCATTATATAACCCACATCCTCTAAGTAAAAATGCATATAAGTTATACTCTTAAAGGTCTTTCTAATATGGTAATGGCACTTTCAATTCTCATCATATGAAATACTATTTTATGGTGATTATAGACATATCTATAAACTTTCTCTTTGAAATAATGTTTATGAAGTAAACTAAAAAACATATGGGTTAAAAGAAAATTTAAAAACTAATCTCCAAGGACCAAGTTTGTGTGGGTACCTAGAATTGATTTTTTTAATCTATTAGGACCAATTATCGTCTTTAACACAGAACACTGCCTACAAGAATGACAATAAACAATTAGCTAGTTTTTTTATAAGTTTTGAATTGAGCATAGGTACAAATATGCATGCAGTAGCACAAGTAGCCAAAACGAAAAATGCTCAGGACATAAGCTATAACAAGTCCCTGATAGCAACCAACATCTGTTTTTACCAAATATTATATGGTCCATGGAAGTTCCAAGCTCTTTTTAGGTTTATAGCTAACAAAGTTGCACTGAGTTGAATATAAAGACAGTTGATCTTCAATTAGTTCAATGAATTATTATAATGTTATAGTCAAAGACTTGGTCTTCCTTTGCCTTATATTTAATTCCTTATTGAGTGTTGGTTTTCTTAGTAGTTTTGTTACTGATGCTATTTTGTGTTATAATAACTATGATTGTTGTATTTCTTTCAATTTAAAATCTTATTTTTATTAATATAATTAATTTCATTTCTTAAAAAATTAATTTAAGGGAAGAAGTAATCAATGTCATATAAGTTGCCTAATTTCCATAATCAAATTATACAGCCTAAAAGAAAAAAAGGAATCACATATTCATTATCCAAATAAAGTGTACTTACGTGCACTTTTTACAACCATAAACATAAATAAGAAGTTGGATATGTGAGAGCTATTGAAACAAAATTAACAAGAAAAAAAGATCATATATAATAATTCAAACCATAAATAGATTGAAAATAACAATTTGTCATATTTATAGCCTTTGTCTATATATGGTCAACATACAATAACATAAAACACAATGAAAAAAAATTGTATAACCAACTAGGTGGTCGGCCACTAAATTTAAATGTTGTCAACAATATTTTGTTTATAGTTCTCTCAGCTAGTCTTCCTTTATACTATTCCCTAAGTCTTATAGGTATCTTAATGTTTTGTCCTTCACAACTAGGGAAATTTCTTTAACCCCTACTTGCATCAATATGTTTCTTTCATTTGTTTCTCTAAACATTAAGCACAACACTTGCTTAATATGAAAATTTTTGAACATGACAATGAATCATATGTTACATCTTGTCAATATAATGAAGTTTGACATACTTGATACTAGATACTCTTATTGAGTTAATGAATATTTAATTTTATTTGTACATACTTCATACTCTTGTTGAGTTAATGAATATTTAATTTTATTTGTACATACTTCATACTCTTGTTGAGTTAATGAACATTTAATTTTATTTGTACATACTTCATACTCTTGTTGAGTTAATGAATATTTAATTTTACAAAAAAATAATGATTTGCCTTGTTTGAATTTAATTTAATTTAATTAACAATAAAACGACATCATTTTTCTTTAAATTTAAACAACAATACTAATGTCGTTTGAATTTACCAACAAAATGATAGTTCCGTATGCAAATTACCAACTGAATGGAGTTTCCGTAGGTAATTTACCTACGGAAATTTCTTCCAGCGGTAAATTTCGTTGCTTATTTTTACCGCGGACCGTTATCGTTTATTTTTATGATGACTTTTATTATTCCATCACTAAATTCCGTCGGCAAAGTTTCGCGGATAAATTCCCTCCATCTTTACCAACATATTTTTTTTAATCAAAAAATACTAATTTTTCCATCACTAATTTATTACGAAATTTTTTCCTTCACGAATTTTCCGTAGTTAATTTATAATTTACTTGCAGTGAAAATAAGGGGGGTATACAAATTAAGCAATCTCCAGTCAAGTTTTCTAGAAATTTTAAATTTCTTTTAACTTACTCAACTATTTTTATGTATTTAATTATATATTTAAATGCTACTAAGTTATCATAAAAGGAATAGGTTATAGAATCACCTGTGGTTGAATGACAATCACTTGCCAGCTAATAACCACCCCAAATCTGCTGTCCAGATTACTCTGCACCAACCCTGTCCAGTGGGTTGGATGCCATCCATTTATGTGGCAGCAGATCACCTCTCGTTAATAACACCCTTATGGTGGTGTTAGGATGGGGCTTTTAAGCCTCTCCCAACAACTTAAAAATAATTAATTAAAAACTCTAATCTTCCAATGGAGAATCAATGGAGAAACAAAACAAGGGGGCATGCAGATTGAATTTTCAAGATGTATGAACCGTTTACAGCAGGAGCAGAAGTTATCTCAAACGAAGACTCAATGTTCGGACCAAGAAATAGAAACCATTTATATCATTCCAATCATCGCTATGGAGGTTTAGTGCTTGGTGATTTCCGAGAAAGGATAGTGCTTCCTCGACTTTCATCCGTGAATGCTCGTGGAGGATCTATACCCAGTAAGGTTAGGCTCACATTAGTCACATAGACCTTGTTGATTAAGATTGGAATTTCTAGTTATGTTAAGGAATGCATATGTTAGTATGCTTACAGAAATGTGAAAAGTTAGCTGATGATGTTGAAAGCAGGTCAGTATTATATTTAGATGATCTTGTACGTAATGAAAGTTCAGAAAAGGTAAGGCAAGTCGAGCGCTTGCATTTGCTAATTAGATCATAATTGTTTGGCAAGCAACGAAATAACAAGATATCTTTACACAAGAAAGACACGCATCAAGCAAGAATGTAAGCAGGAAAAAAAATCCACACATCAATTACGGAATTAGTGGATGGGAACAAGTCTAAAAGGTTCTCATCATATTAAAGTAAGCAGATATTTTCAGGTCATGTTCAGACTCAAAACTTGGAAAAGCCAAGAAGGCTGTTTCAGTCTCTCCTGTCTAAATTGTTCTTCAACGTCAACATTGTTTTTTCTTCCACCTTGGCCCTCAAAGGTCACATCAGGAACTTGAACAATTGATTCCCTCACATTTGCTTCTCTTGTTGCATAAGCTGCTTGATGGTTTCCGTGATTTGTCCTGTTGATGTGGCTTGATCCTGTGGAAGATGAGGAAAAGCTTGGTCCTGAGTCTGAAGTCCTAGGTGTCTCGGGTTTGTTTTTCCGAGTAAAGATTGTCGGCCCCAGCGTTAGCTCGATCTCACTTTCATCTATGGGGTCTAAAACTCCGATACAATTCGATTCTGCAACACAGTCTTCTGCTGGCATCTCTAAGTCAAAATTCGCCATCGACTTCTGTTGCATATCATGAGTATTATTAGCATGGTTGAAACTAATGTTTTTCTTGGAGTTCCATAGTTCTCGATTCCTTGAACCAGGACTATAATTGCTTTCAGTTCTTCTCATAAGTATCTTCTGGACTTGATATAATCGGTGAAGTTCCAACACCTGCAAGCAGCATTTTCAGGCTTATAATTACCAATTCAGAGTCTGAGACTAGGACCAAAAAAAAAACCTGGAGAAAAATTACCTGCTCTTTGAACGTTTCTTCATGCTTCAGCATGGCCATCCTCATGTATTCCTTATCATAAGGCTTAAGAAGTTTCTCCATTAAAAGGATTGTTAGCTGTGGTTATACCAATCACTATAGAACCGGATTTTTATTGAACTGGTAAACGACGACCCCTTCCATTACAAGAACTTGTGCTCAGGACTTCATCAGGATAACATTTCAATATTTATCTGCAACTGACGCCTTCCACCTGTAAAACGAGGGGAAATGGAACAATTTAAAGGGGGGCTTCTGGCTCAATGAACAAGAGTTTTTGTTAGAAAACGTACTGAAAAAGGATAGCATTAATATCGAATAATAATGTAAATGCACAATCTGTAACATCACTCAACTACTCGGTATAATTTGTCTGTTTGTTAGCTTGTTTTTTCTGCATCCACTTGCCCTCGACCACAATCTTAATTGCTGGCACAAAAAATCTTCCAACTTGAAGCATCAGATTCGTATGTCATCTTAAATCCTAATCCTATGGTCCTTATTCCGATACACAACCTTCCAGTTTAAAAACCTCAAAATTAAAACACCAAAAAAAAAGAAGAAGAGATGCATGCAGTTTTCGAGGAAATATGCAGTTGGACATTAATTTGAAGAAACTGATGATCAGTAGTATACTTCTTTTATCTATCTGTATCGTTAAATAAGAATCTGAAGGCAGAATTAGCAATATCATAGGTCTTCCAGGAAGTAGGCAGATTGTATAGAATTAGTAAATATGATTAGTTGGTGTGGAAACTAGAATAATACATGCTTCGGGTGAGATATTTAGTTCAGAGAGCACTCGGCCATAAAGGCAAGAACTTGATAATTGACAATAACATGAAAACGACAAACTGGAATCAAACTGGTGTACTATATTTTATCTTTCAATGCTTCCAAGTTTCGTTACACAGAATCCCTGGAATTGGAAAAAGGCAGGCAAGAAAGGCGCAATATTTGATTACCTTCTGACCTCAAATAGTTTCAACAGCTGGGAAGATCAAAAGCTTGCTCTAAAGGTCGAGAAGAAGCAGAGCAGAATGAAATTCTTTCCAGGAAAAGGCCAACAGTACTAAACCTTGTTGTTGCAACAAAAAACTTTCAACCAGCCACAGCTTTGTATCTATATGAAAGGCCTTTGCTTTTCATTCTCAGTCCGTATATACTGCAAAAGATGGAATATGAGCTGAAGAGGAATTTAAGATTCTTTCTCCATTTCTCTATCTCTCTGTCTCTCTCTTTCTCTCACATACATAAACACAGATACCAAAGTTGTGTTTCATCTGGGTTTTGAGGCATGCCAAACAAATCCCAGTTCATTGGCCAATGTTATTAAAGTTTTGTGAAAGAGATGCCCCAGACAGGTCCAGCACTGCAGGCATAAAAAATATTTGACAAAACTATAACAGTAACCACATACATAGAATGATAAAACATTAGTCAGATGATATTATATTTGTGTTTGCAATAGCTGAGGTTCGTAAGGCCCTACATTGCTTCAGACAATCATCAAAAAGAACAGCTTAGCCTGCTAAGGTGAATCACATGCAACCAAGAATTCTATATCCCCAACAAATAGTTGTCCCTATTATGTACATACCAATATTATATGGAAGATATAGTTCGATAACAGGGAAGCTTATGAAGGTGGCATCAAATGGCCCGCCGGCAATTAGATCTCCACCGTACATTATGTGGGTACCTTACATAACAGTCCAAAAACTCAAAGACTGGCCACAGGATCTCAAATCCAATATTTGCAGAAACATGAATTATCTGATAAAATAAGCTTCAAGGATCAAAGGGGGCTCATTTGCAGAAATGTTAGTATATTCGAGGTGGGCATGAGTTGGTAGACTTTTTAATTATCACACACAAAAGAAGACCCAACACAATGATTGTGGCCCTTAATTGGCCATGTGAATGTGTGGAAGTTAGGAAATCCCATCAAAGCTAGCATATAAATTATACAAACGTACTTGCATAACTCTACACTACTCTCATATATTGATGACTTGGAGAGCACAATAACGTTTCTCAAGGGTATATGCATACATATAATCAATGTATAGATCTCATGTTGTGGTGGGGAAGAACTGCTGGAACAATTTGTCACTGTTATGTTGGGACTATAGAAATGGATTTGAGTAAAGATGAAGGAAAAACAGAAGAGTCCAGTGTCATACGTAAAGACAAAATTTGATCCTGCAAATAGATGAAAACTAAGTATAGTTTGCTCGTGCTTATCGAGAAAAATGATAACATTCACATGCAATGTGGGGTTTATGTGTAGATAAAAACTGCACAAATCTCTATCTTTCGTTATCAGTCCAGAGTTTCAAAAGAATCTAAAATAATGGAAGTCACTACGGTTTAGAACTAGAAAGTAAAAAGGGCAGAGGAGATAGAAAGAAGGATAGTGACATGGAAGCACGCGTTGCCGGTGAGAGGAGATGCAGCGTATGGGAGGTGGGTCCGTTGGGGTTGCTGATAAAGGCTGAACCATGCGGGGTGTTAGCCACTTAGCCCGTGGATTGGCCCCACTCTTTGAAGTAGCAAACGCAGACATATCTACTTCAGACACAACCATAAAAATCTTCAAGCGAATTATAGCTTTATATTATATATATATATATATATATATATATATATATATGTGTGTGTTTGTAAAAATTTAATAATATATCTTTTAAACATATACAATTTAATAATATATTATGAGTCTTATTTTCACTTTCTAAATTACAAAACTAAAATCAGCTTAAATTAATAATTAAGTATAATTAATACAAAAATAACTCTACTAGTCAAGATAAAGTTGTGTATTATTGGACCTCAGAATAGTGAGATTCATACTGAATTTTGTTGTTGATGCATATACAAAAATAAATTTATAATAAAAATGAGGGTAAAGAGCAATTTAAGTTTTTATTTGATGAATATTTATTATTTTTAAATATGTATTCAATAAATTATACGTATAATTTATAGATTATATATTTTAAATAAATTATTTAATAACACATAAAATTTTATAAAGACCCCAAATTAGAAATTGAGTATTTACAATTTAAATCTTAAGCTTAATTTTATTGCTACTTTAGTGTCTCCTAATGTCTAGTTCAAATCATTGATAGGCTCTATAGTTAATAATGCTCTCACTCAGGACTAAAGTAATGTTGTCTTCTTGAACATGACATAATTTGTGTAAATATGGGTCCTTAAAATGATTAATTATACATTAATTTAAAGATAAAGCGAGGTAGATGATGGTACTTAAATGGTCATCAAGGCATTTTAGATTGACCAAATCTCTACCATTTCTTTAATGTCTTCTTTAGATTTTTCTTTACTCCTTTTGGAAGGTTTCCATCCGGAATCAGCTTCTTCAGCTTTCATATTAGAATTACCTTTAAGGCTTTAACATTGCTATTTAATATTGTTTTAAAAACTAGAACGAAAGTTAAACCAATAAGATGAAAAGTTTAAGATTTAAAAAGTTCAATCGGTATTAAATCGTCATAAAATCTATTAAAAATTGAATAAAATTAAAGAATTTAAAAAATAACTGAAAATTTTAAGTTTAATTGAACATAGAGACTGCTAAATTAAAATCAATTGTTTTATTGTAGTTTATAAATTTTGATTAATTTGTAAAAACTAGCTAATTAATTAATAAATTAATCAATTTTTAGCAGCAAAGATTAATAAATTAAATTGAAACGAAAAGTTAAAAATTGAACTAAAACATTAACATTCACTATTAAACTAGTTGAATAGGTTCGGTTTTTAAAACATTGTTATTAAAGATTGACGTTAGTAAATCTTTATAGCCAGAAAATAAATAAAGCAAACACATTTTTCCTCTAAAAATATATTAATGGAAAATATCTTCTTTTTCTTTTTTACTTATATTCAATGTAAACAGGAAAAAAATATTAATTTGATTTACTAAACCATATTATTTTCTAAAAAAGTAACTGAAATCCAAATGTCAATTGGTATTATCGAAAAGCGTACGGATGTTAATGTGTGCCAACTCTAACTTCTAGACGACAGTAAAAATACTCTTTCATGCTTTTCAAGATTGGTCATGCTAATGTACAGTGATTCGACAGAAAAAAGCTTCGGTATTAAGCTTTTTTCTCGTTATTATGTGGTATCTTTATCTTATCCATTCATTAATATTGTTTTAGAGGATTAGGGAATGGCTGTTCTTATTTTCTTCATCTTATCCATCTATTAATATTTAATAGATAAATAAAATAAAAAACACAGAATGACACATAAAAACGAAAACATAAAATTTGATTCATTTTTGAGGAGTACTGATGTTAAGAAAGTTAGAACAAAGTCTTGTCCACATCCTTCTCTCTTGTTGATTAGCTCAAAAATCCTGACGAGCAGAGCAATCGTCTATTCTTTATAGAAATTGATCCGAGTTTCATGTAAGCCAACACTGAATGTGATGTTCTTGTGAAACGAAATAGGCCAAAAGTGAGAAATTGGCATAATCAAGGAAATAGATTAATCGCACGCATACCATACTTTCACTCACTTTGACTCATGCATGTAAGCTACCCAAGGGTGGACCTGATCGTAAGCTAAACAATAAGAATGTCGATTTGGTCGCATTTAATTAGGGTCACGTTACAAAAAATAATAATGTTGACGGTGGCTAGTGGAATCTCAAATCTAGATAATGTTAATCAGTACGACTTGTTTATTATGTTGGAGAAGTTATTAACGTAATGTCGTTGAAGTTAGTGGACAAACACGTTATGCTATGTTTCCACATAGGACCTTCCATATTGGACGATTCTACCCGTATAATATGCATCTATAAGCTGTTTTGGAAAGCATGTCACGATGCACTTTCTTTTCACTAACTAATTATTTAGATATGTTTGCCATTGTTGTAAAATCGTAGATTTCTAAGTTATTCACCTTCTCTGGCGAAATGTAGTAACTTAATGTTATGTACCCACAATTAGTTTCTTGATATAGGGTAAATATTTGTGGTGGAGTTCCATAACAAGTCCATGATCTTATCTAAAAAATAAGGGAAATGCAATATTTTGAAGTAAGTGACTATTTGGATGGGCTTATAATAATAGAACTTATGTCAGTAGAGTCAATGTTTTAAAAACCGGACCAGACATCTAACCGGTCGAAGGGAAGGTTTAAAGTTTAGAGGTTCAACCGGTAGTGAACCAGTATATAATAAATAAGAAGTAAAACTTATAAGAATAAGTAAAAATAAAATATTTTATTGACATAAAAATACACCAATGTCTATTAGTATATAATTAATTAATAATTGATAAATATGAGTCTAATATAAATATTAAAATAATAATAAAAATCAAAATTGTATTTCTGAAGGAGGTTGTGTCTCATCATCGTCAAAAGCTCCAAATTCTTCAACGCTATTTAAAGATTCGTAAACTACGCTTTCATCTAAAGTATTTGCATCAACTTCTTCTACTGCATTAAAATAAATTACAAATTAGTAATGTATGAAATTATTCTCAATTGTAAACTTGTAATACACTATAATTTTAACTTAAATATGATCAAAATAAGATATGAACTGACCATCAGTAGATGTTCTTAATTCATTCGTTGTGACCAATGCATTTTATTCATAAATCGTCTTGACAAGGCTTTACTCTATTTAAATTATTGCGGTCAAATTTGAACAGTTTGCAAATATTAAAATTCATTTAAATGCCTCAAAATATTATAAATTAACTTGTAATTTTATGAAATATTAGTTAAATTTGTACCTTTTGCCTCTAGAAGAAATATTGACCAATATCTAGAGTTTGGCATTAATACATGTATAACTAACTAGGTATGTATATTTCTTTCATATTTATTTATGAGCAACGAATATTTTGTAAAACTATAATTCAGATAATAATTCGGAGTTTAATATGCTTTTATGTTTCTAAGTTTCATCAATGTACTTCAAAATGAGTATTTGTGGAGGTGTTGCGTGTAATCGAAAATAAGAGAGATAATGATTTCAACTCAAATAAAATAGGGGATGTTGAAAAGAAGTATGTGACTAGAACATTTCGTAGGTAACAATATGATTTATATAACGTTTCTAGCAAAATTATGATATTAATGTAAGAAAATTATATTACACTTATAGGCAATTATATTGTAATAAATGATGACATCATTTGGTTTTCAGTTTGATCATAGTACAGTTCTCTTCTTCCTCCCTTATTTAGGAAGATAAAGTATCCAAAAAGAAATAAATATTATAAACTAATAATTTTGATGAATTTGGCTTATTAATTAAGTGAACATGTTATTCGCAACAATTTTATAAATGCGAAAGTTTTGATGAAAGAAAGGAATGAGATTTTGCAAAGTTAAAAAAATCAGACTGGGCCGGACCGGAAAAGATTGAACCGACCGGTTTTATACAGAGAAGTTATTAGGTGAAACTGAACCAGACCACTAATCGGTTCAAATTTTTGCAGTAGGACCAAATAGTCCGATCCGGTTTTCAATACCTTGTAACTGTATAATATGATAATGAACTATTTTGTAATTTTAAAAAAATTAGAAACTATTTCATAAATTTAAAAAGTTATCCGAAATAGTACTCGGTATTAACCGGTACCGGTACAGTATCATACCATAACACTATCCTGTACTAAATCTGGTATGATATTCGTAACATTGGTTGAAGAAGAAGTAGAGTTTTATAAAAGAGTTGTCATAGAGTTGAGAGAAAAGGAAGAATTAAATTGGCTAGTATATTTTTTAGATTAAATTCCTGAGGAAAGTAATCTAAATATTAAGGGGATGCTGAGATTTATAATCCAAATAAAGTGCTACTACTTTCTCTAAATTATGAAAGCTTTTATTTTTCTAACTACTCAAAAAATTGAACCAAATGTGATAATATAAATTTTTTTTATCAAATTTTAGGAAAAGGATTATTTTTCCAAGCAAGAATTCAAACTGACCAAACAAGGCCTGAGAGCAATGGAAATCCGATCCAGTAAGTGTGGGTTAAAAATGGACAGAGAGACATGGGACGAAAGAAAAGGGGAAATTTGGTATAAAACAGAGGGGAAGAGCCGAAGAGGGTAAAGAGCAGTCTATCAGACTAGGAAATGAAGGGCAGTGAGGAACCACTCAAGGAGAAAGGTGAGGTGGAGGAATAGCAGCCATGTTGATTGTTCTTTATCTTGTCTGCCTGCCCCATAACGTTAGTTGAGATTATAGACAAATACAAAATAAAGAGCATTATTTTCAATCATTGAAGTTAAATGTCAAG
>JANZLC010000202.1:4033998-4053180 GCA_026413385.1 Erythroxylum gracilipes | reverse complement strand
TGAAGTAATATAAAACATAACTCAATACTAATAAGATAAAAACATAAACATAATAACTTTATCAAAATAAATACATCAAAAAGTCTAAGAGACCTAAGCTCTGATACCACTCTTCTATTAATTACAATATTTTAATTAATGAATAATTATATTTTAATAAATAATAATAATATAATTGATTAATTAACTAATTACAACATTTTAATTAACGAATGAATTATATTTTAATTAACTATAGTGTAACTAACTAATTAATTATATTTTAATTAATTATAATATAATTAATTATTTTGTTTTATTTTAATTAATTAATTACAATATTTTAATTAATGAATGAATTATAATGTAATGAATTTATTTATTATATTAGATTATAAGTAATTATAATTATTATAATTAATTAGTATTTAATTTTTTTAAAAAAATGAGTCACTACTAAAAAACGAGTTTCGTTCTTTTACTAAATGGAGGGTACGGAGGATTTTCCAAAAGTGAGTTATCAAACTATTACCTCTATAATAATAATGAACAATCAACCACTTATTTTTTTATTTTTTACCCATGAATTCTTTTCTAAATTCACCAACTAAGCACCCCCTTAATTTATAGCTTGGATTTTATAAAATATTTAGCGTATGTCAACCATTAGAGAATACAGAGTACAGAGGAAGGAAGACGTGAAGTTTTGTGAGAATCTTTAGCTTGACAAGGGTTGGGGAATTTCTTGTAACTTGGGATTAAATTAAATTAATATTTTTAAATTAAATCTTAATTTCGAACGACAACAACATCCACAGCACGTTCTTCTAAGAATAGATTCTATATGTCCGTACTCCATTAATGTAGAGTAGACCTTTCTCCATAGGGACTGTCTCACTACTGGCGTCCAATTCTAAAAAGTCGTGACATGTAATTATTAGCCATCAATATCATTCTTTTCATATGATGTTAGGGTGGGAATACTATATAGTACACGTCGGCCTCATCATCCTCCCAAGTCTTCCGCGTGTTAATCCCGTTGCGTTGGCTCACATGGGCGGTGCTTTACAGCTATTGCCCTTTTTTCATTTGTCCGTGTGTTAAATTAAAAAATCTTCTTGTCCTGTGACTGTCTCTTCTGTTAAAAATTGGCAAGTAGTTGAGTTGCATGTTGCAACATGGGCAAATCAATTGGAAAACTAGTTCGTTTTTGTCTCTTCGACTTGCACACACCCAATGATTCTTTTCGACGATATGTTATTTAATTCTATCATGGATTAGTTAATAATAAAATATATCAATTAATTTGATCAGTTAATAATATAATTTTTTATTAAAAATATTTAATAAAATAAACTAACTAATATTAATTTTTTATATGTAAAATAATTTATAAAGGCATAATTTAAAAAATATCTTATTTCATTATAACAGGTAGAAAAAAGAGATATAAAATAACCATGGTTAATATATATTCATATGAATATGTTTAAGAAGTGAAAATATTAAGATATATTTAAATTTTAATATACTATTATTTAAAATTTATATGCATAAAATATTATAGTGAAGAAAACACTTGTGCTTATAAGTCTTGTAAAATTAGTTTGTTATTTAAAAATAAATATAATTTAAATAAACTTACGTTTAACTTATTCTAAATTTAGTTTATATTTATTCAAAAAAACATGCTTTTAAAGTTGATTCAAATTCATTATAAATTTATAATTTATCTTTTTAATTTTAGGATCCAAATTTAGTGAAATTGAGGATATCTTATCTTTATTTCATATTATTATCCACTTATTCTTATGTATATAAATAAATAAATATTGTATTATTTAAAATATATGAGTTTTATTTTTTTTACTAATAATTTTTTGTTTGAAAAATGTTGCCGTTCCAACTTTCTTCAATAGGAAAAAAAAAAGCTTGTGAAGGGAATAAAACATGAGTTGTTGATGATTTATGCAAAGCTCTTAGATACTTACAATACCCATTAAATTCAAAGGGCACTATTTTATTTTCTTTCTTAAATGTTGGTTTTTTTTTTGCTCCAACATATTAGCTTTTCTATTTTCTGCTTATTGTTTTAAATCAGTTAGTTAATCAGTCAAATTATTTAGTTAATTAGTCAAATTATCAAACAACATCAATAACTTTTTAATATAGTCAACCAACTAATTTATGTAAATCAGCTAAAAAATAACTGATAAGTTAAATCAGCTAAAAAATAATTGATAAGTTGTTTACCAAATAAGCCTAATACGTAGCTTTCCAGTTTTTCTTTTTCTATCTACACCTTGTCTCTAAGTTATAAAGTTTTTATAGCAAATATTTTTATTATCTTAAATTACATTGTGATATTAAAATAGTTATATAAAATAAATTAAATTATTTTAACAATAATATATAATGTGATTGATTGTAAAATACATGATAACAAATTTTATACAATTTTATTAACTTAAATTTAGTAATAAATTTTATTAACATAACTCGATAAATATCAAAAAGTTAATATACTCCGTGCATAAGACTCTTCATTTTGCAAGAATACGGGGAGAGTGATGTTATACACAACCTTCCTTTTTAATTTTTACAAAGAGACAATTTTCGTGACTAGAACTAATGACATTATAGTCACAAAGGAACAACTCTACTAGTTGGTCTAAGACTTATCCTCAACTTGATAAATATCATAATATGAAAATATTTTTAAAAAATATTTTCATTTAGTCTAATTGTAAATTTTGATGTAGTGATTAAGTGAATACATTTGTTACAAATTTTATATTATTAAGATTTAGAAACAAAAAATAAGAGTAAAATGTAATTTAGAATAATCATTAAAAAATCTAACTGATTTGATCTGTTTAACCGTAAAAGTTTTGAATCGTCTAACTTTTAGGCTATGTTTTTAACTTTTTTGTTTGATTTACTTTAAAAATCGATCAATCTATTAATTAATCGGTTAATTTTCGTAAATTAATAAATTCTTATAAATTAAAATAAATCAATTCAATTATATTTAATAATCTCTTTTTTAAATTAAACTTTAAATCTTTTTATAGATAAAGACAATCTCTTTTAATTATATTTTATTTAATTTTATTTAATCTTTAGTCAGTTTTATAATGACTGGTCAAACCTTTTATATCTTAAATTTTTTATTTTATAAGTTTAATTTCTGGTCCAATAAATTAGGATGGAAAGATGAGCAACTCGATTACGCAAAAAAAGCTATCACTTGATTGCCATCACAAACTCGTGAGTGTACAGGTCTAAATTATTGTGATAACACCAAAAGCAAAAGCTTGGCGAGTCTCTTGATGTGTCCTGTTTACCTAATTTTCAGCGACTTATGATTCATCACTTTTTGTCGATTACTTAAGAATAATTCTATAATAAGACATATCCATTGAATGCTGATTTGAATAGCAGACTATAACGTCTCAACAACTTCATCATCTTGTATGACTTTGAAATGATTAAATCATACGCTTACATTAAAAAACTATTTAATATCATATTTTTAATATTTTGATTATTTTCAACTTGTTTTGTGTAGTATTATTTAATTATTACACGTTTATTTTCATACGAATGATTTCTTGGCTTGTCTCTGAAGGCCGAAGCACAGGAGTTTCAGATGAATGATCCGTTGGCATAGGCTAGCCCATGGTCGATTCATTCTTATTCATATGAAACGAGGCCAGTCTGTTGTTTCCTCAGTAATCCATCTGCTGCATATGATGATCATGAAACTGTTCTATTTCATTAAGGGAATTAAGAACAACCCTATGACCAAAAGATCATGGTCGTCCATGACAGTAGAAATGATAATGGGAAATGGCTTCTTCTTAAGGTACAGGATAAAAAGTTGAGACCAGAACAGGGCGAAACATAAACTTTCAGATAGATTTCTCAAACGCATGGCTATATTTACTCATATTCCTGTTTCTATATACATTCTCTGATTCTCTCAAATATGGAGAACAAGGAAGTTCACTTAAGAAAGAAACATTGACTAGTTCCTGTCAAATCAAACCGAAACGTCTGAAATATGCAACCATTGTGAATACGTAGTACCATTCAAGATTGTAGATGATTAGCTTACTGATAAGGCTAGAAAATGCTAACTGCAAAAGAAACGTGCAGCTAGGGAGGAGCTAGGAAACTGTCAAACACCTCAACTATATTTACTAACGTTATCCATTCACTTATCCTTTCAAATGTTTAAATTCTTTTTTGCATATTTAAATTAAGCTCCTTTATTTTAGGAAGAAAGGTTGGAAACTTTTATATTTAAACTATCATAAGTATGAATGAAAGGGGAATTTAGCAATATTATCTGTGGTGATTCTCGCCCAAACTTCTTAAATATTTTTGCAGCTTCTGATCGGAACCTATCACTTACAGAGGTAAAAAGCCTTCTCTCTTTTGACTAATATTACTCTGAAATCTGCAAAAACAATAAAGAAAGAAAATTTCAACGAGTTTGAGAATTCATGGCTAAAGGCAAGATGTGAGGAATCAAGCATTTAGCAAATCCAAGACAGAGGAGCCTACTCTGTCATGTTAATCGACTGACTTTTGTTAGAGCAAGAACTCCGGAAGGAACGTCATATTCTGTTTCAATAGATTCGTCCAATGCATGAGATAGCCAAGTACAGTTGAGCAATCACCATGATATATTTGCTCAGATTCCAGGCAACCCATGTACTATGGTCTCGTTGATCAGCATATTTTTTCATTTTATGCTCCGTATCATGGTCAGGCAGACTAGAAGAGAGATTATGAAATCCTTTTTAGGTTGGTATGCTGGATATGCAATCCTTCTAGTATGTTGAACCAACACATAACCGAGAGACAGCAGCCATGATACGAATTTACTATAGGAGTTCCTTGGGTCGTAAAACACAATATAACTCCTATTTGCTTAGGCAGGGGAAGAAGCAGAAGCTTTCACCTGGTAGAGCCTGCAGGCTAAAACCTCAACAACGTAACCTCATATATTGAGTTGCAGATTAATATTTAGCTACACATGAGCATATTGGCTACTGAGAAGTTAGTGACCAAATTCTTACCAAAGGCAAAATGAAATGCAAGTACTGAATAGTTGCCCCTTAGCCTTTGAGGTTCATCCTGCAAAAGTCTGCTAACAATTCTCCACGAATTCAGCTTCCAGGTATCTGTGAAATCCTCAAATATCCAAATTTCATGAATGTCGTTTTGAGTTCAATCTCCTTCATTGTATTTGAATTTTGTTATGTGATGAGGAAGAAGAATAGACTTCGCGCAAAGATGCGAGGGGGCATTAGGTTTGAATCATATGTGCACTATGTGCACAATTCAAGTAAAATGAAAATAATATAAGGCTCTATATAGGCACTGCAAGGCTAATAAAATCAATTACCATACTAGACAATAACTCATAGTCACAATGACAACACTCCTCCGCAAAGAGAGGAGAAAAATACAGAGGATGCAAAGTTTAATGATGTGAATGTATGATATTTGACACAACATGGTGCAGTTTGTGCAACAATGCAGTATGCAAGAAGCAGATCCTATCGTGCACTTTCGGACGCAGTTAGTACATGTAAATATAGACATTTGTGTTAAGGTATTCAGTCTCACAGGCAATGCTCAGTCTAGCCCCCTTCTATAGTAAAAGCATCAAATGAAGAGAAACGAGATCTTACTCTTTAGAGGGTGTTTATACCAACACATGCACAAAGACAGATGTCCAATTGGCAAACACTTGAATTGTATAGTATTAACTTGCAAATATTTAAACAATCTGAAACAGAAAATTGTAAGCTTTATTAACAAAGTCAATAAATTGAACAAACAAACTAGTGTCAGCTGTAGGCAACTGACGTATTGTTGAAACTTGAAAGCTAGGTTCTTATAAGTTTCATGCTTATACTCTACCAAGTCACACCCCCAATAATCAGTCCAAAAGGCCTATATACAATCTAACACCTTGATCCAAAACTACCCATGACTTTCACCACTTATGTACTTAACAATTTTACGCTTTGGTCAAATATTAAAGTTAGACTGGATCCTATAACTGTATTCTTACAATGATTCAGAGTAAAGAGACTATCCCTCCAAAGTAAGCATTTCTGTTCCATTCATTCTTCTGATACATGCAGAGAAATCTTCTCAAGTTGTGTTGGCCATTCTTCACCAAGAATGGAGGGGTTAAGTTCCATTGCAACCCGAAAATCCAGCATAGATGCAGCACAAGAGCCACTGGATCTCTTTACATATCTGGAAGGCAACATCCCATTCAAACCAGGGGCACCAAAACTATGTTGTTGACCAATTTGTTTTGGTTCAGACCTTGAACTAGCCAGATCCAAACAAGGCTTCATCAATCTCTTCAGATAAACATCAAGGCTGTGATTCAATAAATTGACAAAATCTTCTGAGGCACTTAATCCTTGCTTCTCCAATTTCTGTTCCAATCTTTTCCTTAAAGTGACAGTATCAGGTAGCTGACCACTAATATGACATGTCTCCATGTGATAGCAAGATGCCAAACGATTACATAGTACCTTCCGTGCCCCTTTAGCGTTTAGCGAGATGCCAAGTGGAGCTCTAACAGGGCTCCTACTATGAATGCCAGGGCTTCCAGAAGCCTGATCAACCTCTTCTCCATCTTCCGAAGAGCCTGGATGTCTGCTACCCAAAGAAAGCAGCTCTGTAGCACTCTGTTGCTCTTGATTCCTAGGAACTGAATCTTTAAATGCAATATTGTGGCTCTTTCCATGAGGACCAAGAGGACTGGGACGATCTTTAAACTTCCGGTCACAAACAATTGGTGTCCGACCCTTACGTGGAGATTGGGGAAAGTCTCTGAAAAAGGACTGAAGATTACTTCTGTGATACCCATTAGGTACTTTCACCTTTGATGCACCTTGTAATTTGCTCTCCCTTGTCGGGGGTATCTTAGAATTGCTTGCATTTTTAATAATTGACTTGAGAAGAAGATTATGGAGATGGACATTTTCTCTCCCAATCGTGCCAATGCAAAGTCTGTCGAATTCACATTTGTCAATCTTAAGACTGAAAAATTTTGTGAGGAGATCAAAATATTTCTCTGCTTTTAGGCGCCCAAGCTTCTTCTCCATACATGATTTAAGCTCTAATATGTCTATGCGAGAAAAATGCCTAGTTGCCGACATTTTAGTCTCCAAGTCCCTCACTATCAACAGAATGAAATCATCCAGTCACACAAAAATATATTTTAGTACAAATCATCAGAGCACTAGCTGCCATTTAAAATCCCAAGTCAATTCTAGCACAGCAACTACATTGGGAACGAAATAAACAAAACCCAGATAGAAATTTATCCCAAACATACATTCTTTAGCTCAATTGAACTATTACTTCAGTTGAATAAGCTATGAACTAAATCAAAGATAAAACTTTAGGATAGAAATTCTCCAAGAATTCTCAGCGCCCAACTTCCATATCAACTAACAACTTTAATAAAAAGCAAAAACTTGCAAAGTTAAAGTGTGAATTCGAGCTCAAAAGACAGACCCACTTCAAATATTGACCAAACAGAAGAGAGAGTTTCTAAATGCAGCGATTCAGGCATGAAACACACTAAAAAAAATGTCAAAAAGAAGTAAGGAGAACAAAATAAGCACCAACCTGCACTCGAACTACCAATTGAATTGCGCTTCAGTTCAACTGTACTATCCACTTCAACTCCTCGATCACGAGCTTAATAATTTCGACACGAAAAAGAAAAGAGTGGAAAGAGAAAGGGAGAGAAAGATTAGGGCTTGTAAGCAAGCGAGAGGCTTTCGGCTTTTGTTTTTCTTCAGAAGCTTCTGTTTAAGTCCTTCGGGTCAATGGAGCACGTGCGTTTTAACCTTGCTAAGTGCTAAGGTAAGGTAAGGACTAAGGAGCTTCTTTTTGTGTTTGTGTGTTCAATCATTAACATGTTTTAACTAGTTTTTCAAGTCACTCGCCTATGTTTATATGCTATGCCAAAGAAAATTCTAACAACACTACACTAGCCACCAAAATATTTTCTGTTCCTGGAAAGTGGGAGAAAATTAAGGTCACAACTCACAACACAACAGGGCAAGACTTCCAATGTTCGTGGGTCGGATTTGGACGTGGCTGATGCTCCATGTTCGTTTTCTTTACTGTTTTGGGGTATAACACAGTTAACAGAAGCAAAGAAAAGCCTTTGCTCTTTCTAGATTTTTTTCATTGTTTAGTATATAATATTAATAAATTATTTAAATAAAATAATAAATTTGACCTATTTAAATTTTTAATTATCTCTTTACTTTCAGTTAATCATTTTTTAAAATTTAAGTAAATTGTAACCATATTTAGTAAGAAATTAATGAGTTATGGTAATATTATGTTTTGAATTACAATATCATATTAAGAGAGTGTAATATTAAAGGACTTAGAACTAATCCACATATAATTATACATATATAGACCTTGTCTTGGAATGGGTCTATATCAAAATTACAAGTAGTCCTTTTCCACTCTCATTCATTAGCTCTATGTTACATCATGATCTCAATAATAAGTAATTTAATCAAGATTTCTAATTCTTGATCCTTGGCCCATTTGACCTTATCTCTGTTTTAGGATATATATACATATATATATACATATATATATATGTATATACATATATATACATATATATGTATACTAAAATGTCAACAAAACAATTTAAACCAATGTTACCCTAAAAAGCACACATAGTAAAATGTTACTCTTTAATTATTTTGATCAATGTTTAAAAACTGGACCGGAAGTTAAATCGACAAGACAAGAGATTTAAGATTTACAAGGTTTAACCGATATTAGATCGTTATAAAAATTGAATAAAATTAAAATATGATTGAAGGAGGTTGTCTTTACCTATCAAAGAATTTAAAGTTTAACTGAAAAAATTTGTTAAATGATAATGAGTTAATTTATAAGAACTTATTAATTAATAAATTGATCAATTTTTAACAAAAAAAGTGATTAAAATAAATCAAACCAAAAAGTTAAATAATTTAAAGTTTTTACTATTAAGCCTGCCAAACTGGTTGGAGTATTTAATCATTGATCTTGATACGTATATTCTTATTTTTCCAATAAAAAGGGATTGTTGACTTAACTAGATGGGTTTAATTAATGTATTTGCTAAGTCATTTCCATAGATATTAATTTGATGACCTTTGTGACCATTATAATTAATATAGCACATCAAAAAATAATTTATAACTCACTCTTTTTTCATGCATTCACATCAAAATGACTTATAACCATAAATTTAGTAAAAGCACATGTAAAACTATGCTTAAAATCTTCAGCAAAAAGGGACATAGAAGCTTATTCAATTAGTTATCAGATTAAAGTAACATTTGCTGTGTTCCTCGATTGATATGAACAACACGTAAGTTCCTCGATCTTTTAACTAAAGTTTTGCTGATTTTTCTTTTTCTCTGTAAGGTATGGCAAATAGCTCTAAGAAGTAAAAACTGCGTACTGTAACACTCAGTGAAAGTCTGGATAGTACATTCGCATCTACACATATACATATATATGTACTTTGTCACGTAGTAGTTGTTCTAATAATTATTCTGTCAGTCCTTTTCCCAATACTAAAGCTTGACATAAAAAATGGCAACCTTCAATTCTTTTTTTGTCTCTTCTGTTAATGTTTTTGAGTTTCTCCTCTCTAGGAGAGCAAACTTATAGTTGGTGTTTTTTTGCATGCTTCCCTGTTGCTGCAGAATGGAGCATGGACTACTATAGATCATAATAAAGAGCTAGCTGAACAAAAATGGCATTAGAGATCTTGTGTAGTTTAATATCCTCCTTGGAAAGAAAAACATGGTCTAACTGAACTACAGATGCAGATGTCTCCATTAAAGCCTCTAGCCAGTACTTGTATCGATCACTTTTGGCTCCAAGAATTGCAGAACCCGCCAACACAATTAATGCCACTGAGCTTGTTTATGAAGTTGTACGTAGAAACCATCAGGGAAAGATACAAGACAAAGTTAAATGTCTAACCCTAAAACCAAATAGATCTGATCAGGATTCAGAGAAACGCATCGAGTACTGAAAAGTTGGATACTGATTAAGCTCGAGGACAGGATTGTAATCATGCACTACAGATTTTAATGGATTATCAATGGGACTTATTTCTTTGAGATCTTTTCTTGTTCTCATCTTATATATAGAGGAATGACCATGCCATTGGATTGAAGACGGTTTCCTTTCAGAGATTTATCAACTGGTAAAGCACATATATATAATGAGCTGAAAATGGAAAAGATTGCGGTTATTCTTCTGCGGAATTGAACAAAAGTTAAAACTTGAAACTTTATCTTAACATGCTTTGTTTTTTTGTTGTTGCATCAATTGATAAAGATAAGATCTGCCAAAGATGAGTTGTGAACTAGCCAGATCAAATAAAATGAAGTAGTAATTATATGAATTCGATGGGAAAAAAGAGAGAGATTTTACGCAGGAATCCAAGCAGTAGCAAATACAACATTATGTCCTTTCCAAGTAAGTACAAGATCATCCTCTTCTTTCTTCAATCCCCACCCAGCCGCATGCTCATCAAGCATGGTCTTAACTTCAGAAAACGCATCTTCACTGAAAGAAATGCCTCGAAAATTGGCGTTCCTCATCCTCTGAACCCACTTGTTCTTGGGCTCAAGCCTCTCAACCCTTTGAAGACCTTCGTGTGCTATAACATTCTCAATTTTCCAACATATATCAGCTTCATACCACTGCCTCTGCTTACTTCCCTTTGGAAGAAATGTATCCACAGTGTCATAAGGTATCCATAGGTAATTAAAAGCCGACCTTAATCTACACACCAAATTGTTTGATGTTAAATCTGCATCTTCATCTACTAACAGAACTATTGTTGGGTCTAAACTCCTAAGTGATTTCAAAAGCATGGCCCGAACCGATGACATAGATAAGGAAGGGCAAGATGAAGAAGATGATTCGAAAGAGTAAATATTCGAGTTTGTACTAGGAATACCATGAATTGTCTCTTCAGGTATGTAATGAAGCAACATGTGACAATTTATGACCAGTGCTTCACCACTTTCTGCGTACACCAAATGTTGCACTCGAAGCTGTTCGATTAGGGACGAGAATCCATCTGCGCAGCTCGAAGAAACTACTCTAAATTCCATCGTAACATGCCGTGACCTAGCAAAGTTGATCAACTTTGAGCCCAGTTCTTCATAGGGAAGATCAATGATAGGTGGGATATCTTCGGTCGCTCCAACAACAGTGAGCTTTATCAATGGCGGGACTTCAAATCTATTAGCAATAGCATCAATAAGAGTGGGGATTTGCATGCAACGTGTCAAGCTTAGATCGACAATATGAACCACGGAATACCCTTCTACAGCTTCTAATATGGCGGAATTTGCAGCAGTGAAACCGAACCTATGCCATGGAGTTAAGTCAACGAAACTAGCAAGGTCGATGACCGAGAACTTGTGAGTATCAATAGTAAGGTGAGCGTTAGCCATTGCTGCGAGGAGCTTGCAAGTCCCACTTTTGGCTGCTCGTGCAATGAGGGCCCTGAGGAAGGCGCAAGTTAAGCGCTGATTAGAATCACCGTCTGGAGGTGCAATGTTGTTGAGGACCCATAGGATCTGTTGAGCTAAAGTTGCATCGTTGTTCTCAATGGCGTTTGCACAGTGAACAAGAAGCTGCTCCATGCAATTCGCATCTCCAAAGCTACCTAAAGCCTTCGAAGTAGGGAAACCAGGCCACGGACGGGTTCTCTGAGTAGGGTTCTTGTTCATGGTGGGGTTCGAGAATTGAGTGATTTGGTGCAAAGGAGGAAGTGGGGTTTCCGTGAATTGCATCATGGAGATGGAAACAGGACAAACAAAAAGAAGCAGGCGCAAAATTAAGAGAGAGAGAGATAGAGAGAGCAAAAAGGAAAGAGAAATGGAAATCAGAATTGAGCAGAGAGCAGGAAGATAGAAAGAGACCAGACTAGCAGTGGGTACCTTAGCATTGGGAAAGGATCCAATAGGTTGGTGGTGGTGGTGGAGAGAGTATGAGGAGACCCTATTTTCACTCTGGAAGAATTCTGCAACTGAATAAAATAAGAATTGACAGTTCAGCTTTATCTGAGGATTTTATTGAAAAGGAAAAAGGGACTGATCAGGAGGAGTAAGACTCACATCCCCAGAAGAAAATAAACTTAGTTACAAGTCAAATTGGGCAAAAAAGACTCTTCCTTGCAGTAAAGATCAGGCCTTTTCAGCTTGTCAAGAAATAGGGAAGCAAAACAAACTTTTCTCATGGCTACAAAATGGTCTCATCCACTGTATAAACCCTATCTCTCCCTCTGTTCAGCCTTTTTCTTCAGGTATCGAGAGAGATGGAGAGTGACGAGAGAAATGTCATATAAAGCAAGAAGAAGAGAGGGTGGGTTAATGAGTTAGGTTGGATTTTGGTGGCATGTGAAGTAGCCGGCCAGAGACTTGTCTCTATGTGAGGTGGTGATTTTGTCACCTTTCCAGAGGGGTGGGGTTTGAAGGCAGTTAAGCTTTGGATCTCTTGCTCACGGGCCATCAAATATACATTACATATATATATCTATAGTCAGCAACCATCATGGACAAATCATTTCCTTTTTGAAGTTTTTCTCACCATGCATCTTCTCCAACTATATGTGTTTGATTCCTTAGGTGTCCATGTATTTGTAGTAAGTCATCTTTTAGCAATACTAGGGTTTAGTTTGCATCCCTTCAATTGTGCATCTATGACTTATCTAACTTGTCATGAAAAGAACTTACGTTAATTATTTATAAACATTACTTAGATTAATCATGCATACCAATAATCTAAGAAATATTACTTAGACTTACGATAATATTATCAAAATAGTGATCATAAAATGGAAAAATAACTCAAATGTCTATCCTCAAACACTTGCTCCAAGAAGTATGTAGGTGATGCTTAATGTTCCGTATGTTTGTCGTGTGTTATGATTTTTATAATCTTAGTATGACGTCTTATTACAAGTTCATATCACCATCTAGGTGGGGTTGTACTAAAGGGACATAATCGTTCATTGATTGAGTTGGAATAAAATGGGGGCCTTTCATATGGCTCAGATAAGCTAAATCTGCTCGTATGCGTGGATTGATAAGACAAAAGATAGTCATTTTCTAAGCCAACCAAGAATTGCTTGATTGATCCCCACCCCTCTCCTGTCTCTCTCCAATACAGACCAAGAAGATTATCATTCCCTCGAGTGTAGTAGGGTTAACATATCTGTCAAATCCAAGTCATAATGACTATTTAATACATGATTAGTGGAGGGTTATTCCAAATGCCAAATCATATAATAACATGGTTTAATACTCTCCCAACAACTAGATACTATCATGAATTTGTTCAAGAAACTAACTACATAAATGTAGGGCACATAATTTTTTCCTTTACTAATCATTATCTTGTCCTATTGTCCATTTCTCTTGGTTTTCCCTACACCAGAACTTAAAAGGATACATTACACCAATGCCGAGCAATCTGCTGAACTGGCTCTCCAATTCTCAGGCTCTCATCCAATATTAGGAAAGATATCTTATCCTGGACCAGTTGATGACATAACCCATTTGAAAGAGAACTGTAATGGGTGAAACATAATAACATGTGAAAGTCGACCCCTTCAAAACATGTCCGTATATAGTGAATATACATATATAGGGTTACATGTGTGTGTGTGTGTGCTTCATTCCTTAGTTAGGGAAAGGGTTTGCTGCACCTTCGCACGTGATATATCTACGTTGTTTTCTTGGCTTCTCTTTCAACTCGCTAGCTAGCCCCACCTTAAATAGACTAGTCAATTTGTCACCCTGTAAAGGACACACCTCGATCGGTAACTCCATGTCAGCCTCTCTCTCTCTCTCGGTTCAGTTCTGAATTTGGGAGTTTAACGTGTGCTTTCATAATTTGTAGAAGACAACTTAAATGGAAACTCTCTTGTTTTCTCTCACTTACAAGGGACCTTGTAGGGCCAAATATTCCTAATACACAAATGCATATCCCAAGCTAATTAAGACCAACTCGAACTCAAAGCCAAAGCTTCCACCACTTGGCCAAGAGGAGATTGGTAGTGGAAGGAAACATCAATATTACACTATACATTTCGGCTTGTATAGTATTTTTCTACTGAATTTTTAAGTATTTTTCGCTTTGCTAAATCAAAAACAACTTGCTAGGAAACGATCTACTGCCGCATCTTGTTCATCATGCAACTCATCAATCTTTATACGTTAGCTGAACCGACGAATTGCTTCATGTGATATCAACAGCTGTCGCAGGGCCACATGCATGTTTTACATTCCTAGGCAATAGTACTATACTACATCTGCAGAAGAAAAAACATCCTGGAAAAGAATAATTACATTAGTTTAAGTATCAAAAAAGTCCTCGAAAAGTTTTGTTGTTCATCTTTAAAAAGCGGGACAATTATCTCATGTCCTTCTCTATCACAGAGTCTCCAAGCTACATAACAGATTTTCACTGTTCCATAAGAAAAAGCAAAGGTACGGGTACTGGCAGGGAGGCAGAGAAAGCTGATCCCACCTTTTTCTCTCTTTTTCTTTTTGTTCACAATCAGAGCAGCAGAATTTTCAATTTCAAATTGGCATTACCATTTTCAGGATTTCGAAGTGCATGCGGCTAAAGAAGGGTATAAAGAAGAATCCGAGGAAAGCATATGAGGAGAAGCATATAAGTCAAGGTTTTGAAGTTTTTATAACACACTTTGAGAATTTTGAGGAGGATTCCTATAGTTTGAGATACAAGGACTAAGTGACACATACATGGTAGAGCAAAATTAGTTTCCAAGCATGTTTTTGGAGTTTTTCTAAAAGGGAATTCTCTGGCATCTATGCAATCTTTGTCTTTCCCTTCATTAAGACAACATTAGAAACAAAAGTTCGTAAGCATGTAAGTAAGGAATGTAAGCATGTGTTTAAGATACCCATATAGCTAACTCACTTATTGACTTATTATCAAGGTTGTTCTCTTCTAAATCAATGGATGTAATTATGCATACGAGCATAATATTCATGCAATCTTTCTTATCAGGGTTAATTATAAAAAAATCTTTAATTTTACTTTAAAAAATAGTACTAAAATACTACAACTTTAAATTTTTTAACAAAAATAACCTAATGTTAAGTTTTCAATAATACGGCAAGCCATATCATTTTAATATTTTAGCTACTTGATTACCCCATATTGTATTTATATCATATATAAACGTAGTATTTAATCAATTAAAAATATCAAAAACTCTAAGATAATTATACACTATTTCATATATTTGTTACTTTTAATTTATTAGATAATAATATTTATATGTAATACAAATATAATATGGAGTAATCACCAAAAAAAAATACTAATCCAAAGTTGCTCCCCACATCATCCACGTTAACAAAAAACTTAAGATTGGACTTTTTCATCAAAAATTAAAAGTTGAAGTATTATAGTATTACTTTTTAAAATTCGGTCTATTATTGCAAATTAATTTGAGTAAAGTTATAGATTTTTTAATAATTAATCCTTAAATATATTGGAAACTCGTGATTATTATAGATGTAATTCCTTATAGTTTGGGTTAAATATATAAGAAATTCGTGTGATTTTACCACTTTTTCATATTGTTATTTAATTATTATCCAATTTCTTCTATTATATTTCATTAGTTTTTCATTTAATTTTTATAAAAAATAATGTAGTATTAAAATTCATAAGTTATATATATATATAAAAACAATTTTGAATGATTTCATATCTATGGGATACTAAACAATGGAAATCCTCTCAATCATTGCTAGTAATGATCTTAAAAATGATTAATTACTAGTTCGCATCTAACTTTTATGGTTGGTACCACTTAACTAATATGGTTGTATAAAAAACAAATTAAGGTAGTGTGCTAAGAATTAATTAAATTGGCCGTACGTCAATATTAAAATTAATTTGGTAGATAACACACATTTGAATGCGTGCATATTGTAGATCAAGGAGAATATATACATTGAGGCATCCTCTGACAAGGCATATATCGTGCTTACCAAACTTGGACTTACATTCTTGGTGGATAGTGAATTCCCTAACTTAGAGGCTCTAATTTTTCGTGGCCTAGAAGGCATCAAAGTTACTGAAAAGTATGATAAGCAAGCAACGAGGTTGAATTTCGAAAACTGGCATTTTCTTATCGAAGGATCAAAGGAGATAGATTAATTTAATAATTTAAGAAATTCTTAGTGACAGATATTAAGTTTGTTTCCTATGCAACAATCTATCGACACTAAAAAAAATTAATCATTTAAAAATTTAAGCGTTTCGATTGATTTAGTTATAAAAATTTTGAACTTTTTATTTTTCGAATCGATTTATTTTAATAACTCTTGTTATTAAAATTTGATTAATTTATTAACTAAGTGGTCAATTTTTGCAAATTAATGAGTTCTTAAAAAGTAAAATAAATCAACTAATTTTATGTAACAAGTTTTTTAATTAAACTTCAAATTTTTCGATCTATAAGTACAATCTCTGTTAATCATATTTTAAATTCTTTAATTTTATTCAATTTTCACTAATTTTATGAGAGTCTAGTACTACTTGTTAAATTTTTTAAATCTTAAACTACTTGTTTTATTAGTTTAACTTTTGATCCGATTTTAAAATATTGAAAAAAAGGCTTCATGGGTTTTTATATCCTTTTAAATTGTCACTATTTTTTAATTTTTAATTTAAGACTTCAGCTTATCAGTTGCTAATATTCTCAAATTGTGAAAGAAATTACTTTTATGTACGAACAACTTTATTGTCATTTACATAACAAATTGGATTTAGTGATGCACCGAACAGTACGTAAAATAGGTTCATCCTTTACTTAAATTCAAATATGAGTCTATTTAATATTAATTGTTTATGTGTGAGATGATTTATGAGGGTATAACTTAAAATTTTGATTTATAAGGACATGGGTATTATATCTTAGTATTTATTTAAATATTCTCATAATAACTTATATTTTAGATATTTAATTTCAAAATTTTAAGTTTATAATTTTAATAAAAATATAGAACATATAATGATGAAGATGATAATGAAAATAAAAATAAAAAATATTATTATTACTACTGCTACTTTCTCTCTCTGTATTAAATATTAATCAAGTTAAAATTTGGGATACTAAAGTTTGATAAATAGAAAACAATAATAAAAGATGATAGTTTGAGTAATTTTTAATAACCTTTAGGTACAATCTTTTTTTTGCCTCTTAAAATGCTCCTATATTTTAAAACAACGGATTGAGTTTAGTCTGACAGCTCAATCAGTTTATTACCAAATATAATTATCTGTGATGAATAGAGGACACACTATGACACACGAAATTAAAACAGAAACGATTATCCTATATACAAAAAAAAAGGTTCAAATCTTATAAATTACTTTATTTGTTTTAACCATATTTTTGCCTCATGATAACATTATTTTATGTGTAAGTAAACTTAAAACGATGTTATTTTTTTTGACAAAATAAGGTCAGAATAGGTTAATTGGTACAAAGATTTAGAAAATAAGGGTGTTAAAATTATATATTTTAGAAGACATCAAAGAGGTTTCCTTACCGAGTGCATTCCGACATGTGGATCATAACGTGAAGGAATTAATGGTAGCCCAACAAAAACCCCGACTTCTTATACATTTGGGCCCATAGATTAATTACACTTAGAAGCCGTAGATCTCACGTGGTTGGTTCCCCAGCTGATCACTGCCCCTTCCGACATTCTCCAACGTCAAAATCACGTCCATGGGGTGCGGAGTGCTTTGAGAGTCGTGCGGCACATAGATTTCGTTTCATCAATACTGCGCCGTTTTGTACACGTGAATTGCCCATGTGCCTCTTGTTTTCTTCGGAAAAGGCAATCTATCTTCACGTTTTCTTTCTGTTATATTCACCTTTTAATTTCATTTAAGTCCCACCGATTTTCTAGGAAATTGAATTTATCATTCACTAAACTCTATTTCCTTCTTTGTTTTTTTTGGTTAATCAAAAAATTTTACCATAATATTATATTAATTTTCCGTCTATTCATTATTTTAAAATAATATTGTATTTAAAAATAAGAATTTTAATATAAATTAATTTGAATAAAAAACTTAAAAATAAATATAATATGACAAAGTGGGATATATAATAATTAAATATTATCACAAGATTAAGTAATCATTTTTCAAATTTTAAATTATAATAAAATAATGAAATCACACAAAAATTTCAATATATTTAACCTTTTTTATATAGCTCTATGGTCACTTACAATTCCAATATATATCAAATGGAATATATGTAAAGCATTTTAGGTTTTATTCTTCTTACATGATGATTTTTGAAAATGGAGCAAGTTATGAAATTCACTAGGTGTGCATCCACAGGGACGTTAAAAGTTGTCGGCTCGACCAAGTCATGGGACACTTCTCCCTACCCAGCTCAACCTATTGCTATCTCTATAAATTTGACTAAAAAATAATTGAACTTTGGTTCTGTCTGATTTCTATGGGGCTGGACGTTGCTGCTTGGATCCATGAGATTGGTTGTCTTCGGCTTAGAGATACTTGCAAAACAACAAGGCACACCAGGGGTGGACCGCCGGTAAGTCCCTCCGACACTCAAGTTAGTCTTTTTGTAAGGGTTTTGGTGGCTAGAAATAAAGCAAATACGAGGGTTGTAAAGTCGTACCTGTCTCCTGATAAGGTAGCACCTTATATATGAAATACCTGTTAGATTTAGGTCTTCACTTATGAATGAGAGGTCACCATCTATGAATGGGTCGTCTATTCCTGGGCCTGGGTCTAGCACGACCGACCTAACCATAAGCCCCCTACTCCTCGAGTCTGATCAAGGAGAAGGGTCGAAGAAGTACATAAAGATTGTGTCGCTCGTCCGCATGATAGCTCATAATAGGCCCGATCGATTGGACATCGTCGCTTAGTGCATTACAGCTCGGGATAGGGCTGACCAATCGGACGTGGAGATAGGACCGATCGATAGAATGTGGAGATAGGACTGACCGATTGAATGTGGATATTGGACCAATCGACCGAATGTGGAGACATGACCGA
>JANZLC010000202.1:4005492-4033898 GCA_026413385.1 Erythroxylum gracilipes | reverse complement strand
CAATCATCCAAAATTAAGCATCATCTTAGCATAATCACTAAAATAAACCTTAGAAATCTCCAATCCATAACATCCTTAAACTATTGAAACCAAAAACTCACTAAAAGATTCAAAAACAACAACTTCTCTCTCTTACCTTTTTCTCCTCCATTTTTGAATTTTTCAAGCTCCAAGGGAAGCCATCTTCTTCTTGCTCCCTTTCCCCCTTGAAAAGCATCAAAAACCCCGCAAAAATATGAAGAAAACAGAACCCTAAACCATTTCTCTTCTTTCTTCTTCTTCTTCTCACCTTCGGCTTCTCTCCTCTCTCCCTCTCTTTCATTTTCGTTTCTTTTGTTCTTTTATTGCAAACCATCGTGCTTCTCTGCCCATCTTAAATGACAATAGCTCAAGGTCTTTCATTTCATGAGTAAAATGACCAACAAACCCTTCCTCATATGCCTTGAAACATAAGAACTTAAGTGGACTTCCAAATCTTCCCTTGAAACTTTCTTAAAAAACTGACATCTTCCTTCCTTAATTTGAGCAGGTAAATGACATAATGTGGTAAAACTTTCTTCTCAAAAAATGTTCCTCTATGTCTCATCTTTAAAATGACACCAAAAACACTCAAATCGGTTTAGAAACGAAGGAGTTATGGCCAAAATACTCGTTCAGCTCTTACTAATCCGAGGCTGAACATTAATCCAACTTCAATCCAGAAATTGACAATCTTAGGGACTAAATTGGAATTCGATCCCTTCACATGATTTATAGCCCCATATCTCAATCAGAGCTCAACAGCTCCCTAATTTCTCAAAATACTGAACCATGTTCAGAAAATTATCCAACTCATGACCTTTAACCAATCCTATGAATTTGATTCAATCAATCTCTTTCTATTTAATCTCCTCAAAATCATAATTTTCCATGAAAGAGTAGCTAAATATCTTAGGAATCTAATACTTCAAAAATCGAATCAATCGGATGTTGGATGGAACAGTTATAAACAAATGATTGAACAACGGTAGGATTAGGGGAGGAGAATAGCTAAAGCAAAAGGATTTTTCATATACATATCTAACCAAAATTTCCAAAAATCATAACTCTTGATCCCAAACTCCGAATTTGACAAATTTAGTATCAATAAAAAGATCAAAGGAAGCTCTATAACTTCCCTGAAGAACAAAAAAATCAATTTGTCCTCTAATGGGGTCAAAAATCCACTCAAAGTTTCTGTCCTTATCAATTCTTCCTAAACAACTTTCAAATTTCAGTCGATCATAACTCCTAGTCCTGATATCGAAAAATTGCATACTTTATGGCAATAAAAAGCTGGGAATATAAGCTACAATTTCATTAAAGTCACTTTCTCCAATTTAGACTAAATCCATACAACGAGTGGTCTCAAAGCCGAGTACTTGCAAACTTACCCTTAATATCATTTTCCAAAAACAAAGTAAAATAACCTTATCTTCGGAAAATCATAACTCT
Source organism: Erythroxylum gracilipes (assembly GCA_026413385.1). Classification (NCBI taxonomy): domain Eukaryota; kingdom Viridiplantae; phylum Streptophyta; class Magnoliopsida; order Malpighiales; family Erythroxylaceae; genus Erythroxylum; species Erythroxylum gracilipes. The sequence goes on along the minus strand of JANZLC010000202.1, from coordinate 4,032,425 downwards.
CAATCCCGACATTGAAAAATAGCATACTTTATGGCGACAGAAATCTCTCGACTGAAGCTACAATTTTTATTAAGATCATTTTCTCAAATTCCACCTAAATCAAAAAGTTAACTTTTTTACTCCAAAAGGTCAAACTTTTCTAATTTAACAACTTTTCACACTTTCACTCTTTATTTCTTAATTTCAACTTCCATTTCAATCAACTCATTCACTTTACTCTCATAATCCATATAAATTTACTGAAATATCAAAGTCCTCAAAAAAAAATTTCATCAATTTTCCTTAAGGCACAAAACATCCATAACAAAGTTTATATACAAAGACACTCTTTTCATTTCATTTTAATATTTCTAATTTTTACTAAAAATTTGGGGTCCAACATTTGGCATCGCCCAGTTCCAAGATCTGGTCTTGGCAGCCTAGCCGAACGATGTCGAGGTCGACCGGTGATGAGGTCGAGGGTTCCAAAGATCTTGTCTTGACAACCTGGACGAACGATGTTGAGATCGACCGATGCTGAGGCCGAGGGTTCCAAGGATCTTGTCTTGGCAACCTGGCCTAGCGATGATGAGGTCGACCGATGATGAGGCTGAGGGTTCCAAGGATCTTGTCTTGGCAACCTGGTCGAGTGATGATGAGGTCGATCGATGATGAGGCCGAGGGTTCCAAGGATCTTGTCTTGGCAACCTGGCCGAGCGATGATGAGGTGGACCGATGATGAGGCCGAGGGTTCCAAGGATCTTTTCTTGACAACCTGGCCGAGCGATGATGAGGTCGACCGATGATGAGGCCGAGGGTTCCAAGGATCTTGTCTTGGCAACCTGGCCGAGCGATGATGAAGTCGACCGATGATGAGGCCGAGGGTTCCAAGGATCTTGTCTTGGCAACCTGGCCGAACGATGATGAAGTCGATCGGTTGGTAGAATTTTCTCCTCTCAACCCTATTTAATGAGATTTTTCTTGCCGAGAAATTTGAAACTCCTTTATTGATGATAATAAGGACGTGGGCCGTTAAAAAACCTGACTGACAAGGCTAGAAAAAAGGTACCCACAAGTTGCGTGTACAAGGGCATAAGCAATAATAAAGTACAAAACAAAGAAATAAGCGAACTAAAATAAAGCTTATCTATTAGTAAAACGTCTTCAGGTTTTGAGAATTCCAGGGCCTCGGTAGTATCTTGCCGTTCGTATCGCGAAGGATGTAAGAGCCGTGTCCGGCTTGTTTGACCACTCGATAGGGCCCTTCCCATGTCTGACCGAGCTTCCTAGGATGTTTTCCAGCCGCTTCGGCCTTTCGAAGAACATAACCACCGATCTTTATGTCGTTCGGTCGTCCGCATTCCTGTTCTGCCTCCCTCCTTCGTTCGTGTTATTTTGCCTCCAAGGCTTTCGCCAGTTGTCAGACCGACCGCTCCTACCCTCGTTATCTCGATCGGCATTTTTTTCGTACTTCAAAAATCTACCCAGCCTTCCCCTCTGGATAAGGAGTTCGATTTCTTTCTTTAAGTCCCAGCAATCCTCCTTGTCGTGACCTACATCTCTATGGAAACGACAATATAAAGTGAAATCCCGTTTGTTGAGGGGAGTTTTCAACTTGTTAGGTTCTCGGAGGGATTCCCCTTCAGCTCGCATAACCTCCAATACTTCTGCATACCGCCTGTTGAGCGGGGTAAAGGATTTGCGGTGTTGGTCCTGTCGGTCGATCGGCTTTCTCCAGCTAGACTGATCCTTCTGTCGCTTGTGTGAATCATCTGTTCTGTTGCTCGGCCTACGGTCATCCGCTCTACGTTTTGTATTTTTCAATACTTCCTCTAGCTGGATATACTTATCCCCCCGATTTCTTATCTCTTGAATAGAGTTGGGCTGATCAAGGGCCAATGACTTCTTGAATTCTTCATCCCTCGTGTTACTCATAAAGGCGGCCAACATGGACGAGCAGATGAGGTCAGGGATTTCGACAACTTCATTGTTAAACCGAGTGATGAACTCCTGCAAACTTTCGTTCCTTCATTGGGTTAACTGCATCACTTCCAAGGCAGTCTTTTGTGGCCATTTACTCGTAGAAAATTGGTTGAGGAATAGTAGCTTAAAATTCTCAAAGCAGGTAATACAGCATGGCGGTAGACTATTGAACCACTGTCGAAATCCTACTTGAAATGCTGTACAGAAAGCCTTACACTGAATTGCATCGGGAATGCAATGCAAATTCATCATTGATTGGAATTGTTCAAGGTAATCGAGGGGATTGGTCTTTCCTGTGTATTTCTCTGGCGTTGGTATCTTAGTGCCGACCGCTGGAAGGCTATTCAGGATCACCGGGATGAAAGGAGAGCTGTACTGTATTGATGGATGATCCGGGCGGGAATTCATGACCATATTGATTCGATCGTCCACGATTTTTTCTAAGGCTTCAGCAGAATGGCGATTGGCCATCACACCAATCTGCTGAGCAGGGATTTGCTGTTGTTCCGGCGGAGACTGTAGGATTTGGCGAATCAATAGATCAGCCGCTTCCTCTATCTGTCTTCAGGTGAGGGAGGTTTGTGGTGGTGCAGGAGGATTTGCATTTAGGGGGTGCTGGAAGTTAGGATGCGAATTGGTCTCGGCATTGTCCTCCAGGGCTACGCTCTGTTCTTCTTGATCTTGTTTTTGAGATTGTGGTTGATCATTTGGGTGCGAAGATTGTGTGTGATAATCGTGATGTGTTGGTGGGAGAGTGGCAGGTAACTGCAAACCCATCCGTTGTAACGCAAGTGCCGCGACGACGGTTATATCAGGATTGGCTGCTGCCGCCTGACTGATCTGAGTGTTTTTGGACGTGGTGCCCTGACGCCGGGTCCCACGATGGGCGTCAACTGGTTCTGTATGATTTCTATGGGGCTGGACGCTGCTGCTTGGATCCATGAGATTGGTTGCCTTCGTCTTAGAGATACCTGCAAAACAGCAAGGCACACTGGGGGTGGACCACCGGTAGGCCCCTTCCGATGCTCAAGTTAGTCTTTTTGTAAGGGTTTTGGTGACTAGGAATAAAGAAAATACGAGGGTTGTAAAGTCGTACCTGTCTCCTGGTAAGGTATCACCTTATATATGAAATACCTGTTAGGTTTAGGTCTTTACTTATGAATGAGAGGTCACCATCTATGAATGGGTCGTCTATTCCTAAGCCTGGGCTTAGCATGACCGACCTAACCAAACTTATTGGTATAAATCAATTTATAGTCTTGAAGGCTAACAAGGTTTGGCATATGTAATTTAAAAAGTGAAATGATTCAGTCAGTTTAATAGTAAAAATTTTGAAGTGATCAAATTTTAAGTTCAGTTTTTAAATTTTAGTTTGATTCAATTTAATAATTTTTTTGTTAAAAATCAATCTGATTATTAAATAATCAACCAGATTTTCTAAATTAATCAGTTCTTATAAATTAAATTAAATTAAATTAATAAATTTGTATTTAACAGTCTCCCTTTTTAATTAAACTTTAAATTTTTCTATAAATAAGAAAAATCTTTTTTAATTATTAATTTTTTTCTTTTTATTTAATACTTGACTAATTTTATAATAGGCTAATATCAATTGAATGCGTAAGAAGTGACACACTAAGTGAAATGAATTATAAGTAACACGTAATTTATAAAATATTATATGGATTTAATAATTTATTACCGAACTTAAACAGTGCATTTGTTTGTAACTATTTATTTTTGTATTGCATGATAAGGACAAGATCATTATCATCATGATTCAATGGTACGTTAGGTCGTGACTTAAAAATTTGTCCCAAGAGCCAGACGTCTCTTCCAGGTGATAAGAACATATAACCCTTTGAATGAACGTTACAATTGGCAGACACCCATTGAACGGTTGTGTTTGAGTGCCCAACATTCAGAATCTCAAAAGGCCGACAAGTAGGGGTATCCACCATTTTTATAATGAGATGGCTACACGTCACCCTAATCCACTTATCCTGAAGCAGACCCCTCCGTGCCAACTTGCTTCAACAACTTGCAATATATGCATAAAAAATAAGAAAAACACCCATTTCATTTCACCACTTGCGTTGTAAAAAAAAAAAAAGAAAAAGTGACTTTCTTGTTCAAATTCAACTCTATGGATAGCTCATTTTTTGCTTAAGAATAAAGAATCCATATTTTTTTTTCAAGACAATTTAGGTATATTTTTTTATTTGAGTTGCTTTTTATTAGTTAAGGATAAACAACACATTCTTTAATAAAATTTTTACTAAATTATTATTATTGAACTCAATTTCAATATAAATCAGTTGGTAAAAATTATTTCTTTATGACTATAAAATTACGGATTAGAATAATAAAAATAATCTCTTTGTAAAAATTATAAATAAAATACTACGTTTATTAATGATCTCTTCTAACTCTTGTAAAGTGGGCAGTTTTATTTATTGGGTATTATGTATATTAAGAGAGGAGTTAAAGAATTAAGTTCAATGAAAATAATTATAAAAAAATTACACCTTGTTTGCTTTAAACATTAATTTGATATGGTTTTGAGATATTAATTTATCAAGTGATAATTTTTACAATAAAAAATTAACATAATAATAAAGCAAAAGTGATTTGAAGGGTGAGGTGAGAGCTACGGTGGATGATGGGAGCGGGACCGTGGGCCCCACCATCTAAATGCGGCGAGACGCAGCATTGCGAAAGCCAAAGGCTAATTTTATCCCTTCCCTTCGCTTTGTTTGACCTTTAATAATATTTCTATGTATTAGTATTTTTACATAAATAATATTTAAGTATATTATATATAAAAATCATTTTAAATTTAAAATGTAAATAAAATTATTTTCTGCTCATATTTTTGTTGACTTAAAATGAAAATCTCATTCATCACTTTATATTTTTTAGAAAACTAATAACTGTGTTAATTTAAAAAGATTCAAAAAAATAATACACTTAAATTATAAATAAAGCTACTTATTATTAGATCTTCTAAATCTTATATATTACCAATATTTATAGTAGATGAATATTTACATATTATTTACTGTTGTTATAAGTGATAATAATTTTTAATTTAATTTACATAAATTTTAAAAATAGTTAATAAATTAAAATTTTGAAACGTTTTAAAGAATATGTGTCAAACTCTTTAACTTTTTGTTATTTTTATTGGCATAAAAAGAATTATCAAAAGTAAATAATTAAAAAAAAAGAATAGCGATGCGTGAAATGATGCGATGACGTGGATCGTGACACACCATCCCCGAAAGTAGGAGTAGAAAATGACCCTGAAGTGGAATGAGAAAGAAGAGCCAAAGCACAGGTAAGCATCCAGGCTGACCAATTTACATTACATTTGCTTTTTAAAAAAAAATCTGGTGAACTAATTTTTATTTTACTTTATTAAATTTTATCTTACAGTAAATAAAATTAAATATCCTAACAAAAATAAGTTACTCGGCTCAAAAAGGAGGAGACGTAGAAGCCGCAAATACTTGTGTACAGGCCCACTCTTTCTTTGATTCCTTCCCCTCCTCCACACGCCTCTTTGCGTTCTCCAAAAGCCGCCTCTCTCCCTCTCCCTCTCCCTTCTCTTTTCTTAAAACCTGCTTCTTAGTAATAAGCCTCCATTTCACTCGTTTAATTATGCATTCGGTAAGGAATCATATACAAGACTTCACATTTGTCCAAGCACGAGGAGTTAAACGATGCTTCCATCCGATGAGTAACTGATGCGTCACCGCCAGGTCAGAGTTATCCAATATTATAAAAATACATGATAATTAAATAAAATTATAAAAATATAATTTAAAATAAAATGACCAGATTCCATGTAAACGACAACTCATAACTCAGTAGAAATCTTAGTTTTATTCATTAGTTATAGCTAAACACAAAAAGACAAGGGGGAAGGAATGCAAAAAGTCACCGGCGAAGTCATTTTAGCTCTCTTCACCGCCACTCTACAGTTGGACTTGAAAGAGAAATCCTTTACCGATAACTTATCCCCCCCGAATTCAGGCAAAAATTACAAAACAAGACTTGCCCGTGTTTCGATTCTTAGATAAAAAACAAATAGACCCAAAATTGGAACATAATTTTACACCCAACTAACGGTGAACGTCGGATTCACCCGAAAACTAATCGGACGGTCAAAACCCTCCCTATATTTAAACGAACAGCCTCAACAACTTCCTCTCTCCTCCGTACTCGTCCCCTGTTTGCCCACTCTCGAAGCACGTCGCCGTTGTGGTCACCGACTCCTCTGAGTTCATAGAAGGGGTTCCAGCCCGCCGGAGTTCCTGCTTATTCTGTGACGACTTCGGTGTGAAAGTCGTCGTCAAGCCAAGATCGAGATCGTTTGCTTGAAGCTTTGTCGTCGAGGTTGTTTCATCGAGTCGTTTACGTTTAGGAGAAGCTTTGGATCTGGAGCTAGAGAATCGCAGATGGTGAGTCGCAGGATATGAGCCCTGAAGCTTCCACATGCCGGTGCAAGCAACCTCTCCCTCGGACGCTTCGTCCGACTGAGATCCTCCGGTCAGTAGCTCGGGGATGGCGCGCAACGTGCCTCCGCGAAGCACGGTCTCAACTGCCGCTTGGCAAACTTTCCAGTTTCCAGTCCACAACAGTCCCACGGCCCCGTTTACAGGATTCACCGTTCTACCACAGGCTTCGAATAGCAGAGACTGAAACAGCGCTGAAACAGAAAACAGACAAACAACAATCAAAACAAAGATCTGAAAGTACAAAAGAGAAAGAAACCAGCAAGTCAGTCCAGTCGGGTCAAGTACTTACCAGGACGCTGGTTATGAGGTACAGCCGATATAAAGGACATGAGGCCGGCGCGACCGAAGAACTTGGCGACGAAAACGGTGGCATGGCCTTGAGCTTCTGGGCTCTCGATCCACTGCAGGCACGGACGCAAAATACACGTCTCACTGCACCCTTTTCGCAGCACTCTGCAACCGTTGCAACTCATTATTCCCCAAAAATCGCATCAAAGAAACCGACACGGCCTAATTAGATCAAAAATGATACGCAGATAGACCCAGACGATGACAAAGAACAGAAAGTAAAGAGAAGGAGAATGGGGAAGTGGAGGAAGGTCGCAATAGAGAGGAGAAGATGGAATATATATAGAGAGAGTAATGGAGAGTATGGGTCTAACTGGGGTTGAGTTAGATTCGGGAATGTGAGTTAGTGAGTGTTGGTCTAGTGAATATAATAAACTCTATAATGTATGTGTGATTGTGAGTGTATGTATATGTACGGTGAGACTTGAGATTCCAAAGACATGGGCGCGAGCGGCTCCGTGTCTCCGCGGACGGTTGTCCCTCCGCCGTCCGATTCTCTTCTTTTTTGGTGTTCGTGTTTTGAGTGGCTATTCCTGGGTTTTCACTTTCATCATTTCTCTATTTTCTATGCATTTTAATAAATTATTAATTATTAATTTATATCTAAGTGTTCGACTCATTTGTCCCTTAACATGTAAGGCACCCCCCAAGAGTTAAGGATATTTTAGTATCCTCTAGCAGTGAAGGGTAGTTTGCTCTTTAGGAGTGAACTAGTTGGATGCCGGACTTCATTCTACTGTCTCACCTATAGTAGATCACGGTTTGACTCACGTAAGTTCCTATTCACATAAAACGTACAATATAGGTCAAGAATATAGTGGTAAAAAAAAGTAACTAATATTATTGAAAAATTAATGAAAATAAGACTTAGGTGGTTTGGACGTGTTAAGAAGAGATATCCACAGGCTTTATTGAAAAAATACGAGAAAATTATTTTTAGAGATTATAAAAGAAAAAAAAATCTTGAGAAGAATTGGAGAGAGAAAATAAAAAACGATATCATCATCATCATCATCATATTTTAAAGTCCCGCAATGAAGCAGGATATAGGGAGCCTGATAGTACGCAACCTTACCCTTATATTATAGGGAGATTATTTCCAATAGGCCCATATGCATATGTGACATGATAATAGAAATGTAAATTACAAGGAATAAATATGTAGAGATTGGTTGTACATTCATATATATACTTGATGATGACCATAATCTGCTATTACCTTTTGCCTTGCTAAGGCCGGCTTTTCTCGTTGCTATCTGCGCTTTGAGTCTTCTCTGATCAGTGCCCCGAAAGTGCGGCAATCTTATGGTATTATTCATCCATCGTAGGAATCTCTCCATACACCTGAACGATATGATTTTGCTAAAACTTATCGAAGACATAATTCACAATAAAAAATTTTGGCGTAATCTCATATAAAGAGATCTTTATTGTTCTTATAGTTCTTTTAACATTTTTCTCTTATATTTAGCCTAAATATTTAATTATGTAGTATTTATTTCTTAGTAATTTATATTTTCTTAATTAGGTTTTTTAATTATTATTATTATATTTTTATTTTTCATATAGTTTATTGAAAAATGACGTATTTATTAGTTAAAAGTAAGGTTGCATATTATTGGAGTTTTTTAAATCTAATATAGCAACAAAATTTTGGCCCCTTAGGAAGTGGTCGAGTTGGTAAAGTGGAGGGATATGAGGTCAAAAGGTCTTGTGTTCGATTTTCCCCACTTACGTTCTCTCGATTAAACATATCGTACAAGACTTGCCTAATATAAATTATAAATGTTTTATTGATCGCAAAATATTATCTCGCTAAAATGAGTGTGGTGAGCGAGCGTGCGTGGGTGGGGAGGTGCACATTTAATTTGTATAAATGGATAGCTAAGCATGAGGTTGGGATGGCATGCACATGTATGGACAACGGAGAGGTTGGAGTTGGACTTTGGAGTAGGTGGTATCTAGATAAAATGGGGTTGAGCAGAGTAGATAAAGGTTAGTCTTATTGGCTTAATCATTGGTACAAGCTTAGGGCTATGCGGTTTTAGATAGTATTTATTTTTCTAACAGTGTCAGTTGTTAGGGACTATTGAAATTGCAGTTTGAAAATGTTCAGTATTACGTAATAATTATTAGAGAAACTGTTGAAACCAAAGATCAGATTAATCAAATTAAAACAGGTTTTTTTAAATATATAACATGCAGAAATAGGAAAACTGTAGAGTTTGCTTACATCATTTCATTGATCAGCCATATGCAAGGGAGAGCTTTCAATTTATACAAAAAATGGAAAAGCTTACAACTTTTTCTGCATTTAATAAGATCAAATAATGGGTTCACCTGTCAAGTTGCACCCTTCTTCTCAATTACCCACCAACTCCTAAAGAAAAAACCGGACTACATAGTATTAAACCTTCTCAAATTTTACATATTAACTATCTAATACGAAAAATGGGTCTCCTGAAGGATTAAAATGCCATGACTTTTGGCACTTGGCAGTGTACATCAGTACATGCATGTATAAGCATATTGAGTGTCTGGGTGTATGAATGGGTGTGCTGTGTGCATGGGCTAAGATATGAGAAAGATTCGGATTCTTTAATTTTTTGATCATCTAATATAATCTAAGAGTTTGATTCTAATAAATAAAATTTACTTTAATTGTGTGTGTATTCTTACTCTTAAGCGGTGGACTCTTATCAAAGATGTCACGATCGTGAAAAATGTGGCATCTTCATCCTCACATACCTATCGTCGCCATCTTCGTCAGTTGCCCTTTTTATGTGATTGTTGTATATTGTAAGAACTAAATTAAAATTAGTAACGGAAGAAAAAAAATTAAGACGTAACATTTGTTTTAGTCGAATATGGAATAGCATGAATTGAATATTATGATTGTTTATCATTAAATTTCAATAGAATTTAATTAAATTTGCCCTTAGTAAATTAGATAGGAATTAGAAGAATGTGATAAGGTTGGGATGTCAAATAGGGAATTAGCAGTATTGCATTATGATATACGTTACTGGACTGTATGGCTCTGAGAGCTCAATTCCGGTGTGAGATATTTGATTTGTGTTATGAACTACATAGTTTTGAGAGCCCAATCTTAATATGTAAATAAAAAAAGAAAAGATTGTATGGTTCCGACAACTTAGTCTTGTATTTTAAAATCTCACTTATCCAGCTTGGTAATACAATTCATTTAGATTTTACTTTGGGGCAATTACATATATATACATGCATGACTAATTGTAACGCCCCAAATTAGGGGTTAGCATATTAAGCAACTTTAGTAAATAAAATAAATATCAGTGTGATGTTTTGTTTTGTTTGTTCTGTCTTAGGTGGCATCCATGTATCCTTCCAGGGGGGTATTTGGGTGTTACACTAATGATTAAGGATCTTCAAATGAAAAATAGTAATGGATTGTAAATTAAATTGTACAACTTATTCATCATTGTGTAATTAGATATAAATTATTAAAATAGATAGATGATTGTATTTTATAACTTGATTTTAAATGCCTATTTATGTTTAGAAATAAATGAAGATATTTATATTTGAAAAAATATTATATGTTATGCATGTTATGGTTGAATGAATTGAATTGAATGAGAAATAAAATTACTTGAAAACCACTAATCCTATAGCTTAGCTTGTGGATTTTCTTTTCGCTTGTAGGTTTTGAAGAGAATTAGAAGAAAGCTATGGTGGATCTACTACAAAACAAGAGTCATATAGAAGATCTCGAAAGATTTGGAGGTGGATGTACTACAAAATTTTTATTTTATTTTTTGTTATAACATGTACACATAAAGAAGTGAATGATCTTACAGTATTTTATTGTAAATTATATATAACTACATGAAAGTTATGTATGCAATTTGGTTTAGATGTGTTGAAATGTATTGGAAGATGAGTTAATTATTTTGTCAAAGAGTTTGACATGAAAATGGATATTTGAGTAACGTGCATGAGAAGTATATTGAAGTTTCTTACAGGAGGTTTTAAGTAAATACAGAGGAAGCTCTGTTAAAATTTTTATAAAATGAATAGTAATTGCTAGAATGATGAGGTATTAAATAGAGAATGTTGTAGATCAAAATGTTAGGTATGTAAGAATATGGTAACATTCAATATATTGAATCCATTATCAGGTAACACCTATAAAACAGAAATCCTAAACATTTATGCACGTCAGACTAATTAAGTTTAACTAAACTACATCAGTTTGGGATTGAAATTTCTAAATCAAACTCATTGCCTAAATTGTTGGAATTGAAAACCTAAATCAGTTCATTCTCACATAGAAAGAAAGAGGGCTTAGGGTGATAAATTGAGATTTTTTTTTTTGCAAATTGTTAGAAACTGTGTTGTTGTCGTCTCGTGCCACCATGATAAAGTGTCATTGTCGTTTCGCACTAGCATGACAAGAGACGTTAACGAAAATACTAACATCGGGTCAGAAGTGAAAAAATTGAAAGTTTGAGTATTTAATTATCACTTTTAAATTCGGGTTATAATTGTAAAATTGAGTAAAGTTTGTTTTTTTTGTAATTAACCCTTGAATAAATAATGTCAATATTTTATACCTAATATTAATTTTGAAAACTTATATATAATTATTTTAAAATTTAAAGACAATTATATTTTAAAAGTTAAAGACTCTTTTATAATTTAATAATTTAACAAAAATCTAAAACTTTAAAATTAAAAATTATACAAATAGTTTTTTATTATAATATAAATTTAAGTTATATTCAGAGTTCGCAGTGCAGCGAGACTTTCATTGAATGTTGTGGTAATATTTTTAATGGTTGTTATTGTTATTGTTGTAATAATATGATTTAACTGGCAAAAAATACAAGTAAATTTAATTATCTTTATTGATATAATAATTAAACACAATTAATTTTTATTATAAATAATTTATTACTTATAATGTATTTATAATAAAAATATAAACTTACTTTTCAACATTATACTCTTCTTTCAATGTATACAAAGTAAGGTGCAATCAGATAAGGACTCCTAACCGTTACGTACTTATCATCAGAAAAAGGCTCTGAGTACAAACAAAAGCCGCCTGCAATAAGCTGGTCGACACGAACCACTAAAATTCATATCATTGCGTGTATGGGATTCAGGGACCAGACGTGAAGCCGTCGCTATACATCCTGTCACGTTCTTGTACCATAAACCCTATAAACAGTAAATTGGAACCATTCATTCAAGAAGGTCAAAGATAGGAAATATTTTCTGTATGAGACCAACAAATGCTCAAATCATATCGGAACCTTACAGGGCCAATATCTCTAAGATTCCGATTTGTGGGGTCGCCATTGAAAGGCCGTTTGGATGAGCATGAGCCTGAAGCTACTTTCACCTCCCAAAATGATGGGTGCCACGTGTCCGGTATTGCAGTACAGTTGTTGCGTTGCCTCGGACCAATTAGATGGAATTCATAGTACATAAACGGCGATTTATCTAGGACGATTACGTCAACAGAGTACCATGTTTAATCCAATCAAATACGAGTTACCACTCAAGTTTAAGCTTTTCATGGTAAAGGAAAAAAGCTTTCCACTATCCATTTTCTTACTGTTATACTATTGGACATTGTGATAGTGTAACCTCCAAGAATCTGTTTCAAAGGTTTTGTTAATTTTGGCTGGTGGTCCGTCCATTGAAGAACAGGAAAAGAAAATCAGTCTGTGTCACTGTGGGCCAGTCATGCCTGTCAAGCTTCGAGCTGAGATTGAAAGCAACAATATAGGCTTTTGAGCCAACCCTTGTCTGTGCTTGCTTTTTCAACCAAAAACATTGAAAATTTGGAATAGCCATGGCTAAAAAATGTGGTGCACGAATGGTCTTTCCCATAGACGTTAAGAGGAAGCCATGGGAGCAGAAACTTCCGCTTCACAACCGGTGGCACCCGGAGATACCTCCAGTCGCTGAGGTCAAAGTCGGCGAGCTTTTCAGGGTTGAGATGGTGGACTTCAGTGGCGGTCTTATCACTCAAGAGTTCACTGCAAATGATATCAAACACGCTGATCCATCTATTGTGAGTAGTAGCTTTACTTCCCTTTCTATTTTCAACCTTCAGTAGTCGTTATTTAAAGGCCTAACCTTCGTGTAGGAATCTGTAAAGAGGGAAAATTCCGAATTTCTGCAGTAGTGACAGATTCGAGCTCGTTAAATCTTTTGAATAATCCTACTCCTTGCACTTGGGTTTATTTGCTCTCTTTCTTTCACCTTTAGACGTTGAAGAACAATTAAAGTTCTTATCGTCTTTCCTCTTTTCCCGTGTCAAAAGTTTGCTCTGACTGGTTCCTGAATTCAGATGCCTGCAGCCTGTTAGTCCTCTATACAGTAGGAAAGTGAATGGACAACTGGTTTGTCTTCTACTGAAGCAAAAGCGTTGACGTGCGATGAAGACAAATGATAAGAGTGACAATTTCTCCAATGGTCTATAACCTTTTCTTCATCTACTCTCCTTGCTTTTCTACTGCTCAATTCATCCAATGGCTCCTTCAACTCCTAGACTTGTAGTACCAATAGACTTGAAGAAAAAGCCATGGGAGCAAGAATGTCCTCTTCATAATAGATGGCATCCTGATATACCACCAGTCTGTGAGGTTAGGGATGGTGAGTTCTTTAGGATGGAGATGGTAGATTGGACTGGAGGTAGTATTAAAGATGATGGTTCTGCAATTGATGTAAAAGGCATCGACCTATGTGCTGTAAGTTCTACTTATATTACTCTAGTTCATAACTCTAGATTAGAGTGCATGATCTGGTCTGCCCCAATTTGCAGTCAAGAATCATGCAGTTTGAAAAGCTCTCTGAGATAAAAAGTTGCAGAGATCATGAACTATGTCTACCCATATATGAAAAAAGACACATCCTTATCCATAAGAATCCAGGTTTACTTCCTTATCCATAAGAATCCAGGTTTACTTCCTGTGTTCTTGCTATTTCTTTCTCGCTTACTTGGTAGAGCGTTTTAACAAGCCTAATTTCTTATAGAATACTATTCCCAAAACATGTCAAGGAATTGACTGAAGTTCCAATGTAGTCCAGTTCACGAATTGCATAGGCGATATCGCTTCGCTTCTGTCATCTACTATCCAAACAAGACAATTTCTCTTTTTGACGAACAATTCCATTCGGTTAGCCTAATAAATGTAGAGTCATTGTAAAACACAGTTGCTAAATCCTCGGTATCTTTGTTCCTTCAACTATGGCTCCTTCAACTCCTAGAGTAGTTGTCCCGATAGACTTGAAGAGGAAGCCATATGAGCAATCAATACCTCTTCATAACCGATGGCATCCTGAGATAACCCCAGTTGGTGAAGTTAAAGTTGGAGAATTTTTTAGAGTAGAAATGGTAGATTGTTGTGGAGGGAGTATTAAAGATGATAGTTCTGCAATTGATGTGAAATTCGTAAACCCTTCAACTGTAAGGTTCCATGTTACTGGTAGTTCAGAAGTTATGTTCTGTAGATTGCATTTACATGATAGTTCTGAAGTAACACACGTTTAGGGATTGATAATCAGTTCAGGCTCCATTTGGATGTTGAATTAGAATTAGCACTTCAATGTTTATTTCAGAAATGAAAATTTTGTCCATCTATGTTCAAATCTGATAAAAGTTCAAGCTTTCTGAAGTATCAGAAAAACCAGTATATGGGATAATGTTCTTGGAAAATGGTGCAGGTGCATTACTTAAGTGGACCAATTAGAGTGGTTGACAAGGATGGGATAGCAGCCAAGCCAGGTGATCTTCTCGTGGTTGAGATATGCAACTTGGGTCCTCTTCCCGGAGATGAATGGGGATTTACAGCTATATTTGACAGGGAAAATGGAGGTGGTTTCTTGACTGACCATTTCCCCTGTGCATCCAAAGCTATTTGGTATTTTGAAGGAATATATGCCTACTCTCCTCATATACCGGGTAATCTGGCTGTATTCTCTTAAGTGTTAATATGTTGTTTCTTTGGGCTGTGACTTGAGACGAACGGACCTTGAATCGTTAATTCTGTATGCATCAGGGGTAAGATTTCCAGGTTTAACACATCCTGGAATAATTGGGACTGCACCTTCAATGGAACTCCTCAACATATGGAACGAAAGAGAGAGAGACGTTGAAGAAAATGGCCTCAAATCTCTGAAACTCTGCGAGGTTCTGCACTCAAGGCCATTGGCAAATTTGCCATCACCTAAAGGCTGTCACCTAGGAAAGGTAATCTTCCGGAATTTGCTAAGCTAACCAACACATACCAGCATTTTAGACTCAACAGTCTAGGAGATAAACTGGTTTGAGAACAGTGGTCAGATAGATTCGACTAGTTATGGAGATTAAGAATTCTAATACCTGTTTGTTAGTGATAATCTTTAGATCCAAAAGGATAATCCTGAATGGGAAAGGATAGCCGGGGAAGCAGCAAGAACAATTCCAGGAAGAGAAAATGGAGGAAACTGTGACATCAAAAATCTTAGCAGAGGCTCAAAAATATACTTACCAGTATTTGTAGATGGAGCCAATTTTAGTACCGGTGATATGCACTTTTCTCAGGGCGATGGTGAAATCTCATTCTGTGGAGCAATTGAGATGAGTGGATTCCTAGAGCTCAAGTAAGAATATACCTGTGTTAGTACTTCCTTGTACCTTAATATGCTTTATCTGCATTAAAACTTACTCGGACCCAACATTAAGCACTTCTATCCTTAAAAAGTCATTATACTGTTCTTTCTATCAACAACAATGGGAACGTTGAGGCTTTCTACGTTCTTTTCATGTAATTTTTTCATAGTTACATTGAGCCCTGATTGATGATACTTGTGGTTTACCTGATCATCAGGTGTGAAATCATAAGGGGAGGAATGAAGGAATACCTTACGCCAATGGGACCAACTCCTCTGCATGTGAATCCCATCTTTGAAATAGGGCCTGTGGAGCCAAGGTTTTCAGAGTGGTTGGTGTTTGAAGGCATCAGCGTCGACGAAGGTGGGAGGCAGCATTTCCTGGATGCTAGTGTTGCTTACAAACGAGCAGCTCTCAATGCCATTGACTATCTTTCCAAATTTGGCTACTCTAAGGAACAGGTACATGGCTTCTCTTAACCATCAACTTTTTATAGTTATATGTGAAATGTGCAGCTTCACTAGTAGTCGATTGGCTGACAAGATAATTACTGACAAAAAAGAAAAAACTGAAGCTTTAGAGCTCTAAGTTGTCCTGAAAATTTGTTGTGTTGTTTGTTTACTATGTTCAGATGTATCTTCTGCTATCCTGCTGCCCATGCGAAGGAAGGATTTCAGGAATAGTTGATTCTCCTAATGCTATGGCAACTCTAGCAATTCCAACAGCTATCTTTGATCAGGTTTGTTGGTTGCATCTTCTCTTCAGGTTCTTTACTCACTAGCCAACTTTGGTTTTTGCATAATAAGATCGCTGACATGTGCAGGATATTTGTCCGAAGACCAACAAGGTACCTCTCGGCCCCCGGGTATTAAGGACACCGGATGTCTTGAAATGCACTTACGATGGAAATTTACCTATTACAAAGAATCTAGCCACCATGACATGAAGCTAAAACTGATAAGCTTTCAGATCGGTATCAGATGATTGGTGCTTCCGTCTTCCAAGTATGCTGGAATCTGTTGTAATATTGTTATGCAACTACAAGAATGTTGTTACATTTTCAGGTATCCTAGCAATAAAGTATGCCAAGAATGAACACCAAACTAAGTTACACTTTGATGGTTAGAAGATAACATTTCACCTATAGAGTTCAAAAAGCGAACGTCTAGAAAGTATTAAGCGAAGTCTGTTCCATTACTCTTAAATCTCTTGGTACACGAAACAAAGCACATGAAATGTATACCAATGTCTGCAAAAATGGAAATAAGTAATTTCCCCATTGAAACTAAACTTAGTTGATGAGATTGACCTAATAAATATTCTTATGAATCTAATCTTAAAGACAACTACTCTAAAAAACTAGATTTTCCCGTCCCAAATGAGGAGAAAACAAGAGGATGCCACCAAATTGCTGCCATATTTTCCCCTCAAGAAAGCTAACTCAAGTTTAAGGACAAAACTTTACGGTTCTTCAAACCTAAACATAAATGCTAAGACTAGCCAAGACGGATTTCATCCTTTTAATAGTAGATTGACAAAGTTCGATGATGTTGGAGAGATGGAGATTGCACGCCAATTGCCCAGAGCCAAAGGTCCAACTCCACACTCAACACCTGAAAGAAGTATCAACCACTATAAACCATGAATTCCAAAATATAAGAAAGTTCAAAAAGCATCTGTTTAAGGATGGCAGATATTCTCTGCAACAGTTGACATTGGAAAAAACTTAAAGAAGTTGCTAGCGTAGTGAAAACAATATAGAAAAAAGGAAGAAATAAGACACTTGAATGATACCTGTTTTCCTGTTTTCACACGAATCAAGTCCCTCATTTTCTCCACAGCATATATGGAGCAGGCCCGCAACTCAACCTCCTCCTCACTGCCTGAAGCTATTACTCCATTGTAACCAATTATACTGGCAAGTTTTGAACTATATTTCAGAATACCAAGTTGACGTAGCATTGCAGGCACTATGTAATCTGCAAATATTGTGACTGAACTAATGTCGTGAAACTCTCCATATGCTTGTCCCTTGAATGCACCATATAAATCCGCTGCAAATATTTGAGCTCTTTTATAGAAGAATACTTGGCGGCCTTTGTAGATTGAGTGGTCTCGAAAACCTGACAAAAACCACCAATGTCATTTGTTAAAACCAGATAAAGAAATAGCTATATTTAATGGAAGCTAAACGAATACGTACCAGGAAAGTGACTGGTAATAGTAGCAACAAGCTTTGCAGCTGATTTCCCACATGAATCAACAAGATTGCATGTTTTACCTCCAAAACTTCTTTCTAGTTCAAAACCAACCTGGTAATGAAATGTAGCAATATCAAACAACCAATCTGTTTAGTGACTAAGGTCACAAGTGTTCAATAGAGAAAGAGAACTCATGAACGACAAATATTGGTCCTCACATTAATAAATGACAATTTAAAGCTTTTAAGTGTTAAAGAAAACCTCATGTAGTAGCCGGATTCTTTCCCCCTCCAAAGGAAGTGGTCTGGGCCATTTCAATAGCTCACGTAATTCAGGACCTGAAAAGCCACGGACAAGCATGAACTTGGTTTGGAAAGTGAATCAAACAATAGCTTATTGGGCTTCTTCTATTAAAGGCTCCACTTTTAAGAAAAAGAAAGTCAATTCATCATCTGATCGATCTTACAACATAAGTATGCATCACGATTCTCAAAATGTTCTGCAAACTTCAAGCTATTTAATGGGATTCTTTTTGATGTATGGATATCTAGTAAGTATTTTATGCTTCGAGTTGACATATAGGGACGAAAACTATCTAGATGAGAAAGTACCTGTGAACTTCTGCAGACGATCAGCATCAAACACAGACTTATCATTCTTTAAAGCTGCCTTTAAACCCGAAGCTAGATGATCATAGCTCAAATCCTCATCTGTTTAGAAAGGGAGAAGACAAAAAAATTGACTTTCAAAGGATCTACGTACCGGTAGCATCGTAAAGTTCAAAAATAGCAAAAAGTTCTCGGGGATTTTTGGAACTGAATAAGGGATTCCTATAACCACTCAGCTCATTGCAACTTACATAGAAAATTTGGCTGCCTCGAGCATTTCATGAGGCATACTTATCAACTCAGTTTGTCATGGTTCAAAATACTGGAGTATTTGGAATCCCAAGTACAACATTTTTACTACTCTAAAGCAGAAGAAGTACATGTTTAAAACCATGTGTGAGCCTTTAACAAAATTAGAGTTCAAATGATGGATCAAATTACTATGAAAAGGCACATTGACAGAGCATGTACATTCCAAAGATTAGACAATTATGTGTTTCATCTTCCCGGTACTTTTCTTATGAAAAACAATCCAAGAAAAGTAACAGCAGAAACCCGCTGGTAATCTTTCTAAAATCTAAATGTCCAACCATATAAGCACTTCCTCTGACACCAAAATGCTTAAAAGCACTCTTACCTCATTTATTCCAAAAAGTACTCAGCCAACTAAAAGAAATTTCTCAAGAGTTACGTACCAGGCCAAAAACAAAAATTCAAAGCATCAAGAACAAGCAAGTACTGAACGGTGAGAGGACCGCCGTCGAAGTAGTGAATGCCTTCGAAATCCCACTCTATTTGCGGAATCTTATCTTCGATAGTCTCCACTACCTTCTCGATTCCTGCAACTCAGACGCAAGTTCCCGTTCTACTCCTCAAAAGCCCAACGCAAAAAAAAAAAAAAAAACATTAAAAACTCGACAATGCTAGTGAGTGACGTATACGAGACCTGCAGAGTCCACGATGACGTGAGATGACTGTCCCGCGACCCAGGCGGCGGTGGCTCTCACCTCTTCCATGGCCGACGTCGGCTTCGGAGCGTATTGTTGTGCCGCGCTTTCCAACCCTAGTTTCGCATCAAAACCAAAAGAATCCATTTTTACTAAAAAAAAAAAAAAATGTGAATAAAATTAAAAACATCATAATCGTGTCCGTAATTGCTTGGAAGTTTCACGCTTTCTGATGTCAGTTCATGTAGTCTCTCCTCTATTCTTGGACTGTGGAAGTCCACGGAATTTTCCGTATTACGAAAATTGATTCACGTGCGAAAGCCCGTGCGTGGGTTCCACTCGGTTGTGGTCCGTCACGCTGTTGGTTTTACTTTTTTGAGATGTGGTGTATATCAGTCGCCGTGATCGCGGGTGAGGATAAGCTCGTAAGTTCGGCCTATGTCGGTTTGGATTTTGGTTTGATAATGTGGGTCCCACAAATCGTAGAACCGTGGAGTTTTGTCTCTGACTTTTAGCTTTTATTAATGGATTAGCGACTTACGGCCCAAATATGACTGTCCAAAGAGAGAAAATAGCTCATCATTTATAAAAAATTATAAATTTGAATAAATGATAAATGAATTAAAATTAATATTTGATATTATAATAAGGATAATAAATAAAATATATTTATACCTTTAATTTTTAAATTTAAGTGGATAAGTTTTGGATTCTTAAACAACCAAAGCATCTAGGATGGCTTTTGTTTGTGAGGTGTGTCCCACATACCAAAACGTTGCGTTGACGTGTTATCGTGACGCATATTTTTGAGTTAAACGACAGTAACAACATAGGAATGCGAGTCCTTTTCCTTTCCTTGGTCGGCAAATACAATTATTAAACCAATCTGTCCTACGCAACAACAAGAAAGCAAGGATAGTCTCTCCACGTTAGAATTAAAAGAACAAAATTATTACAAAAGAATTTAAATGTGACAACAAATCTTTTGTTTGGTTAATTAGTTCTTACTTATTTCAACCCGAGTTAGTCTAAACATATATTTTTTGTTAACAAAACCTGTGAACTTTTTTACTTTTTTACTGAAATTGGGAGGTTAACATTCAGCACGTATACTGCGAAGGAAACCAATGCGCAGATAATGTGGCTCATTTCTCCGGATTGGCAACTCCTCCTTTACATGTCCTGCATAGGCTCTACCAAGACCAACTAGGCCTGTTGTACCACAGAGCAGCACGTTAGCCACCTTCTTGTGTTTTGTTTTGTATTCCTTAAAAAACAAAAAGGAAAAGGGTATATCAGAGAATCAGGACCTGCCCAATTGGCCACTTTCCACTCAAAAGTATCCTCATCCCCTGAAAAGCAAAATGTTCCAGTTGCTCCTTTTAACATTTCTTAGGTACGAAGATTAGCTAATACGAATCGAACGGTGTCGTTTCGATACGTAATGACTAATTAATTTCCTGTCGTGGTGAGTACTATGGACAAGCAAAAGGCCAATTAATTGGTTATTTTGTTCTGGCAATTTTCAAATTGACCAATCCCTCTTGGCGACGCCAATTTTCGCAATCCTCCTCCACCGCCTCAACAACCTCCGCTTCTTCTTCTTCTCTCTCCTCATTTCCCCTCCCGAATACTCTATCCTCTCTCCCTTCCTCTCTCTGTCGCCGATCGTCTTCCTCCGTCAACTGCCCTCTCAGCTTCCCCGCTACCGCCGTCGAGTTTTCTAACCGTCACCCGCCGCGGCAACGTCATCGACTGCTTTTTTAGCTCCGATTGAGGCCTTCACCGGACACCCTGGCGCAGAAGATCGGGAAATCAGTTCGCCGCCCTGGCGCTCCTTCCAAGGCTAGGGCTTACCCCGACATCAATGTCGTACGGCCTAAGGAGTATTGGGACTATGAGTCGCTCACCGTCCAGTGGGGGTAAATTTTTTTCATTGCTTCCTCGGTTTTATTATTCGCCTTTTCTTATTCTGTTTCGGATAAATTTAAGAATCATAACATGAAGGAATTAATGTTTTCAATCATCGTCGGCCGGTTGTTAGCTGTTGGTAAATTAGAGGTAATATGGAAGATAGATTGGATAATACTATGATTATTACGTCGCTTTATATTTCTCTAGTTGCCTGTAGTTCCTCATATGATTATGGCACCCTTGTCTAGACTCTGTCTAGTGAATGGATTTGTCACAATTGTGGGTGGTCCAGCTGGAAATCGGATGCTTATTGGTGCGAATTTTGGTCACTGGCTTTTGGGTTTTCCCCTGATATTCAAGCTAACTTAGATCAGCTGTGCATTTTCAGAGTTTGGTTGTGTGTGAATTTTGGTTAGCTTGATATGCATGTGGGATGTGCTTCAGGTGACATTATTTAGTTGGATGTGAAGGTAGAATTCATAACGTGAAGTTCATGATTCTGTTCGTCTTTTTGAATCACTAAACGAAATGATTAGCCTGATTGCATGGAGTTTTCATTGTTTCCCTGCTGTAGCTCCTTGATTACTTGCCTCTTTGCTTTCATTTTTCATTTTCTGTGGTTCATAATTCAATGCAGTGGTTTGGACCTTGGATGTATTACGAGTTGTTTGACTATGTTTCCAGAGAGCAGGATGATTATGAGGTAGTGAGGAAGGTTGGGAGAGGAAAATACAGTGAGGTTTTTGAAGGTGTCCATTGCACAAACAATGAGAAATGCATCATTAAGATCCTTAAACCTGTGAAGAAGAAGAAGGTGAGTCTTCTCCTTCTGATCATTTTTCCTTGTTGCTTGGTCCTTGTCTTTTGCTATATTCTTGCTTTCAAATGGTTCCATATATTATTATAATGTTTTTATTTGATTGGAAAATATATATTTTGTATTTTTCAATAAAATACTTTTGCATGTATGTGAGAATTTGTCATTGTTAACAAAGTGCAATCTTCTTCTTTGTAACTTTCTTTATAGTTCATTGCGTTAGTATTTAGAGACTTTGCACTTAGTGCTCTGCTCCGCTTGTGAAAGTTATAATGGAGTCAGCCTGTATGATTGGATAGCTTGCTGCTAATAGTAGTTTAGATTCCCCAGAAGTTGCAAGGTTTTGGACAGTGACATTTGAAATGAAACAACTCATTTCTTAAGATACCTTCAGATACATGAACAAGTGTATGTGTGTTCATGTCTGTTGATGGCTTTGCATTACAGCACACGCTGTGTGAAAATGGATTCGGATACAGTAGGATATCAAATGCACTGGCATTTTAATTATAAGTAATTTGACTTATTCACTTCAAATTTTCATTTTTTTTTTTGCTGTGTCAATACAATAACATTTGAATGGTAAGGAGGTCTTATTCAGGAGCTATTCTTGAAATTTGGGCAATTTTACTTTAATGCTGCACTATGGTTATTTTCCATGATTAATGTCTAATAATGATGGCCATAAATCCTTTTGCTCTTAGTTATGAATGAGATGGATATTTTCTTTTGTTAGCGGTAGCTCTTTAAGTCCTTCACACATTGAAACAAGTAGATATTCTTTGTGTATGTAATCGGTAGATAACTCATCGGTTACCTTGTTTTCTTATCTGCTATTTACCTTCGTTGGCAGAGCTTATAGGAATAGTGGAGGCTTACTTTGATTTTCAATTTCTGCAGATTAAAAGGGAGATTAAAATATTGCAGAATCTCTGTGGAGGGCCGAATATTGTGAAGCTTCTTGATATTGTTAGAGATCAGCAATCGAAGACGCCAAGTCTGATATTTGAATATGTGAATAACACTGATTTTAAAGTGCTTTATCCAACTCTCTCTGACTACGATATTCGATACTACATCTATGAACTTCTGAAGGCACGCTTCCCTTTGTTAAATCTTCTGAAGAAAAAACAAGATAACTATTAGAAATGTGAAGACCATGACACAACATTATGGATTCTTTTTTGCAGGCATTGGATTATTGTCACTCTCAAGGTATCATGCACCGAGATGTGAAACCTCATAATGTCATGATTGATCATGAGCAGAGGAAACTTCGTCTAATAGATTGGGGCCTTGCAGAGTTTTATCATCCTGGAAAGGAGTATAATGTTCGTGTTGCTTCAAGGTTTGTCTTTTCTTTTTGCGTTTATAATCATCCTACATGTGCTTTCATGCTAGTGTATTACACCTTGTGTTGCACCAGTCCTGTTTTGAAATCTTATGTACATTTAGAAAGCTGCTTTTGTTTCTATACTTTGTTTTGTTTCTATACTAAGTGCTAACATGTTGCATTGCTTCCATTCATTGAATATCTGCCCCCAGATACTTTAAAGGACCGGAACTTCTAGTTGACTTGCAAGACTATGACTATTCTTTGGACTTGTGGAGCCTTGGTTGCATGTTTGCTGGAATGGTAAGCATTTTTCTCCATGATTAACTATATTGTTTGTCAGCTAGACTTGCTCATCTAGAGACTTCTACTGGTCACTGATAGATCTGTTGGCCAAGCTTTTCCTTTCAATTTACTTTGTCCTTATTTCTTAATGCCATATGATGTGGACCATTTGATATAATGTTAGGTTATTTTGAATGTGCTGTTGAATGTTACAATCTTGATGATTGATGGTGATGTGCAGATATTCCGTAAAGAGCCATTTTTCTATGGGCATGATAATTATGACCAGCTGGTTAAAATTGCCAAGGTATGTGGGTAGATAACAGTTTAATAAGCATATAATAGAAGCTCTTTTAGAAGATTATTTCACTTTTTGAATATTGGTAATGTTAGATGGCTGCATGGTTATAAATGTCTTTTCCCTGTGGAAAGATTAGATTTGTATTGTTTTTGAAGAAGACAAATCGTGGTAAACTGTTTGATGTGCCCTAGCCCACAAATTATGCCAATCCATTTAGTTGTTGTTATCTAGCATGCCAAAAGATATAATTATTTATGGTTTTGGAAATGATAGGGGTTATGTGAGTGATAAAGGATGGTTGTGTAATTCCTGCTTTCCTTAAATTTCAGGTGCTTGGAACAGACGAGTTAAATGCGTACTTGAACAAGTATCGCATAGAGTTGGATCCACATCTTGCAGCCCTTGTTGGCAGGTTTGTTGGATCTTCTAAATCCTCTTTCAATTCTTTGTCTCTAAATTTAAAACTCTCTGATTTGAGCAAATCTTTTCTGGATACAGACACAGTCGGAAACCATGGACGAAGTTCATTAATGTGGATAATCAACATTTGGCAGTTCCTGAGGTAGAGAATCAATCACAAATAGACTTTATATCTTTTTATTGTGTCATTGAATTTAATCTAAACGCATTATTTGTATTTGAAGGCTGTTGATTTCCTAGACAAGTTGATGCGTTATGATCAACAAGAAAGGCCCACCGCAAAACAAGCAATGGTAAATACCCTTTCCTTGGCCAACTATTAATGGAAACCGTTTTTGACTGCAAGCATTCTAATTTTAATATATGGCACCTTCTTAGTTTTCTACTCTTTTATGTTTCCTAATCTTCTTGAGCCACTAATCATTAATGCAGCAGAGATTTGATTATGCCCGTACATTTATCCAGATCATATACCTGGAGTCTGTTACGAATAATTCATTTTCATGTCTTGCAGGCCGATCCTTACTTCTATCCAGTTAGAAATGCAGAAAGCAGCATAACTCGTACCTAATATTAAGTTCCGGTTGCTGCTAAATCAATGAAGCAATCTTTTCTGCACATGTTCTGGTCCTTCCTTTGTAATCTGACCGAACTTTATAATTGTGGCTGCGAGCTTGCATTCAGGGTCCATGTATCCGTTGTTTCGAAGCTGTAATTTGTCCATGTGCAATTCATTTACCCAACTTTTTGGCATTTTTGTTATTGTATGATCAATATCTTCGTGCTCTTCTCTTGACTTTGGAATCGAATCGTTGATCTGATTGATTTTTCTTAAGCTGTTTAGACATTGTTGTTACTCTGCCTTTCCTTCCATGATATCAAGACTGTATTCTCTAGTTGTGCTTCTCATATTGGTTTCTGCTATCCAACTCCTACAGAAACAGTTTCTAGAATCCAATTTTGAGGGTCTGAAAACTTTATGGTTTTGTTGTAAAGCACGTGGTTCTGGGTTATTGGGCCGGACGAGAATAACCATATTGATTTTGTCGTGTGGAAACTGTCTAACAGGATCAATTTATTCAGTTGATAGATTCTAATTTTAACCAAATCTATTTCAAACTAACCATAGAAGAATTTCAATCTTGGTTTCATCTTTATATAGATATGAATAAATGGAAAGGACACTGCAACTAAATAGAAGCCGAACTAACTACAGAAATGCTGAGTATTACAGTTTACCCACTTAACAAATGAACATTTTCTACCAACTTTTGAGGAGGTTGACTTGAAAAAGCAAATATTTATAATTCTTCTTCTCCACCATGTCATATAAAGGGAAAAGAAATCCAGGTTTATTGTGGCTTTTCATCTTTTTGCTAGGGATTTTGTCTGCGTTTGACACTGAAAAAAGAACCCAACTGGCAGGGCCAAGCACAAACCCACTACCTCAATTCGTGTCCTAAGCCTGTTAATTACAACCTTTAAGTGTGTGTCCAACAGCTCATTCCAGAAAAATAAGCCGATAGGTTTTAATTTGTGGTCTAAATTTCATTTTTGTTGATTGTGTATATAACCCATGTTTTATTTTTTAAAATTTTTAAAACTGCCCTAAATAAACTCTTAACTATATATAATTGCTCTTAAATTTAAAAAACTCAAATACTTGATTCTTTTTGCGAAGTCTATGCAACTCAAGTCTAAGGCTTAGTGTTGCTCATTTTGTTTAAAAGAATTGGAGCTCAGGTCAGCTTTGTTGGAATACGACCGTGATCAAATCACGGCGTAGCGGAAAGCAAAAATTTTTATAAATTTCGAGCAGATCCCGATAATTGAATAAACTTGAATAAAACATAAAACGATTTAGAAATTGTACATTATTTGCTTTCTGTTAAAAATCTTTGAAACTTTTTCCGATTGATCAATCACGAGCTATTCAAGTGTCCAACCTCTAATGATATCCACAGAACAATTCTCAAACTGATTTGAGAGGAAAAAGAAAAAAGTGTTAGCTTCCAAAAAGCTCTTCCCTTTAAATAAAAAATCATAACAATCTTTTATTAAAATTAAATCTCTTTAATTATAATTATAATTAAATTCTAATTTTAATTAATTTAATTTTAATAAAATCAAATATCTTATATTTGATCCCTAAAGTTTCTCAAACTTTATAATTAAGTCCCAACTTAATTAAATTATTTTTTCTTTTACAAATTGCTCTTTGATGTGTGACCCATTAGGGCCTATTTAGTTGGATGTTTATTAATGGAATGAAATATAATAGAACGGAACAGAACGAAACGGTTTATAATAAAATAGAATGTAATATATTGAAAAGTTGTTTTGGAGGAATGGAAGGGTTCATAATATAATGTAGTAAAATGTTGTTTAGAAAATGGATGAAATAGAATGTAATGTATAATAAATGACTATTATACCCCTTATATTAAAATGGTTGTTTTAGGAGGTTTATTATTTTCTTATTAATTATATACAATTTATTATTAATTATATAAAATATTATTAATAATTAATTAATAAATTTATTTTATTTATATTTATATTTAAAAATAATTTATTTATAATTTATTTATATAAAAATCTATACAAAAAATAAAGAATAATTA
>JANZLC010000202.1:3980156-4003255 GCA_026413385.1 Erythroxylum gracilipes | reverse complement strand
CAGTGTGATGTTTGGTTTAATTATTCTGTCTTGGGTGGCATCCATGTATCCTCCCAGGGGGTATTTGGGTGTTACAAGATACTTACCCAAGGACCGTGGATTATCACTGGACATGCCTTATAAGTTCAACCGTGGTATCCAAAGTTCCGACCATCTACGGGTCGAATAACGCATGTGGTAGCTTGGGCGCGCTTCTCCGATCTACCAGTAGCCTAATACCACCCTTTTATCCTCACAACGCTTGGAAACTTAGTGGTTCGAACGGTTAAAATAGACAATCACACACAACTTACTCAACAAGGCAAATTTGCCCGGGTGGCCGTCGATATCGATCTCAGCTCCTTGCTCTGATCCATCGTTGAGTTAGATGGAGAAACTATCAAGGTAGCCTACGAAGGCTTACCTCAGATTTGTTTCTCATGTGGGAGGGTAGGTCAGGCTTGCCCTGCACGACCGACTGAACCCACCACAACTGAGAAACCCAACGGCGACCCGACGACGTCCAACCATCCTGACACTAGAGCTTATTCGTCCTCCGATGCTCTTAGACGTGCCGATTATGGGCCCTGGATGCAAGTGACTCGTCGCCCTCGCCGGCAACTGCCTAATCCACTAACACAACGACTCCAAAGCCACAACGTTCAAAACCACGTAGGATCAACGGGCTGACGTTTCATAACTCTAATAGAAATTGAGCCGTTGGAAACAGGAGGAGACCCACCTCAATCCACTGAGGCAACATGAACCAACAACATCCAGAATACGACATTTCAACCACAACTTCGAGCGAAATCCCTAACTACTTCGACGTCTGGGGAGAATAGGGCAAAACGCATGTCGTCTAATGGACGCAATCAACCTCCCAGCAGCAGTTCCCAAATGACACCATACGCCTTCCAGCTTAACGCGAGGGACCCAACCAATCAGGACCAACCACTGGGCCACACCCGATAGCAGCATGGTCTGCCTGCTCCTAAGCCCACCACTCCAGCAACTTCAAGCCAAATTATGGCCTATGTGGCCCTATCCATCCCATCTCACGCAGATATTATAATACTCGATCCATCTATTACTCTATCCACCCATGCGGATATCGAACACGGGGATATGGAGGAGGATCCAAAGGACTACTGTACCCACAATGCCTCGTCATCGTCTAGTCAATCCCTAATGATGCCCCCTCCGCGACCCCCCGATTCAGAACCAGATGCAATAACTGTCATCGAACTGAATGTCGAACCTGCTACTCCGATGGAGGAGACTCCATCGGAACCAATGACCGACCAGATTTTGACGCAGACTGGCAATGCAATCATCCCTCACGCAGAATAGATTCCCCTTCATCGACTTTATGTAGATATTCATATGAAACTGTCAAGGGGCTGAAGGTCGGACCTTCAAGCCTATTATTAAAAATTACATTCGACTCTCTAAACCGCGTCTTCTTATCCTAGTTGTACCTCGTATAAGTGGCGCTTGAGCAACGAAAGTCATTAGAAGTTTGGGTTTTCCTCGTTCTTTCAGGGTGGAAGCATAGGAATTTTTGGGAGGTATCTGGTTATTATAACGAGCGGATATTAAGATCCGAATCCTGATCGCTCACCGACAATTTGTGCATACAAGCATTGAATGGGACCTTGCAGCTTTTGATTTTACGACCATTTATGGTAGCCCCACATATTCTTTACAACATTACCTATGGCAGTATCTGCGAAAAATTGCCCGAATTACTGTTAAACCTTGGCTATTGAGTGGGGACTTCAATGCCAAATTGGAGAGCATTGATAAACGTGGCAGTTCTCGACTCCAACCTATTGTAAATTCTCACTTTCATGATTGTGAGCAAAGGTATCATCTTCATGATCTCAGATTCTCAGGGCCTAGGTTCACTTGGCGGAGAGGCCAAATCCTCGTTAGACTAGACCGGGCTTTCTGTTCCAATTATTGGCATTCTGTCTTCACTGACACTACCGTTTCTCACCTACCCTTCCTGAAATCAGATCATCGGCCTCTTTTAGTGACTCTTACCAACTCCACGCACCCTACTCTGACACTTAGATACTTTAACTTTCGATCAGCTTGGTTGACACACGCTGACTTTAGTCAATTTGTAGTAGAGAACTGGAACCCTACTGGATCAAATTTCAGCGGCAAGCTCATAAGGTTTTCAGACCGATTACAGCACTGGAACTCCTCCATGTTTGGGAACATTTTTCATCCAAAAAAGTGAATTATGGCGAGACTGGAAGGCATTCAAAATCAAATAGAAGAAGACGACTCGCTCTCTCTTCGAGGCCTCGAGGAATATCTACGGTCTGATCTGGAGCAGGTCCTTTACCAAGAATAACTATATTGGCACCAGCGATCCAGGAGCCAGTGGTTAGCCCAGGGTGACAGAAATACCAGATACTACCATGCCATCACCATGGCTAAGCAATGGCACGCGCAGATTAAATCCTTGAACGATGACAATGGGAATGTTGTGTTAGATCATATGGGCATTCGAAGACTAGCTCAACACTTCTTTGCGAAACTCAATTCGTCTAACAGCCAGCAACCTACTCACCGATTGACCCATGGTCAGTTTCCCCCTTACCCCTCCACGCTTTAGCCGATTTAGACCGACCCCTCCATCCCGATGAAATCAAGACGACTGTTTTTATTATAGCACCTAACAAGGCTCCAGGATTTGATGGCCTACCTGTTTTATTCTACCAATCTCAATGGGATATCATAGGCCCTTCTCTGATTTTATTCTTTCAACGAATTTTTCGCGATGAAGGTTGGAAAGTAGAGCTTAACCGCACCATCCTAGTCCTAATTCCGAAGATTCAGTCTCCTACGTCGATTACGTAGTTTAGGCCAATTGCTTTATGTTCATTGCTCTACAAAGCTATCACCAAAATCATTGTCAATAGGCTTAAACCTTACCTCGATAACCTGATAGCTCCAACCCAATGCAGTTTTTTCCCAGGGTGCTTGATTATGGATAATATTATTATTGCCCAAGAACAGGGATGGATCCAGGGGGGCTAGCAAGGGCTATAACCCCTACAAAACTAAAAAATTTTTAGAATATATATATATATATAGTAAATTTATAAAAATTAAATTTTTAGTCTAATTATATAAAATATCCATTCATAATATTTACAATATAAGAAATCCATAAAAATTATTTTTTTCATCCATAATATAAAAGAGAGGCCCGTTACATTTTTATTTTAACAAAATTGGGTTCATGTTATTTATAATTATAGGCCCAAAGTTTTTGTTTTTATCTATAACCCATCATTAAATCTCCTTCACCAAATACAAAAGGCCAATGGCTTCTCCTACACACCAAAAATAAATAAATAAATAAACCTAGTTGTCTTCTTCCATGCGACAGCAATAAGCAAGCAGGCGATCGCAACAGTGTAGCACACCAGCACCATTCCCATTTGACCATTTCCCTGGTTGTTTTTATCTCATGACTCAGGTACTAATTTTTTCACTTTCTATTCTCTACTTTTTCTTTATTATTTTAGATGCTTTTATGTTTGATTATAAAATTGGGTAAAACCGTAAAAGTTAAAACCCTAAGTAAAGGAAAGATAAGAAGCTGTAAATTAAGTTTAAAACTAGGTTTTTCGCGCCGCCTTCTTCTTTCCCTAATGCTGTCGGCTAATTCTAGAACACCACCCTTTGGTCTCCACCGCGTCTTGCCATCACTTGTGTTGTAGTCAAGGGCGTTAACTTTAGGTCTTGCCTCTCTCTCTCTCTCTACTAGTGCAAGTTTTGGTCTTGCCATTCATGTGCAAGGTGAGGTCTAGGTATTATTTCTATGTTGGTCTCTCTTAGATTTTCATTTTAGCTTCATGGATTCAGGGTTGTAAAGGCTCTCTATTCAGGAGAAAGAAGACAACGAGTTCGTTGTTTTTCCAGAGGATGTTCAGAAGGAAGACTTTGCTGCGGTTCTTAAGGATGCACGAGGTAGGCTTGTGACTGCTATTTTAGGTTTTTTCCCTGCCTTGTTTGACCCAGGTCTTGTCGAAATTATGTCTATAAGGGAAGCTCTTTCTTGGCTAAAAGACTAACAGCTTGCCAAGGTCATTGTGGAGTCGGATTGTTTGGCAGCTGTCCAATCAATATTAGCTCCTTCGCCAAATCCGTCTACGATTGGAATTTTGACCCTTGATTATTTATCATCGAAGCGACATTTCCTTCACTTGTCCTTTCAATAGACGCGTAGAATTGCCAATAAGGCGGCTCATATTTTAGCCAGGGTAGCCTTATTACATGCAAACCCACATCACTAGACTGATCGTCCTTCTTGTTCAGTCTCTATTTTAAATTCAGATTGTTCGGCTTTTGTTATTGTTGAGGGGGAAAGGCTATTAGGTTCCGGGTGTACGGGGTAAGCCTGTTGGCTTGGGTTAGTTTTCTTTGTCTTCCCTGCCTTTGTCTATTTTTTGCGCTAATGTTTATTTTATTCAAAAAAAAAAGAGGTTTCGATACGAACGACCATTACGTGGGTTACGTTATTTAAAAACAGCCTTTCTGTTAGTAAAAAATAAAGTTACCTATTATTAAACTTTTCTAAATTTCGTATATTAATGTGATTCATGCTTAATGTTGTTATTATAATATTATTAAAAGAAAATAATTATACGTTAGAAAGTAATTTATCATGTGTACCTGTTTGTTAATCCATGTGAATAAAAGTAATTACATTCATGTTTATGGAGTGCTGTATATTTTATTGATTTCTAATTTATTAGAAGATAAATAATAATGCACTGGGTAGGAAAAATGATTCAAAGACTAAATTTGATTCGGCTTGCTTGATTATAATAAACCGACTAATTCTTTATTTCGACTTACCGTAATAATTGTTATTATTAAAAGTTTACTAATTAAAAATTAGAATAAATCAATTAAATTTTATTTAATATTTTTATTTTTTAATTAAAATTTAACTTATTTAACGGTAGTATTTCACTTCAGTTTCATTTTAAATTCTTCAATTTTATTCAATATTTAATTTTATAATATCAGTTAAATATTTAAATTTTAAGTCTCTTATCTTAATTATTTAATTTTAATATAATTTTTAAAAACATTGTGAGGACATTAAATATTAAATTAAAGTAATAAAAATATTTCTGATTAAGAAAAGTCTAATCAATTATTTAAAAAATTCACTAGTTCGACCTATTTAATAGTAAAAACCTTGAGAGTTTCAATTTAAATTTTTGTTTCGATTTTTAACTTTTCAGTTTGATTTACTTTAATAATTCTTATGGTTAAAAATTTATCAGTTTACTTATTAATTAGCCTATTTTTATAAATTGATAAGTTCTTATAAACTAAAATAAATCAATTAATTTTTATTTAACAATCTTTTCTTAATTAAACATTAAATTTTTACATAGATAACATAATTTGTTTCAATCATATTTTAAATTATTTAATTTTAATCAACATAAATTTTTTAAACCTTAAACTTCTTATCTTACCTGTTTATTCAAAACATTATGTCTAATATTAAAATTGGAAAATCCAACGGCATAAAAGTGTTTTTTATTTTTTCCTCCCTTTTCTATGTTAACGATAGATCACTTGACAAAGAAACTATGAAAGCATCCCCTAGGGAGTGGTCTAGTTGGTGGAATGGAGGGCATGAGGTCAAAAGGTCCTGTGTTCGATTTCCCTACCTACGTTCTCTCAATCGAACCTGTCGTACAGGACTTGTCTAATACGGAATATCCAATTAACATAATTTGCAGACTATTGCGTCAATATAAAGATTTACCTAATACACATTTAAAATATAGCGAATGTAAGTTTACAAAAAGGAAAAAAAAAAAGCAACCAACAATGCCTTAAGATATTACATTTGTTTGGAGAAATAGTAATTTACGATTAGTCACATCAGTAGCATGAAGATTTTTTTGAACAAAGTACAAAAGAAATTTGGTTATTAGCTATAAATTTATGCTTGCTATTCAACAACAACCTCAGGGATGCACTAACTGAATATTTTATTTTCATGGGTTTGCTTATTTTCCAACACGATAGGAATAGGTCACTTATAATCTCCCACTAATTTATGCTTAACATATCTATGTCTACATCCTTTAATCTTAATTAGCACACAGTAACCACATTTCTTAGATCCACTCTTCAAATCTATGTACTTTAGTAGATAATTAATATATTGAAACCAAACTTAATAGACTTTAGTGCTGACATCTTGTCACTTGTCATAGGCTTCCATCTTTAAATGAATGCTATGTTAATGGTTATGATTTAGGACCACCTATATGATCTAACCCACTAATTAAACACTTACTTACAAATGGTAGGGTAATGAAAGATTAATAATAATCAAAACGCAAGTTATAATTGTTGTGTTATGCTTCATATAAAAAGACCATTATTGCCGAGTCCACATTTTTTTAAAATTTTGCAACCCATCATGTACCATATGAACCTAGTTTGATCACTTTATATATATATATATATATATATATTCTTTAGTCTTTATTAAAGGTTGAAAAAGATAGACCCAATTGACATCTAATTTGTTAAATAATTAGCTAGTGATGTCTACGTCCATCTTCAAATAGGAAAGTGGGATGATACCGATAAAATAAAATAAAATGTTTAAAGTTTAAAAAAATATAATCAGTATTAGATAAAATAATTTTTTAAAAATATAATCGAAGAATATTGTTATTGAATTAAAATTAAAATTATTAATTTAAGTGAACAATTAATTAATAAATTTCTCAATTTTTAACAGTAAAAATTATTAAAATAATTAAACCGAAAATTTAAAAATCGCACTAAAAAGCTAGCATTTCGGTCGGTTGGATTTTGTAATCATTAATAATTATACATACTTCGAATATGACTTAACAATATATTAATTAATCTTAAGAATATGTAATATATCTAGTAAATCAAAAACATTGAAACGATTAGCTCTATCGACATTTTCAAATTTACAATATTGAAACTTTGATTTTTTAATTATAGTGACCAACCGAGTTGAGTTCAGCTAAGCAACTTAGATTTGAGATCTTTCTACTAAATAAAAAAAGATAGGAGGGAAGGAATTGAATGGTAAACATCAATCATATATTTCACTTTATTCTATAATTCGTTTAGATTTTATCACATGATATAACAAATTCCAAATCATACTAAGAGCTGATAAGTCGAGATAAAATTAAAAAAAACAAAATTTAAGAAAATTTTTATTTATTTTACATGTTAATAAATATTATAACTTATACGGATCATATAATACATTAAACTCATGGAGATAATTTATGAAAAGAAAAAAAAAGTCATAACCATGATTAATTGGATGTTTGTGTACTCAATATGATTAAAAAATTCAACCGATTTAGGTCTTATATCTTTAAATTTTTCGGTCCAATTTTTAACTTTTAGGTATGATTTGCTTTAATAATATTTTAGTTTTTTTAATTTTATTTAATCTTTAGCTGATTTTATTAAAGATGACAATGGGTCGATCCATGAGTCAATCTTGCTAATTTTTTAAAATTAAATGTATAAAATAATGTCTTTTTTAATGGAGTATAAGCCTGAATTGCTCAAATCTAAGTCTGCTTGTACCTAACTCTTCTAAGCAAAATGATGTCGTTTTGTTTAGAAAAGTTAAGTCTTTGATCAGTACGGGCCTAATTTGGTCTATAAGTCGATCTAATGAAAACACCTGAATTTAAGCTTATAGGCGAGCTC
This sequence comes from Erythroxylum gracilipes, assembly GCA_026413385.1. Taxonomy (NCBI): domain Eukaryota; kingdom Viridiplantae; phylum Streptophyta; class Magnoliopsida; order Malpighiales; family Erythroxylaceae; genus Erythroxylum; species Erythroxylum gracilipes. The sequence goes on along the minus strand of JANZLC010000202.1, from coordinate 3,995,497 downwards.
GTTATTATCTTTATATTTTATGATAGTCTAATATTAGTTAAATATTTTACACCTTAAAATTTTTCTCATATCACTTAAATTTTTGGTTTGATTTTGAAAGCATCGTGTTCGCTATTTTTTTTTTTTTGAGAAAATGAAATCAGCAGCTTATCACCCTTTTGATTGTTGGAGGCCATTTTTGTAGGCCACTACCGGATCAACGGCCGAAAATTCTGGGAGCTGCTGCCCCATTTTGCCCATTTCTGGGTTTGAGTTAATTTGTTTTTGCGCCTTTTGATTTTTTCCAAATGCTTTTGGATTTTAAGCCTAATATTTAATGTTTATTTTATATATTTATTTGCGATAAAATAATTATTACATATTATTTCAATATGCACCAAAAAGACAATACTATATCACACACCATACATGAGGAGGATGCAGACATAAAGTGGTTAATCAAATACAAAAGGTGGGGAAGATGATGATGAGTATGATGATTGATAGATGTATGTATATCAAATTATCAATATGCATGTATGTAGTGCGTAGTGGAATTAAAAAGGCAAAGGAGTTTAAAAGGTAATGATTACGAATGGGGTCATGATGCGAACGCCTCCTTTCCATACAAATTAATCATTAATGAGAGTGCACCATCATCTGCATCCCACAAGACTGCGCAGTCATAGCCGCCATTTTTTTTTTCTTGAAACAAAATAATTAATATTCCTTTTTCTCCACTAATCACAATATGATTGTAACAGTTAAACTCTTTTATCTACTGTAATTATTGAATTAATCAGTATTAAGATGTATATTATTAGCATTTAGAGAGAGAGATATGATGATGTAGCGAGTAGAAAAACAAATGGAAGGCGAGACGATTCTGGAGAGAGAATGAAAAAGTTAAAAGAAAGGAGAGAAAATAGGAAGGAAGTACCCCCTACCCCAAGCCTCCATGTATATATAAAAGGCCCCATAATAAGCACTTGTACCTCTGCGATGATCAACTAACTCGCTACCTGAGAAACTATCAGTGAAAGCGACTACTGCTCTCCGTGAAAAACAATTCGTGAAACGTCTCCGTACCCATCTTCTTCTTGTTCTGCCTTTCTCTTTTTTTCTGGTTTCTCTTAATACCGGTGTCTTGGCATTTTTATCCACTGTCTTTGCACTTGGGCAATCATATTAAGTTGTGATCTGGGAAATTTGAGTTTATCTGGGTACATTTGTGTTCTGGGGTGTATCTGGTTAATTTATACATATAGCAATCTCGTTAGAGTAATAGTGAGTAATATGGAGGAAGAGCAATCATCATCATCAACAGGAAGAGTGATGATAGTGGTGAGAGAATTTGATCCAAAAAAAGATCGAGTGGGTGTGGAAGAAGTGGAGAGAAGATGTGAGGTCGGTCCCAGTGGGAAGCTCTCTCTCTTCACCGACCTCCTGGGTGACCCAATTTGCAGGGTCCGCCACTCGCCTGCTTTTCTCATGCTGGTACTCCCACTCAATGCACTAATACTAGTACTTTGCTCTCGTTTGTCCTTTCTACATAAACAACCAATCCCCATGTTTTCATTTCTTTGTTTTTCATTTAGAATCTTAACATGGCCAATCCATTTCTTCTTTTTTAACTTTTCTTGTTCGTATGGGATAGGTGGCTGAGTTGGGTGGAGAAATAGTGGGGATGGTGAGAGGTTGCATCAAAACCGTTACATGCGGGAAAAAGCTCCCGAGAAATGCCAAAACCAACAGTCTCAACCATCCTAACGCCTCCGCCGCCACCACCAGACCTCTCCCTGTTTACACCAAAGCTGCTTATATCTTAGGCCTACGCGTCTCTCCTTCTCATCGGTGAGTTTCCTATCTTCTTTATCTCTCGCTCGCAAGCATTGTATGAATCATCGATCTTCCTCGACGTCGTCGTATATCTGTTACGTAATGATTAGCATTAAACAACAACATACCCTCTAAATTAATTATGCTTTTTCTTCATTAATTATTTATTAACAGGAGGATGGGGATAGGCCTAAAGCTTGTACACGAGATCGAGGAGTGGTTTCGCGGAAACGGCGCCGAGTATTCCTACATGGCAACTGAAAACGACAACGTCGCTTCCGTTAAACTCTTCACCGATAAATGCGGCTACTCCGAGTTCCGCACTCCTTCAATCCTGGTCAATCCGGTTTTTGCTCATCGAGTACCCGTTTCAAACCGAGTCACCATCCTTGAACTCGCTCCTCATGACGCTGAGCTTCTGTACCAACGCCGTTTTTCCACTACCGAGTTTTTCCCCCGCGACATTGGCTCGGTTCTCAAAAATAAACTCAGCTTGGGGACATTTCTGGCTCTGCCACGTGGAACTTACGGGCCCGGTTCGTGGCCTGGGTCGGTTGAGTTCTTGGCCAACCCGCCCGATTCTTGGGCTGTTCTCAGCGTGTGGAACTGTAAGGACGTGTTTACGCTCCAGGTGCGTGGCGCGTCGCGCCTGAAGAGGACATTCGTTAAGACGACGAGAATGGTGGACAAGGCGCTGCCGTTTCTGAGGTTACCTTCGGTGCCCGACGTGTTCAGGCCGTTTGGGCTTCATTTCATGTATGGTTTGGGAGGCGAAGGACAACGCGCGGAGAAAATGATGAGGGCGTTATGCGGGCACGCGCATAACTTGGCCAAAGAGCGAGGATGTGCAGTGGTGGCTACGGAGGTTTCAAGCCGCGAGCCGCTGAGGTTAGCAATTCCGCACTGGAAAATGCTATCTTGCGCCGAGGACTTGTGGTGCATCAAGAGGCTAGGGGAAGACTACAGTGACGGGTCTGTCGGTGACTGGACGAAATCAGCCCCTGATTCGTCCATTTTTGTTGACCCTAGAGAGTTTTAAACTTGGTACTAGTTAATCACTTAACTAAGAGGAAAATCTATAGCACTAGTTAGAAAATGAAAGGGTCTTCCGATTTTAGGGTTTTAGATTTTTCTTCAGGTTATGGAGAATTTTGGGGGGATAGACAACAGAGAAGATATGAGAATGGGATATTGTCAATGAACAGAATATCCCCCAACTTTAGTTTTTCTCCAACTTTTTGTAAATGGATTTGGATTCTATTTCCAATAGTGAGCTTGACTTTTACTTTTATATTCCAAAATCTTTTAATTGGTATGATTTTTTATACCGAAACAACAATAACAGTAATATTCGGTATAAATTTTGCCGATATGATAAATCTGAAAAGGTATAATAATATTCATTCTTACTTTTAATTAATAAAGAGATTGTTTTCAAATAACTGACTTAAATTAAGACTTTTTCTTAATTTTATAAATTATCCTAATCTCTGATTTCCAATGGAAATTTGGTATATTCCCAATTAACGATCATGGACGTCAAATGATAAAAAGCCTCAATCCTTTACAGCACATTGGACATTGGCAATGAATCATGATTATCCTCGAGAGGGGTCAAAGATGTCCTTCAAGTTGCTTAGAAAGTACGTGGTAACGTAACAATTGATGGAAGAGAACGGAGGGTGCTTGGAATCGGAGGATTCTCTATTTTTGCTTTTTATAATATGACAGAACTTGACTGAAGATTCGGCTTTTAGCTGTGGCCCTTCAACTCTTTTTGCATTGAAAGAAAAGGAAAAGTAAGTACTCAGTGGGTAGGGTGATGCGGTACTTTGGTTCTTGTCCTTTCCCTTCAAAGGGTCTGTCTCTGTATCTTCCAAATTTTCACCATAGTTAGGAACCGAAAGCCCTGAGATTGTGACATCTTTGAAACTTAATCATTATAAATGTATATAAGATGTTTAAAGGACGGATTTAATAAGAAAATGGAAATTGCGAGCTCGTTCCTGTATTGATGGCAGGTTAAGCACGTAAAAGACGCTTGTTTTTTGATATCTGATTTGGAAACCCTTCACAGCGATTTTGCACTGAGAGTCATGAGAAGTATGCATTGAAGTAAACAATGAATGTGACTGCTCATGTTGCTGGATAGCCTTCAGGAGTTCTGACAAGGAAATGCTGCTGTTCTGTTGACCACAAGATGTCAAATTCAGAAACCAAACTAATTTATGAAGACCATACCTTACACAGACACACCCTGACAAGGTTGGATATTTCCTTTTTTCTTGCTCTATAAATAATCTCTAAAATTAGCTAAATATGCCCTTGGAACTTATATTTTAATTATTTATTAATTATATAGTTTCGTGGACTACCAAGAATAGCGCAGGCAATTCATGAGCAACTTAGCAATGACTAAAGTCTTCTAAACAATGCAGTTCATGGAATAGACAACGTAAGATAATGTGGTCGGTAAATGAAAAGTAGGAAAGCTCAGAGCTTTCCATTTGGCCGACTTTGTATATGTTTAACATATTGCATTCACATAACAACGTGTAGTCATATTCCTAAGGGGTTGAGATAGTTTTTTGAGTTAGGCTTAGTAGGTAGGTGAAGATCAGAAAGTGTTAGGCAAATTCGGCGGTGAAGATGAGAAAGAGTTGGGCAAATTCTGGTGTGGAAGCTCAGTTTTCAAAGTATTAACATATTGTTTAAGTACTACTAAACACGTACTTAACAAGCTTATCTTGACTCTTACGTTCTGTCATCTTTTATGCTTGTTCTGAGCTGGAAACTGTGGGAGTGGTTTAGGTAAATTAAACGGTTGGAGAGATTATATCTGGTAATTTAGTATTTATTAGTCAAGAGTGGACGGCATTTTTTTTTGCTTCCGTTCCTTATCTTTTTAGTCTCTTCTTTGCAGGTCAATCACTCAAATGGTCTCCTTTACTGGTTCCGTCCATGTCAAGACAGAAAGAGGAAGTTAGATCGAAGAATATTCAAATTTGCGTATTTGGTTTTCGGAGTGACTAATTTATGAACATTGATAGATCATGAAGTTTCAAACTTTTTCTTCTGCTGAATCACAAGACTAATTCTTTAGAGAAAAGGACAATGATTCCTTTCCAATCACCATAACATCAAAAACTTAGTAGTTATGAATTGATCTGATAAATAGGAACAGCAACAATGCCACGTTATGTATTTCCATTTCTTCATGAAGCCAAAACTTGACATAAACATTCCCTAGAAATCTGTCATGCATCTCTTCCGCGTGAAAGATCCCAATGGAAGGAGAATCAGCGAGGAAAATGGCAGCGAGTTTCTAATATCCTAATAGTCAATTTCGAGCGATCATATTACAAGCCAAAAAAGCATGTTAAACCATGCCTGCGACTTAAGATATAGAACGCCTTCTGCTTCTGGAAGGGGTAGATTTCGTCTCCTCAGCAACGACAGAACCAGGACTCCGGCTCTCGGACGTATCAGAGCTACTAATATCACCATTCCTCTCTTTGTTCGACCACAGCTTTGAAAATATCTTTGACATGAGTAAACCTTTCATCTTACTTGCTGCAACTCCTTCAGTATCATTCTTGGCTCCACCGTTGAGATTTCTATCGCTCCCACTACTCCCTAAACGAAGAGTTGCAAGTTCTCCTTTCAAAGCTTTGATATCTTCAGATGTTGGCACAGCATCCCAGTCCTCTTCCGTGTTTGTCGCAGTGGACCTTGAGCTCCCATTAGAACCAACTGGAATCAATGCTCTGATCGACCCGGTTAGTTCCGATGAGCTGTTGCCAGCAGATGATGTTGCTTGCCTGGCCTGCTCAAAGAAGAGGATTTGCACAACCACACGCAGAGGTAGTCTCTCGTTTTGCACTGCATGCATGCACGCATCCACTGATAACTTCCTGCAGTCCATCAAATTGCATATTCTCTTCCTCTCACTCTTGCTTATTCCACCGTGCTCCTGTACAGAAAATGACAATCAGTTAGAGAGCACAAGAGATTAAAGAACTACTACTTTAAGCCTATATTGAGTTGAGGAGTTGGATTGGGATTTTAAGTCTCAACTGAAATGGACTATAAATGAACAAATGTACCTTGTGTTATGTTGGGAATCAACAATTCTATGGATCTCTAACTTCAATAAGAACAAACTTACAGTCAAACACAATCGCATCAAGAAGGAAAGATAACGATATAGTTGAACAAAAACAATCCATATGAACAACTTCCTCAAATCTTCTTCATTTTATATCTAGTGACTCTCAATAATACAGCATCATCATAATTATACACATGAAAGTCAATGTTACACAAAATCATGATGGTAAAATTCAATCAACTCACCTTAAGATACATATCGATGGCCCGATAAAGTCCGTCATGTGATGGCCTTTGGAAACTTGAAACCATCTCAGCAAGACTAACAAACTTTGAGACAGGTAAATTTGGATCTCGGGCTATCTCAGTAAGATAGCCCTCTACCAGTTTAGCAACCTTGACCTTTGAAGCATCTGATCCAAAATGCGGGCTTTTACACTCCCGGAATTCAGTTTCCAAAGGAAAAGCGGTCTGAGTGCTTCGTTCATGTGTCACAAATTTCTCAACAAGGCTTTGCACTATATCGACATCATAAATTGTTGTTTCCTCAGCCGGGGCTCGAATTAATAGATCAGCCACTGTAGCCTCCTCAAGCTGCCGGCCAATTTGTCTCATCAGTTCATTCCTTTCTTTCTCTCCGCATTCCAACAAAATTGAGGCTCTTAACAACCTAAGCAAGAAACTACAAGGAACACTACCTTTCTCAGTAGGTAGTAGCCAGAATATGGTTTCTGCAAGTGATTTATACTTGAGTATATCACTACTCTGTACCACACCCTTGTTAAAACTTGGCAATCTTCTCAGGGCATATGCATGCAATGCTTCTCCAATTATATTATCAGAGACTCTTTCTTTTGCCTTAATTGTTGTAATCACCCTCTTATATAAATCTACCTGCAACTCACAGAGATCTTCCACCCACCAATCTATAGGAACCATATGGGATTTTCGCACACCATTCCAAAGAGGATCCTTTCCATTCTCTGATGGAAGCTTTTTCCTGTTATAGGTGTATGACCAGTCAACTTTGGAAGTATCCATGCATGCCTTTGAAGCTATGGAATCAAGGCAGCGACTGACCAATTTTAATTCTTCTGACCGTGGAAGAAGAGACTTCATGGTCTGAAGGGCAATAATTGAATCTTTCCAACTGCGGAAGATGCTAGAATTGAGAAACACTTCAATCTTGTAGATGAGATTCCCTTTCTCAATAGTTTCATACATTTCCAGATATTCTGCTGCACACCGGGCTGCAACGATATTGTATGCATTGAGAGTTACCGTCATCCCATAACAAAATTTTGCACATATCTCAAAAGCAGCAGGTCCACCAGGAATATCCTGGATGTTAATTTCATCATTGTTCTCATCGCTTGTAGTTGCCACCAGTTTCTGAAGACGCGCACTTTTGGACAGCAACGGAAACTGCAAAATCATTCTAAAATTTAGATCAAAGATTATAGTTTTGATAACCAAATTCTTTAATAACTCTGATAAATTTCAATAATCAATTATGTTCCATGGTAGTTCCAGAAAAGTATGCGACGAACATTAAAGTCTTAGCATTATCCATGATTGCCTGCGATGTATCAGCAAAGCCAATGTGGAGAGAAATGGCAGATAAATTCACCATATTTGACCCGACAGAATTATGAAATTACATATACTTGTCTAAAACTAGAATAGGAGATAAAACTTTTACTTTTTCCACACAATCTGTGGGGCATATGCAATTAGTTACCAAAATTGAACCATATCCAATCATGGAATTCATACCTTGTGCAGATAGAATTTCACATCGCCAACATGAACTATTATGTCGGTTGCCAACTCAGTTGCCAGATACCTACAAGATAGTGTGCCAACAATTATATTTCCATCAAAACTAATATACTTTAGGTCAATTTTGAGGAAAAAGAAAAAGGGAAGAGGAACATATTAGATTTAACAAATAGAGAGCAATGCCAATTGTTAAAATTAAGTTGACCAGTCCAGAATAGTCTGATAGAGACACAAAAAGAAGCATATTATAGCAATGTTTTCTACTTTTCATGAAAAGATTAGAACAAGTGCCAACATATAACTTGAGAATCAACGGCACTTGATAGCACAGACTACCTTATTCAAGGTTCACGTTTCGTGAATGACATTTAATGCAATAGACAATAGCCATTGCATAAACATCAAACTGGAGCCGATAGAGAATTACAAGAAGCTGTTCTTGCATAATATAGGCATCATTTGAAATGTTCATTATCATTTGAAGTCCCCCCTGCATGCAGCCCAATCTCAATAGGCGACTACCAAAACGTCATTTGGCCTGTAGATTCTCAAATGTACAGACGAAAACAATGTCAATTTTTGGTGGGGGCTCGGACTGGTTGGACCTTTTGGGCCAGCCTCCCAGGCTCGAGCCCAATCAACCTAGACCGGGTTAAAGATGCCATCCCTAATCTCTAGACAGATTGCTTCTTCACAGAAACCAATAAAACATACCCGATAACTCTCATGTATAATCCATAAAGAGCAGATGATGTAAAACAAATGCATGTCTCAGCCAGTAACAATCACTACAAGAGCACCTTACACTGTTGGCTGAGAAGAGAATCTCAAACTGGATTTCTGCTCCAACATATCAAAGCTAATAAGAAATTCCAGAGGCACGAAGCCTAACCCAAAACTAATACGGTTCTCTAAATGTGGTTACATAATATATGAAAGGTAAACTGAAGAAGGAAAAAACAGAACTGGTAACCATTGAAGGATATATATATAGACAAGGAACACGACCAGAAAAGAATTTAACAAAAAAGCTTGTAAACTGAAAAATTAGGTATTAAAAAGCGAAAAGGAAAAAAAAAACGAGGACTAAATAAATAATAAATAATAAATTTATACAATTACTAGCTGGCTGAATACAGATCTCAAACTCACCTAATATTGTCCCCATCAGTCTGAAACGAATCAAGCTTAGATCCAAGTTTCATAAACTTCATCTTGCCCAGTATCAGCTCCCTTCAGTTCCTGTTAAATGCCCTAATCCTAACTTTTGTCAACCAATATTCCCAGAAAGCAATTGAAGGCCTAACTTCTACCAACGATGTTGTTTTCAAGAAGAAGAAGAGTTTCTTTGTCTGACCGAATCTTGCACACAAAACTAGGCCAGAATAGAGGAAGATAGCAAATGAGAAACTAAAGTGAAGTAGTTGCTTCTTTAGTTGGTAACAGCGTCCATGGACCACGGAGAGCGAAGGTTAACTATGTAGATATTGCTTAAAAGCTCTGTCAAACATTTGAATAAACTATAAAGAGAGACACCCCCACTTGCTGAGAACTGACACCACCACCTTTGTTCATTTGTTTATGTTTCCGTGGCTTTTCTTATGCCAATGGTTTCACATAGAAACACACAAACAAGAAACTGTTTGCAGGTAGATAAAATGTCAATAACCAAACCCCAGAATCCACATTCCTTTCATGAATCAAATTCTCTCTTCAATGTAGGCTGCAACACCTGCAACGAGACGACATGACATCTAGGTATCAGCTAAGAAACCACCAAAAGAGTAGACAAGAAGTATCAAACTTGAAGGTATTTCCAAAAGAAACATTGTACAAGGAGCATGATATCCGACAAATTTGTTCTACAAGTGGTGGTAAATAACAGATCATTTTTATTTTCTTAACAAATAAACTGGAGCTTAAACAGTAAGTATAGGAATCAGAGTCAAGAACATGACGCAGAAATCAGCACAGAACGCACTTAACTTTTCTAAGAACAAAAAGAACCAAAATCTCACTACCCAACACTGTTCTTCTTGTGTCATTTAATAACCAACTTCAAGAATTGGAAAACATGCAATATAAGAAATGGTATAGGTAAATTCTGAAGAGCTTTGTCGGATTTGTGCAGAAGCAAAATAACCAAACAAGAAGTTACGAAGGAGAAGACAGGTAACCAAAACCTAAGTCAGATTCAAGCAGAACAAGGTCTACTGATTACATATGATTGAAAATCTCGCCAAATCTGCTAAGAAAGACATCAAAAGAAGCGTTGAAAGCATGTCGATAGAAATTCTAATACTTCACCTTAGAGGATTGCCTTACAAGCAAGCACCTTCTCAATCTTATCACTTTGAACAAGCAAAGGGGGAATCAAATAAGCATCGCAAGAGACAACTCGCAAGTAACAGAACAATAGGAGAAGACAACACAACACAACGTTCGGTGCATGAGAAGCACTATTACCTGCAGGACAAATACCAAATGGAGGTAACCCCACAAACTACAAATAACACCCAACAAATCCAAAAAACTTCACATCAAAAGGGTGTGCTGTTTCTCATCCTTGACAGCCACCAATGCCTCTAGACCCACAAAAAGCCAAATCTCAGAATGTTCCCTCACTCTCTCTATCTACATCTCTCCCAACTCCTTTGAATCAGCACTGCCCGCAACCAATATCACCACCAGCACCAGCACTAAAACCAGTAAACCACCACCTATCCTGTCATTCCTTCCACCAAAAACTCAAAAAGATCAAAACTTTGTAATTGCTATCAACAAAGGCGATCTTTTTATGTTTCACTTTAACAGCAACGAAACAAAACACCTTTACTTTCGTTATTAGAAAGTAAAAGCAGCGAGGTTTCTTTCAACAGACAAAGACAGAACCCAAAAACCAAGAGACCCCACACGCCCCTCAGCGCTACTTTGATCTCTACAAAGGGTCTCTCTCTCCCAATGTAATGCACGCCAATCTGACAGGCACAACATTGGTGTTTCCCTTATCAAGTACATAACTGACTCGTAAGACTTTATCTTTTGGTTTTTTAAAGCTTTTTATTGTATAAATTTTTAAAGCATTTCGTAGTGACAGAGAGTGGGAGCGAGAGACTTCCAGGAACAGCCCCTTGTTTGCGAGAAAACCATCTATTCATCCCCCTCTGCGCTCTGCCTCTGCTGTCGTATTACTTTTTTAAAAATAATCATCCGTGCATCTCATTTATTTTCCTGTTAACATTTTAACTAATTTTTAAAACATATTTATCCCAATAATAAATTTTATTTTTAAAATAATTTCTCTTATATTTCAATTAAATTAATAATAATAAAATTAACATTATAAATAACAACAATCTAATAAATATCCTACTGACTTGAAAGAGAAACATTTTCAAGTCGAATTTTAATAATTTAGATTATGTTTATATTTAAAATTGAATTATTTTGTCTTAAATATTTGATTTTTTTACGATTATACGTTCGACGTTACTATTTTTTATAAATTGAAAACAACTTCTTTATTAATTAAAGGTAAAATTGTATATTACTGAACTTATCAACAAGACTTTTACTAGGTAGATTGTTATTTTTCTATTATTTTTTATGAAAATTTAATATATTTTTTAAAAAATTGAGAAAAAACCTTTAAATTTTTCTTTTTATAATGTTAAAGATTAAGAATTTTTCCAAAAAAACATAAATTATGTCTTTTTGTCTTTTTATCAGGGTAACGGATACCGTTCCGTACCGGACGGTACAGGCTGAAAAACGGAATAATTTTCGTTCCTTCCGTACCAGCCATTATAGTACTGGCCGGTACGTAAAATACTGGCACATACCAGCCGGTACTACAAAATTTAAAAAATTGAGGGCCTTTTTGCAAATTTCAAAATTTTATCCTAAACCTACCCGACCCCTCCCCCAGACGCCTACCTCTGCCTCTCTCTCGAACCTTCTCGCCTTCTCCTTCTCCTTCTCCTTCGGTCCTCCATCTGTTTATTTCTCTACGTCTATCGTCTCCTTCCTCTCTCGACTACCCCCCGTCTTTGTCTCCAATCTCCACCGTCTCTGTCTACTTTCCACCGAACCTTTCAACAAAATATTCTCTCGCTCTCACCGACTCTCACTTCTTCACTCACCACCGCCGTCATTCTCTCTCTCTCTTTATCGTCTTCATCTCCGACTAGTGACTGGCTCGGCAGTGCTGCTGCTTCCCTCGTCCTCCCCAATCCATGGCAGCATCAGAGGACGGAGATCCTCCCTCGGCTCACGTCTTCGCGTCCCCTGAAGATGCCACCGTCATCTTCGGTGAACGTCTGAAGGAGGAGAGACCGTCGCAGCCTCGCTGTCGCCGCCGATCTACAAGACCCAAAGCCTCTGAGTTCTGACTCGTCAGTGAAAACCTGCCCTGAAGACCCAACCCAAAGACCCGAAGCTATTGAATTTTTTTGGGGTGTGTTTTTTTAATTTTCCAATTTGTTCCTGCTTAAATCTTAATTGCATTATTTATTGTGTTGGATAATTGGATTGGATGTTGGATTTTTGAATTTTTTGGAAGTTGGAATTTTTCTGAATTGCAATTTGTGTGTTTCTGGTTATGGTATTGTGGTTGGATATTAGTATTTGGAAATGGAAATGGAGTTGAAATGTTGAATTGAATGAGTAAGTCTCGCGGTGAATGATGTATTGCTTTTCTGATTTGCGTGGGTTGGAAATGGAAATGTTGAATGATAAGTTGATAATGGTATTGTCAATTGGAAATGAAAATGGAGTTGAATTCACGGTGAATGATGTATTGGTTATAATGATTAGTTTAAGTTTATATTTATGGTAAGTTTTTGGATGAATGATATGCATTATGCACGGCCTTGTTAATGTTGATTATCAAAATTGAAACTTGAACTTGAAACTTGAAACTTGAAACAACCTAAATGAATTTAAATCGATAATATTAAATTTGTAAAATTGTAAAAACTTAAATCATTAATTGACACATTCTTAATATTTGTGAAATGGTATTTTATTTTTAATATTTGGGTATTGATTTTAGGTAAATAATTAGATGAGTATAAAATTATGCAATTGGAAACTAATAGTAATTCGGTTGTAGTTAATATATTATTTGCCTATTGGGTATTAGTTTTGGGTAAATAATTAATTGAGTATAAAATATGTTGAACTTTAATTATTTGGTAATATATATTTGTAGGGTATTATAAATATTTTTAATAGATAATGTGTGAAAGTAGTAATGTAATAAATGTATCTGAAAAAGAACTTTTTTTTGTCAAATTGTGAATATGTTGTAGACTTGTAGGTTCCAATCATTTATACTTAGACTTACTAATGTCAATTAAAAATTGTAAAAGCAACACATATATTTAAGAACGAAATATAGAATGGTGTATATAATATTATGGTTTGCTAGAAACAAAAAGAAGATCCAAAGCTTTAAATAAAGAAAAAAAACATTTCCAAAGAAGCTATATCCTTCAACTTGATTATCATGTTATGAATATATCTTTTAACTTGATCATCATGTTATGAATATATATGTATAAACAATTGTATAAGATATGTCATTCATTATTTGACAATTATGCAAATCATATCATACCCTTCAACTTGATCCTCATTTTTGAAACTTTAAATTGAAATTGTTGGAAATTGTTGGAAATGGAAATTGTTTATGTATGATTTGTGGAAGTTGGAAATGGAAATTGGTTTATGAATGTATTGTGATTATTGGAAATAGAATTGAAAATTGTTGAAAATGGAAATAGAATTATGAATGCTTTGTCATTATTGGAAATGGAAATTGTTGAAAATTGTTGGAAATTGAATTGGAATTATGAATGTTTTGTGAATGTTGGAAATGGAAATGGAAATTATTGGAAATGGAAATGGAATTATGAATGTTTTGTGATTGTTGGAAATGGAATTGGAAATTGTTGAAAATTGATAGAATTGGAAAGTGTTGGAAATGGAATTGGAATTGGAATTATGAATGTTTTGTAATTTTTAGAAATGGAAATTGTTGAAAATTGTTGGAAATGGAAATGGAATTATGAATGTTTTGTGATTGTTGGAAATAGAAATTGTTGGAAATTGTTGAAAATTGTTGAAAATTGAAATTGTTGATGTATGTTTTGTGTTATTATATATGTTGAATGTTTTAAATTGTTAGCTTTTGACTTATAGTGAATTGTGTTCCATGAAATTGAATTGTGTGTAATGTAATCATACAAAATAAGTTGTATTATATAAGATGGATATGCATATTGTGTATTGAAATTATGTGTTATTTATTTTGATATATGCATTCATTTATTTTTACAGATAAATGGAAGAAAGTTCAAGTACTTCTGATAAATCCACTTCTGGAAGATACAATGATCCAGCTTGGGCTCATGTTGCATTGGTTTCCAATATAAGGAACCATACTATTTGTTGGATCCTGCTTATTTTCGGAACACAACTCTTGCTCTAATACCATAATTGTTGGACCCTGCTTGATTCCGGAATCTAACTCTTGCGAAAACATGAACTGAGCGTATTATCCTATAGGGTTATTTCCATGGACCATTATTAGACATCATTCCATAAGGGTGACGTGCCCATAACAGTCAAACATCAAAACACACTTATTACTTTAACTCAACCCTTTTCTAAGGAAGTCAAAATGAACATATACAACCGAAACTACCTCAATCTATTATTTCACTACTAAAACAATAGAGTTTGAAAAACTTTATTTACATATCAAAAGTCACACCATTAGTTATTACAAAATACAAAATATCAAATTTGAAGAAATTCCCTTAGGCTCTTGATCACTTGATCTCTTAGCTATCACCTGAAGATGGGACAGAAAGGGGGTGAGCTTGGAAGCTCGTGGGTAACAGTTTCTAACTGAAAATAAGCAAAAACCTTTGAAACATTCACTTGTCATAAAAAACTCTTATTGAAAACCATAAAGCACTTGTTTCTAAAATTCTCATCATGTAGTCAAAATCTCAAACTACAAAACATGAATGCATCAAACTTGTTCACATAATATAAACACATAAGCACATCAAAATGGTTTGGGTGGTGCAAACTATGTATGCGTCACTCTTGTCAACTTATCATGAGCACATAAGCATATCAAAATGGTTCGGGTGGATCCAAAAATAGAACTTACTACACATTTTCACATAATGGTCCTGTGTAGCCGTGAACTTATGGGAGTCCATGAAGGAGCTCCATGCCACTAGCGGGCAGGCGAGAGAAGCCTTTAATTTGATCAATGTGCACGTGATTTAACTTAGGGGACCATCACAAACCCACATAACACATATATCTGAACTTGTCAACTTATTGCCCAAAATGTCACCTTTCCGAAACTTGATTTTTCATCAACATGAGATATTTCGAAAATCATTTCTAAAAACCTGATTTCATAAACTTGTATCCTTTTAGAAAAGAATCGTTTTCAAAACTTTTCATAAATTATCAACACAATTTATATAACAACATATTGCACTTTCTCAAATCATTCAAAAGTAATAAATGCAACACTTATGATGCAATTGGAAACATTAAACTTTCTTGATTCAAAGAAAACATTAGTGGCTTATTTACTCTAT
>JANZLC010000202.1:3928615-3955355 GCA_026413385.1 Erythroxylum gracilipes | reverse complement strand
TATTATTATTATTATTATTATTATTATTATTATTATTATTATTATTATTATTATTATTATTATTATTATTATTATAAGTTTTAAACTTATTATTATTATTAATTATTGTTATTATTATTATTTATTATAAACTTTAACTAATTATTATTATTATTAATTATTGTTATTATTATTATTTATTGTTCTTATTATTATTCTTTATTATTATAAATTTTAAATTATTATTATTATTATTAAACTTATTACTATTATTATTATTATTATTATTATTCTTATTATTATTTATTCTTATTATTTTTATTATTATACGAAATTAATTATCTTATTATTATTATTATTAATTTTATTATATGAAATTAATTATCTTTATTATTATTATTATTATTATTATTATTATAACAACAACAAATATGATACGAAAATATGATATGAAAAAAATGATATTATATTATCTTTCATTCTTATTAGTGCAACAAACCAAACAATATTATTGGTATTAATACAAAAACCCAAGTTACAAACCAAACATTATTTTTTAATTTTTCATATCCATTCTCATTCCTTTCTATTATTATACCCATATCCATACTCAATCTCGTGCCCAAACCAAACGTCCCCTAATATTCTCCTACCTGACCAGTTCGTGATTAGATCTATCTTCTTCATTTTTCTAGTTAGTAACAAGAAATGGAGCTGTCGCCTATCAAACATCTCTCATCTTCTGAAACAAAGGGTATATTTGATTTTGGGTAATTAAAACTTCAGCTGGTTGATCAGCAGTTTGTGTTTAATCAGCTAACAAAAAAGCTATTAACTAAACAATTTTTTTAACTAATTGAAAAGTCAACCAGCTAAAAATCACCAATCAAAAGAGCTGATTGGAGTGTAACCAAACGGGGTCATCATCTTTTAAATTATCAAAGTGGAAAACAACTCCTAACCACAATTCAAATTCAGACAATGGAATTACTGAACCACATAAGTTGAACCAAGGTCTTTTCCGGATATTTGAGGGCCTTCGATGTCTTTTTTCCGATATTTGAGGGCTTCAGATGTCTTTTTCGCAACTCACCAATTACTTGTACGGAAACTAATACTATTGTTAACGAGTAGGTTCAACCGTTTAAGTGAGGAGATTAGCATCTCTGAAAACAGTTACATTATTGCTTATTATTTAGTAAGATTAATTTGGATCCCCTTTACGAACCAGACAAAACATCAGTGTAAAGAATGAAGATAGAATGCACCAACGTTGTCTTTGCATGGTAGTGGAAGTCCGTTTACGAATAGGTTGTCCAATAAAGAGGAAAAAGTCTTACATAAAAGCTATAAAGCATATGCTCCATAGCGTGTGCATGTCTCCCCAATACTCCAGTAACTTTCGAGGAGGTCGGTGGGTGGAACTATCTTATCTAACGCCAACAAATTTCACACATGAGTGCCAAAAGTGGGTCAAATCTTCTGTTTTGAGAGTTTCTAGGCTATCAAATCTTATTGTCAGGCCTTACGTAAATATATAAATAAAATTTAATAAAATAAAATTAGAATAAAATAACTGAAATAGAAAATTTGATGTGGAACAGTGGAAGCCAAACATTAGCTCTCAACTCCAATTATTATTTTTTCATTAGGTTATTTGAAAATAGTCTGTTTATTAACTTTTTCAGACTTTTCTTATAAGCCCATATACCTATTATAAATTTTACATAGTATTAGAGCAGGTTTGGTTTATATTATTAATTTCTCGATTATATGCTTAGATTTTCAGTCTTAGTGACCCGATTCGATTGTCACTATATTTATTTTAAATGACAATTAGATGTGCAGTCCCAATTACATTTAAGAAACATTGTTTTCGGGGAGGTGGGCAGAAAAAAAAAGAAGCTCCTAGCTACAAATAGCTTGTCTGGCCCAGGAAGTGGGAACAGTTGAGAACAAAGTAACAAACAAGAGGGGGAGTGTAATAATATCCACCTGTAAGTGTCCTATATTGAAAAAAGAGAGAAAAAAAGATTAACATATAAGCCCAGTGAACTACTCCACCTCTTGTTAATTGATTTTAAAATGAAACTTTACTTGAGCTTGTATGTAGTCTAACTTTCCTTCTAATATGAACCCGCTGGCTTATTACAAATTTCACAAATTTACAATTAAAATAATAGAATTGAAATTTGCTAAATTGTGGAATGTTTTTCAGTTGCATAGCATTATTGGAAAGCCCCCACCAATGAATCAATTATTAATACCTAACTTTGAAACTACTACATAAAACTCCAAAGAAAGCCAAGAATAATCGGAAACTCCACAGATTCACAACAAAAGTAGTGTGTGGCTTTTCTAACAGCTACGTTCCCACGATCCATTCGTTTTTCCAGATCTTAGTAGAGAAGTCATCGCCCAAAGCTATAAAGTCTTCATCTGAGATGGAGATGTGTGGTTGGAGTTTTAGGATGCTGTGGACGTGATTGTACAGAATCTCAACTTATCAAAAGCAAACTTAACGGCACCAATGATAATTATAGAATGCGCCTCGATCTAAACTAAAGTTCATAAAAAAGAAATCTATTTTTGATGGAGTTGGACAGTTAAGGACATGGGGATCATCATTTGATTTAAGAATGGAAGGGCAATCTCGTCATTTGGTCCGTAAAGAGAACATCAAAGTAGATTCTCTTTGTACACGTGTCATTCTCGTAAATACAACTAAATACTTGGTAAATAAATAATGGTGGCAAAGTGGAAAATTAATAAATAAGGAAATGCGACTGATGACGTCGGCAAATCGGAGCATCCAGATCTTTGCAGCCAAAAGAAGCTTCAAGTCTTGCTTTACGGACCAAGTGTTAAATCTGTCTCTTTCTCTCTCTTTCCCATAAAATTTTCGGCGAGAAAGAAAATCCAGAGACAGAGATATGAATTTAGTGAACTCGAAAGAAGTGAAGAACACTAACTCATCATGAACACCCATCGTCGTTTCCATTTCATTTTCTTTCCGATTCTGTTGCTACTACCGTTGACAATCTCTTGTTTAGAAGACCCTCTGTTCACTACAATTCAGAGAAGAATTCTACACCAACCGTTGTATCCTGCCAACTCCGCCCCACCACCCGACGCCGACCAGTCCTTAACCCCACCTCCACCGCCGGACCCCACCGTGCTCCCCACCCCGGACCAACCATTTTTCCCGGAGGTCCCAGCCGCACCAAATTCCGACCAGACTCAACCGCCGCCAACAGCAGCAAGCACCACCAATGGGACCGCGATACCAATCCCAACCGCAACACAACCTGCGAAACCTGCGAAGAAAGTGGCAATCGCTGTCTCTGTCGGTATCGTCACTCTCGGAATGTTATCTGCTCTTGCTTTCTTTTTGTATCGCCACAGAGTTAAGCATCCAAGAGAGACTCAAAAGCTTGTTGGACCAAATTCTCAGACGTTCCCTGACGAATCACGAGTGCCCGCCTCGAGTTTCCTGTACATTGGCACTGTGGAGCCCAGCACAACGTCGGTGGGTGAAGTTAACGGAGCAGCGAATACGTCGCCGTATCGCAAACTGAACTCTATCAAGAGATCTGAGCGATATAGGCCTAGTCCTGAGTTGCAACCACTGCCACCATTGCCTAAACCTCCTTCTCACGATAATTCTCCGTCGTCAATGTCGTCTTCCGACGAGGAGAGTCGTGAGACGGCGTTTTATACCCCACAGGGCTCGTCGGTGAGCAATGATGTTGACGGGTACTACATGCCTGTTTCGGTGAGGTCTGTTAATGGTAGTAGAAATGATGCTCATGCTCATACTAATAGTTCGTTTCCTAACTCTCGAAGAACGTCTCCGAGGTCGAGATTTCCGGCAGTGTCATCGCCGGAAATGAAGCATGTGATTGTACCACCAATGAAGCAACCGTCTCCGTCGTCTCCGCCTTTCTCACCGCCCCCTGTGATTTCACGGCAGGACAAAGTTCATGATACTATGCCAACTAGTTCTTATGTTCACAGTAGGCCAAAATTCTCAGGGCCGCCACCACCGCCTAATGTGGCTCTTCTCCGATCAATAAACAGCCAACAATCAAGTAGAATTCCGACACCGCCGCCTCCCCCTCCAGCTCCTCCTCCTCCGCCTATACCGTCTGCATTATCAACGCCGAGGAAGGTTGGATCTTGCGAAACTTCTAAATCAAGTGTGTCGTCGATGCCAAGTAAGGTACTTGCGAAGCCGCAGTCTTGGACACCTACCCCCAAAGTCAGTTCCACGACTGAAACTAAAAGCCCTGTTGAACAACTTAGTAATGGAGCAAGTTCATCGGAGAGGAATGATCCCGATGACAATGACGGAATCAAGCCCAGATTAAAGCCTCTGCATTGGGACAAGGTGAGGGCAACATCTGACAGAGCCACAGTGTGGGACCAGCTCAAATCCAGCTCCTTTCAGTGAGTAACATGAAACTTGTTTCCCTAGTTAATAAGTTCGATTCTCGGAGGAATTTAGAGTCATAGTAATTGAAGTTATTGATTATGGATGGTTATTAAATTTCTTGGCAGATTAAACGAGGACATGATGGAGAGTCTTTTTGGATGCAATTCTGCAAATTCAGTCCCGAAAGAGCCTACAAGAAGATCCGTTCTACCTCCTGTTGAGCATGAAAACAGAGTGTTGGATCCAAAAAAGTCACAGAACATAGCAATTTTGTTAAGAGCACTGAATGTGACGCGAGATGAAGTCTCTGAAGCTCTGTTAGATGGTATGTAGTATTGCTATTTTCTGTTCAGATCATCTATTAAGCTTCATAATCATAACCTGCTAACCTTGTCTAAAGAAAGTAGGATAAAAGCAAAACTAATAGAATCGTACTTCACGTCTTCCTTGGAAAAGTATGGCTAACCCATAAATTCAGGGGAGTTGATGCCTTTATCACTCCGTGAATTATGCACGAGAGACTAGGCAGTGCAAATGACTATGATACCTAATAGACTGTACAGTTCATGTCCCCCAATCCCATGGACTACTGTGCTTGCTTTTTATACAAGTAAATCGTATTGTATAAGCAAAGTTGTAGTAGACTAACATATCATTACATGTATCTTAGAATTAATACCAAAAATTTGGAAGAAAATACACCTGTTGGAAAACCGTAATTATAGTCAAACAGATTAAATTAGAAGTTATCATCATTACTGTCTCAAACAGAAGAAAATGCAGTTTAGCATAATCATATATGACATAAATGATGGTTTTGTTCCTTCAAAGGCAACTCTACCAGAACGAAGTAGAAGTGGAAACTGGCAGTGTCACAGGAAGAAGTTAGAATTAGTGAGTGCTTCAGAAAACAGATTTTTAGTCAGGTGAATGTTATATTTAAGGTTAACATATAGGTCAGATTCAATAGGTTACCATCTGTTATGCTTCTTCCTTCAATGTGAGACTACTCGAATGGGGCAGAATGGCTGAAAGAGAAAACAATGAATAACACTCAAACACTCTTGAAGATTATGTTAATCTATTTGATTTCATACTCAGCGTTCAAAGATCAGTGGGGCACTAAAAGTACAGTAGTATGAATAGATCGGATATGATCGAATCCGTGTTCTTTATGAAAATTTAAAGCTTCTGTTTCTGATGCAAACGAAATGTTTTCACCATATTCACATTGCAATGAAAAATTATTCCATCCCTCTGGCTTAAGGAACTGAATGATCCTGGCGACATATACCACTTGTAGCTTTTTTATGCTTAGTTGCAAGATTGAAGCTTTCGTTTTTTTTCTTCTGTTACAACTAGTAATTGCAACGAGAGTGTCACCTAAGGCTTGGGCCAGAGGAAACTCCCTTGTTCAAGTGAAAGACCACATTAGTACCATTATGATTTCCAAATATGGAATATAGTGCTGCTGTCAGTTCCTCAGTTTTCTCTTTTTTGTGCTATTTATTAATTAATTTTGATTTTCTGCACAACAGGAAACCCGGAGAGCCTGGGAGCTGAGCTTTTGGAGACTCTGGTAAAAATGGCACCAACGAAGGAGGAAGAAATAAAACTTCGAGACTACAAAGGTGATGTTTCCAAATTAGGGACTGCAGAACGATTCCTAAAGACAGTGCTTGATATTCCGTTTGCCTTCAAAAGAGTTGAAGTCATGCTATACAGAGCCAATTTTGATACAGAAGTCAGATATTTGAGGAAATCTTTTCAAACCCTAGAGGTAATTGAGCTATAATCTAATCCTGCTGACACTGATTATGTCTTTTATCTTGATTCCTAAAAATATGCAAAAAAAACAAAACAACCTTGGCGTTAATCATCATATCTCCATCTCTATCAGGAAGCAAGTGAGGAACTGAAGAACAGCAGGTTATTCCTCAAACTTTTGGAAGCTGTTCTTCGGACAGGAAACAGGATGAATGTTGGCACCAATCGTGGTGATGCTAAAGCATTTAAACTTGATACACTTCTAAAACTTGTTGATATAAAAGGAACAGATGGGAAAACCACATTGCTACACTTCGTGGTCCAGGAAATCATTAGATCAGAGGGTGCGTGTACTGATTCTAAGAATGAGAATTTTCCGGAAAATAAGCAGTCCACATTGAAGGATGAAGATTTCAGGAAGAAAGGATTGCACATTGTGTCTGGACTTGGGAGAGATCTCAGCAATGTCAAAAAGGCAGCAGGAATGGACTCTGATGTTCTAAGCAGCTATGTTTCAAAGCTAGAAATGGGGCTTGAAAAAGTCAGGTTAGTTTTGCAGTATGAGAAGCCTGATTTACAGGGAAAGTTTTTTGATTCGATGAAGGATTTTCTGAGAAAGGCTGATGAGGAACTTACGAGGATCAAAGCTGATGAAAGGAAGGCATTATCACTTGTAAAAGAGGTAACAGAATATTTTCATGGAGATGCAGGAAAGGAGGAGGCCCATCCTTTAAGAATTTTTATGATTGTAAGAGATTTCTTAACCACATTGGACCATGTATGCAAGGACGTGGGCAGCATGCAAGATAGAACAGTGGTGGGTTCTGCTAGATCTTTCCGAATTTCTGCAACTGCTGCTCTACCAGTTCTTAGCAGATACAATTTGGGACAAGATAGAAGTTCAGATGAGGAAAGTTCTTCTCCTTGAAAGAAATGTCTGAATGAAGTAATGATCCTTTCAGGAATATAACCAAACTATAGCTGATACTTCCATGGTTACGAACTCAGTTTCAATCGATGTAGCAACAGGGCATACCTGGGTTTTCCTTTCAAATATTTCAGCCCACAACATATGGAGAGACAGCTAGTAGTTTTACAGACAAGAACAAGAAGACACATTTTGTCGAATAGTCATCAAATGTCAGACAAAAACTACTAAACAATGACAAGAAAGAGGAATTCATTGAAAATTTTCCCCAAGCAAAAGGACGCTGGCATTTGAACGCCAGAAGACACCGAAGAAGATAGTGAACTACAGAATTTTCATTTTTAGAAGAAAGCGTGAAGATTTCCCTACTACTTCAGCAAAGTTGCCATAGATCGAATACGTTATTACATTTGGACATGATTCTAATACCATTTTAAGAAAGCAGAATGTTTTGTGGTTACTTGCACTGTATTATTTGGGCATTTATTCGACATTTACTAATAAATTATAGTTAGCATTTCTTGGTCCTAAGTTCTTCTCGTGTTTCTTCTGGCTCATACAAAAGCAGAGATGGAAGTTTCAAGCACCTAACTGGCAAATCTGAAGTTTGTTTATCTGGGTATGTACAGAAAGAATCAATATAATCAGTGTCTAAATTACAACAGATCAAAAACTGAACCCGGTTCAAGTAAAGAATAGGAATTGAGTAAGAAACGAACCTAGGAAAGTAAAAAAGCTTCCACTTTGATGCTTTCTTTCCTATTCTGCCATTGCCCATTTGAAGAAAAAGCTTGATGCTTTAAATGATACGACCTTCTCCTTGGAAGAAGATGCCGAATCGTTGAACTTGGTCAACAAGTTATGACCCGGACATAGAAAAGGACAATGAAAGAAGAGCCATCAACATCAATTTCAATCAGAACTTTAGAGACAGATCCACAGGCCAAAGAAAAAAAAAACGTTTCACATCTGTGAATAACAATTGTCGGCGTTCTCTGATTATTGAGTACCGATATTTCTTGAAGCATGTGTCGTCAAAAAGACTTTTCTTTTCTTTGCCTTTTCTTTTTTCTGTGAAGAAATCATACTTTTGGTTTACAGTAATTAGAACCAAATATAAATTTAAGTTTAGATTAAATAAATTTCTGTGCTAATTTATTAATATCTTGACTTACTTACAAAAATTTATGTATATTTATTATAGTTATATAAATAAATAAAGTAAATTTATTTTTTGTTCCTACCAATTAATTTTTAAAATATAAAAAAGTAATACATCACGAGGGCACACTTAATTAACAAAATTTAATTTTTATTTATTTAAAATTTATTTTGAATGCTTTAAAAATATTAAAATTAAATTTCAACATAATAAAACTTTTAAGGGTTAATTTAAAAATGAGCTTTCGATACATTTCCCCATCGAATAGTCTCTTCCCACCAACTAGCTAATCAGACGCAAGTACCTCCTCGGTCGAATTTCTCCTTTTGCTCCTCAGCCTACGGGGTATTAGCAGCCAATCCTAGCAAAGTTTCCTTTATTCAATGACTAGAAGAGATTGGGAGAGAATCAATAGATTCTTTCTCGGGGTAGGAACGACGTTCTGAGAAATATAGTAGTGATATTTTTTGTTTTTCTCTTCATCTTTAGATTTTTATTTAAAGATCCAAGGCGCAATTCAGGACGTGAAAAATAAGAATAAATAAATAAATCAAAATTCGGGAGGCTTCATAAAGTGCTTCATTAGGACTCTGAGTTCAAATATAACAAAAGTTTAGTTGGTTTTAAGATTTTGTATTTGGATAAATTATATCATATTTTTATAAATATTATTATAGAATGAAGATTAAAATATATTTAACATTTTACTTATAATTTAAGATATTTAAAATAATTTTGTAATTTAATCTCCACACTAAAAGGAATTCCTAAAACCCTTATTAGAGTTCTTGATCTAAGGTATATTTTGTACTCTTTTTAATTTTGAAAGCAATTCTCTAACTTAAGAATAATTTATTAATAAAATCAATTAAGATTAGTTATGAACTTAAACTAATATATTTTAATTACTTATATTAAAAAATATTTTTCATCAATTTGATTTTGGCCAATATCACAAGTCCAAATTTAGTCCCATTCATACTAATTCTATAAATTTGAACTTTACTAATTCAAATTTAATTTGTTGATTTTGAATTAGGCTAGATCGAAATAAAAATACCAATGTTTTAAAAATCAGACTAATAGTTAAACTGAAATTTAAGGTTTAAAAGATTCAACCGTGATTAGACCGTCATAAAACTAACTAAAAATTTAATAAAATTTTAAATTTTAAAATATAATTAAAAAATTACCCTTAGTTGAAAATTTTAAAATTTAATTGAAAAATGATATTGTTAAATGAAAAGTAATTAATTTATTTTAACTTATATGAACTTATAAAAAATTGACAGATTAATTAATAAATTAATCAATTTTTAACAATAACAGTTATTAAAAAATTAAATCAAAAAGTTAAAACCGGAATTAAAAAATTAAATGGAAAATTTTTTATAAATCATGAATCATTAAAAAATACCAACTATAAGAAAAACACGACCTCAGATTTATGCTTATGGCAGCTTTCCAACACGTGAGAGAGTACAGAGATTCTAAAAAGAATCTATTTTGTTATTGATGGTTTCTCTCAAGAAACCAGCTGAATGCATTATCTCCTACTTCTAGGAAGATAATTACAAGAAAAAATACAATTGAATGCCTTTTTACTTTCTTTTATCAACAAATCAAGGCATCTGAAGAAAAGAAAGGTGATCCTCCAATGCGCTTAGTTCTGAGTATGTTCTTAACCAGTATTCTCCACCTCATCTCGTCCTTCTTGCTCTGTTTCACAGTCCTCTCCTTGAAGTTCCTGAATAGAAACAATTTGCACTAGGAATGTTAGCGTCATGATCATGTTCTCTTGATGAAACAGAGCAGAAGAATGTACATTACCTGCACAAAGGAACTCTGCAAGTATCTGAATCAGAACAAAGACGGGAGTGAAGTTCCAATAGTTGCCACATCCTCCTGCAATGGCTGCACCCGCCAGGTATCCTCAACTTGCAACTAGCGAAGTGTCGAACCAGCAATTCTAATCCTTTGCAGGCTGAAAATTTGCATGGTGGTTGGTTCTCGGAGAATTCCTTGTCGTGAGGACCAATCGTCCGGCAACCATCTCTGCATATATGAACAAGAGCCTCCATCGCCTCGTACAGCTGCAAGTATATCTTCCTCTCGTTCGACTTTTTGATCCTCTGCTTTTGCCTCTGGAAAGTTACAAGATTTTACGTCAGAACACCAACACAGAGTCAAGAGAAAGAGAGATTCATATATATACATAGATTTTCTTACTTTGTCTTCGTTGATCACGGATTCAAGAAGCTGTTTCTCGAGAACCGGATGGCTCTTCATCATTACTTCCCATCCTTCTGTAGCGGAAATTTCTTTCAAGTTCTTCAAAATCATTCGGTGACAAACGAGGCCGAGTCGAGGAGCATCACACAACAAGGCAAGCTGAAAGATGTCTACTACGTTCTCTGCGTTAAGAAACCCCTGTTCCAGATGCCACACGCATATTTGCTTCAATGTTGGGACAGCAAACACATGGGAGAGAACCAACAAATGCAGTACAAATTCCTTCATTTCATCTTCCTCGTAGCTATACGAACAAGAACATACGATCTTAAAGATTTAGTTCATTGAGTTCTATTAAATACAATGAGATTCTAATCTTCCTGAAGGTTGACTGTTGACACGTACCAGGCAGAGTACAAGAACCGGATAAAAACTCGAACAGCGTCATGCGAAACACCGTGAATTGATATTGTTCGCCGTCGGCCACGACCTTTTGCTTGTTTTAACATGCCTCTCAATACCGGAGAAGCCATTCCCTGTAAAAGAAAGCAACTAAGTTGATAAATTGAGTTGATCTGATCTGAAACCTCAAGTTTTTCTTTTTCTTTAAATGCTAATTACGATCCAAAGGTAGAGAATCCTCACCAGAATACTGGCATGCGCACAGATGGAGCCACCATTGTCGGTATTAACAGTAACATCCGTTCTATATCCTTCATCGAAAAGACGATCCCACATATATGTTGCTCGAGTAGACGCAACGTTGTATCCTCCTAAACTTGAGCCATCCTTGCCCGATCTCTTCTTCTTGTTACTAGCTCTCAATGGATCAGGTAATGGAGGTGGCACTGGAGACCGTTGTTCGGAAAATTTAAGAGAATCCTCACGGATGTTTTCCAATTTTCCCATCTTTCAAATACCCTCTGTCAAAAATTGAGAAATGAAGAAACCCAATTCAGAAATCTTCTATAAAACCCAGAAAAGAACAAGATTCGAGGTATCGGGTTTCATTGTCAGAGGCTAAAAGCCGCATTCCTACACTATAACGTTAAACAATTCCTTTCATGTTTCATTCCATTTTCCATTCAGTTTCAGAAACTCATCGTCCCAACTTATGCTCCCCAGCTTCAGGTTCAACTACCGAATGATCATACATTGACAGAAAAATAGAAAGACGAATCCTAAACCAAACCCACAACAGAATCATGCATGACCAACTCAAAAAAACCAACCAACCAACTTCATTGAACACAAACGAGAAGATCAATCACGTACCTCTTGCAATTGGCTTAAATGAGGAATAACGAAATAAGTTCCCGGAAACCTTTAACAGGATCAACACCTCAGCTTCTCTAAAACCGAACCACGATCACAAACTTCTGAAACACCAGAACAGAAACCAGAGAGAGGCAGAGAAAGAGAAGAACAACACAAAGACGAACTCCTATACAAACAAACAAAACTCTACCTTCTATATATATATAATTACAAGAGATTAAGGTTAAAATTTACTGGGAAACCAAACTCTTTCTCTCCTATGCCTCCCCCCTCTGTTTCTATGTTGGGAGTAAAACTTGAATCCCAGTACTTATCGTTGGTGCCAAACCTTCTCCTTTCCATCTGACCTGTCAATGTGAGCCGTAATTTTGAGTTTCCAAACGTGTCTGATTAAATGAATTACCTTATTTAGCCTTGATATGGACGGTGATGGTGACTCAGATACACGTAGGAACCGTTCATGTCCTTATCCACATCTCTCCATCCACGAGCTGTAGATATTTTTGGTCATTTCATCTGTCTATTACGGAGTACCACGTTCCAGCTAATCTGTGTCTGGCAAGATTTGTTCGTTCCTAGATTTTTTCCTTCTGCTCTACGGTCGATATGCAATTTCACTCCATTCTGCTTGTCTTGTAATTATTATCCTCATCCTTTTCAACAACTTCTTCCAATTTTTACTTCTTTTCATATCCACTTGCATGTCAATGATCGATAAGTAAATTTTATTTCAAATAATCAATCATTAAAAAATATTAGTTTGATTATTTTAATCGTTAAAAAATCTTTAATCCTATTTTTGTCATTAAAAATTGACCAATTTATTAATCAACCGTCAATTTTTTAAATTAATAAACTCTTATTAATTAATTAATTGTTATTTAATAATTTTTTTAATTAAATTTGAAATATTTTAATACATAAAGATAATTTTTAACGATATTTTAAATTCTTTAAATTTATTTAACTTTTAATCAATTTTATGATGTACTAATACTTAAATTTTTTAAACCTTAAACTTTCTGTCTTATCAATTTTACTTTTGGTCTAATTTTTAAAACATTGTAAATAATATGTAATTAATGGAATTAGAGTATATAAACTATAATTTTTTTAATATCTCATAATCAAAAATTTAAAAGTCGATTCAATCAACGGTTAATTTTTGATTTAATATATTTTAAAACTCTTACTATTAAAGATTAATTGGTATGTTAATTAATTATACAATTTTTGTAGACTAATTAATTTTTATTAATTAAAATTAACTTTTCAATGAATAAAGACAATATATTTCTTTAATTATATTTTAAAATTTAAACATATCTTGTGTGGTCATCAGGAATTAAAATATGGTTATTATTATTATAAAGAATAGAAAAATCTAAAAATATTATTCTTTAAAATTTAAGTAAATATAAAAATAAATAAGTTATTCCTCTTTTAATTTTGAGTTTGTGGTATTAGTATAGCAGCCGAATCATGGTCTTGCCTCAGGCTTATGGGCCCCCAATTCTTAATGGACTGGGCTGAAAAACAACGGCTCAATAGGCTTTCGGCTGGTTTAGCTATAAGACATTGGCTCACATGCACCTAACTCAACCCCATCGGACGAACTTTGGTAATGGTAACTGAGAATAAATTAATAAAATCAAGTTTTATCTATGAATCCTGCGGAAGAAGTTGTGGACATGGGAAGGAAGACAGGTAAGCCCTAACGTAGGTGTCAGGAACGAATAGCTAGGAGAAGGAAGATGGAAATATTCCATAGTTCATGGAGACTTGGACATAGACATCACGTTGTGAAGACATGAAGGAGGGTCAGAGTCAGGATCAGGTACTCTGGATCACATGGTGGATGACAGTGGAACCCATTATTTTGTCCACCTAGCTCGTGATCTGCATGCGTATTAACGATATGATATTATTAGCAAGCACCGTACACGCTCCCTCTCACTCTCACACATAGATACAGTCAAAGCTGCAGACCTTCTTCGGTTTTAGGGGGTCAAATCAATGGCACTATAACCTATAACCAAGAAGTGACAATCTTTTCGACTTGCGTATTCGCGGGAACGTGATTCGGTTATAATTTTATTTTCTATTAAATCTCCTACATACAATTATATATTTTATATAAATATATAAATAAAATTTAATAAAATAAAATAATTTAATAAATAATTTAATATAATAGTCATGAGGATGAAAAGTTGTAAAATTTATATAAATATACAAAAAAGATTTAATAAAACAAAGTTAAAACATCGGAAATGAAACAAAAGGTTTGTTGTAGAAATATAACAATTTTGTTTGTTAGGGTATTTTAATCTTATGCTATTTAATTTGATCTATATGTTTACGTAAACTCTATATAAATATGTTAATTAAATTTAATAAAATAGAGTAATGGAAGATCTAGTCTGTAATTACTGGGTCTTATAAATAATAATCATATGTTTGTAAAAAAATAAAAAAGCCACATTTTTTCATCAACTTTTGACTTTATTATTTTTTAATTTAATATATTTTATAAAATTTAATTTAATAACTAATTTTTTAAATTTAGTAGAAATTAAGTTTAATTTTTTTTGGCAGGTATGCTAATTGATAGGTATTTATATGATATTCAGCGAACATGTTATATTAACAAAACTAAAGTTTTAATTTAATTTATACAAAATTTTAAAAATAGTTATTAAATTTATAAAATCTAAAACGCGTCTGTTTATATTATCCTTTAAAAGTAGTCAGATGATTATTATTTAGGGATTAATCATTAAAAATATTTGACTTTATAAAATAATATTTTTGTCATAAACAAAATTTCGTGATAGAGAATTATTAGATACAAGTAATTATAAATAAATTTAAATTTTGTTTATTTAATAATAATAATCATTATTAAAAACTACTAAATAATCATCATGTCATTAATTTTATATTGGATAGAGGAGGAGCGTCTGGTTTCTTTTAACAAAAAAAAAATATATATATATATCTTGGTGCTGGGACTGGGAGTGAGTATTGACTACTGAGTACTGAGTGGTCCAGCCTTTTCACACGTGAAGACGCTCCTGGCCTGCAAATAATATAATTTAAAGTCACGTGTGATCTCACCACCACCATCAATTCTTTCTTGGACCATTGGACCCCCACAGGTAGGCCTTCCGCTTTTTACTCCCTCCCTCCAAATCTCTCCTCAAACTTTTTTGCTAAAATCAATATTTTAAAAATAACATAAAAATTAAATAAAAAAGATTAGAAAATCTAAGAAATTTGAAAATTTGAAAACTATCGAAATATTTAACTATTTGAAATTTTTACGATTGAATTGATAGAACGGTTAAATTTTTTAATCATTAGTTAGAATTGATTGTTAACATTTCTCAAAGAGTTTAACTTAATTTTTATTATTTATAATATTAAATTTTAAATTACAAAATTAACAGTTTTAATATATAAATCATAAATTCAAAATTTTTACGATTGAATGGTTTAATTTTTAATCATTAGTTATAATTGATTATTAATATTTCTTAAAAAGTTTAACTTAATTTTTAATTATTTATAATATTAAATTTTCAATTACAAAATTAACAATTTTAATATATAAATTATAACTTATAAATTTAATTTATATTGCATTGTAATTAGATAATTTAAACTTATCAAATAATAGTGTGATCTTAAAAATAATCTTTTAAATATTCTCATTATGCAATGTATTTACATAAACAATAATATTATGATTAAATTTGATAATTAATTCACCGAATAAAAAGTTATAATATTAAATACAATTATCAATTAATTGATTAATTTTATGATTATCGAAGCTAAATTATACCGCCCAATCTTAAACTCTATAATCTTGATTGGATTCATTTTATTCGTGTTCATCTTGATCGGTTTCAAATTTTTAGTTTAATAATTTTTATTATTAAAAGTTGATCAATTTATTAATTAATCAGTTAATTTTTATAAACTAATCAGTTTTTATAATTAAAATAAATAAATTAATTTTTATTTAACATCATATTATTTTAATTAGACTTTAATTTTTTAATCTTTTCTAATTATTTATCAAATTTTTTAATTTTAATTTTATTTAATATTTAATTCAATAAATATTTTTAAATCTTAAATCTATAAGCTAATGGTATTCTAACTGAAAAATATTATCATTGTACAAAACATCGGAGACCTGTGACGAAGAGAATCAACTTTTATTTGGTATTTAAACTTTAGTTCTATCCGATTAAAAAAAAAACATCATCCTTAAAAGAAAAAAGAGTTTCGAGCTCCGGCTCCCTAACATTTGGAGACAATTTTGGCTATGTTTAAGACCGTATGTTTCCACTTACGTTGTACCTTCGACTGAATACAGTATGTATGTACGCGGGAAGTTACCGCTTAATAGTGCCTCTTTATATCTCTTCCTCTGATTTTGGCGGCACCAAAACCGCTACACTCCATTACTCACTCACCCTGATTCTACTCTCTTTCCCCACTCTTTAGATTTGCTCAATCTGGGCAACGTGGATTAAGCAGTTGAATGCTACAGAATGTCAAATACCCATGTTCCAGTTTGAGCTGTTGAGGTTATAGTTATTATAGTGTCCATGGGAGACTTTGAAAGTGGTGTTCATCTTTCTGGTCTGTTGTGTGAAGAAAATGAAGCTTCTTGTTACAGTGAAAACGGGAATGGTGACGGTATTTGTAGCTTTGATGACCACGAAGCTTGTGTTGTTTTGGGAAGTGAGGAAATCGAGTACGTAGAGAATCTAATTCAGAGAGAGACCAGTTTTGGATTCGGATGTTGCGTCTCTTCTGGTGGTTGCTCAAGAACCAGCAGTGGATGGTTAAAGTCTGCTCGCTTGGATGCCATTGAGTGGATTTTTCATGTTCGTAAATGATTCTTTTACTGTATTATGAAACATTTCCCATTTTTTCAGGTCTGTTTCTTGAGTCTAAAACCTTGTGTGTTGTCTTGTTCACAGACTCGGGCAGTCCTTGGATTCCAATTGCTCACAGCTTATCTTTCTGTGACTTACTTCGACCGGTTGCTTTCGAAAAGATCGATAGATGTAACTAACAAGTTCTGTGTTGGCCTTAATGTCTTATCACGTTTGGTCTTTGGCAATGATAACGGTTTGATGTTGTTTTTTGGCAGGAGGGGAAGTTGTGGGCCGTTCAGTTGTTGTCCGTGGCGTGTTTGTCAATAGCAGCGAAGATGGTGGAGTGTAGAGTACCAGTCTTATCAGAGTTCCCAGTTAAAGATTATTGCTTCGAGAACAAGTCGATTCAGAGAATGGAGTTATTTGTGTTAACCACCTTGGAGTGGAAAATGAGTGCAATCACTCCTTTGATCTATCTACGGTACTTTGTTGCTAAAATTTGTGGTGAATCTAAAACAAAAGAACTAATATCTAAAGCTGCAGAACTCATAATGGCAATGGTGAAAGGTAAGCTTTTTAAAGTCGAAATTGACCATTTTTTAAGTCCAAGTTCTTTGCCAAACTTGAATCTTTTTCTCTGCTCAGATGAGAATTCCTTGGATCATCGACCATCTGCTATTGCAGCTGCCGCAGTATTAGCTGCATATAATAGCCAGTTCACGAGGAAAGAACTGGAGCTCAAGATGAATATGATTTCTCTGTGGAATTCTCAGGAAAAAGTTAGTTTCTTCATATTAAAACACAGTTCATTTTCTCAATTTACGGACATAACATCTTGTATCAATTCCTTTTTCCTTCAGCAGGAACACATATTGTCCTGTTTTATTGCAATGCAGTGTAAGAAAATGGCAAAGTTGAAGACACCCGAGCCTATGATTACCCCTGTCTCATCCTCAATTCTTTCGAACTCAATAGATGTTAAAGATAACTCTCTGTGCGCCTTAAGAGCTGGCATTAAAAGAAGATTGACATTTGAAGACTGTGATCAAAACTCCCCTGGGAGGAAAATTTCTCGTTAGTATCAAGATAAATTGATACCCTTTAAGGAGTAATTGGCTTCATTAGTTGTTTAAACAGCAAATACCTTTCCCAGAGAACAACAGTCATTATTTGCAAAAGGTTGGTTTTACAGGCTAAGTAAGTGTTCTGTGCCATTTTATGGTGTGGTTTGAGTAGATGATTGGGGAGTTCAGTTTTCCAGAACCAAGTAAGGACTCAGTTAATTTGACAGCTGGAGCATGTGATATAGAAAAGGGAAGATATATGTATAAAGTATAGGTTTAACATACTTTAACATGTAAGAATCCGACTCAAAAGGTCCAAAAGCCAAATAAGGTGGAAGAGGGACTTGGAGAGTGCCAGAGGGCCATTGAAGACCTGTTTAATAGCATTCATTGTACTGTTTGCTTTTTCATGAACCCTACTACTGGTCACCAAACTTTTAGTTTGTTTCTATTCCTTTTTCACTTATTTATCAGTTTTACTTTTATGTATTTGGAGAAGAGAATTATGTACATCACTTAAGTCTTTTGATGGGTTCTTGGGATGCTTCCTATGTCTTTCAAAAGGCTGAAAGCGATGAGGAATGAAGCATTGTTTTTGTTTGATTTGATACATTTGTGCTGCATTTGGGCCATTGAAAAAGTTTATGAACTGTGACAAGATTTGCTTGGAATGTTGGGGTTCTTAGTGGTGAGTGGGATGTTTCCTTTTTTTGTTAGAGAGTACAGTGTTTGCTAGGTATGGAGTTTATCAGTAGTTGATAGATGATTCTTATCCTCTTTAATGCTAATCAGAAATTTGTCGCCAAGAAAGTTTATTTACTCTCGTAGGTAAGTAGAGTACTTATTTGAAGAATGGGTCACTTTGAATAGGCTGAGATTAGAGAGCATCCTTTCTCAAAGTTGGCACCCGAGGTCCCATAAGGCCATAGTTTTCACCAATACATGCGAATGCTAATATTGCTTCCTTTGATGGTGGTTGTAGGACCCAACTCATCATCATGAAGTTAGAGACCTTTGTTTCTGGGGTGTATTGGGAGAGTTAGGGGTATAAGTTTAATGCAAAATGATGTCAGAGGCTCCACCTCTCTCATATGACTCCACAGGGGTTTCCTAGGATATTCCAGTCTGGCATTGCTCAAAAATTTTGTTCTACTTCACAGAATAGGAAGACAGTTTGCTGCCATTAGTACATATGGTCCTGTTCACTGGACTACAACGTCTTGGCTGAATCCCTAGTTAAAACAATAAGGTCATTAATGCTATGTTTTCTTATCCAAGATTTGTGAAGAAACAATCAGACAGACATGTAAGTTTTTGGCCCCAAACCTGCAAGTGTCTACTATACCAGTTGTAGGATCCTATTGACCAACATTTCTATCTTGTTCAAAGCCTAGGAGGTGAGTTCTTGAGTGTTTCAGGCATTTGAGGTTCTCGTTAGTAATTTCTTGGCTGTAGATTCTCTCGTTACCATAAGATAACAACATTTCTTGTTCAAGTTGGTGTGTTATTTGATTTGAATGAGAAGTAAATCTGCACGGAAAATCAACAAGTGATGCTATGCCTGTGACAGAACCTGCAAGTCTGCAACGTCAGATTCTGTTCTTTCACCGAGTTTTCCATTTAAGCTATTGGTGCGTACAGATGTTAGTGGTTCACATCAAAGTCCACACCAAATGGTAACAGAGAGGTACTTTGTTTGTATCCACTCCACTCCCCACCTACCATACTACTATACGAGGATACGGGTAGCTCAGTTGGTTTCTTGGGAGGGTAATTGAGTCCAAGATTTCTGGTTCGAATCTCGGCAGCGATAGTGTGGGGGTTCCTCCAATAAAAGGGTCCCTTGTGTGCACTGAGTACAGGACCGCCTTTCTGAGGGGCTGGCTGAGATTAAATCGCGTTTCAATCCCCCAGCAGTAGTCGAGTCTGCGACTGGGGGCCCTTGGGATTGGGGATTCAACCTTTTGAGTCCGAAGACACGGAGACACTTGCAATAACAGGAACATACAGATCTGCAGCATTCTTTTGGGCTATTTCTATTTGTCGGTTATTCGTCCTTTCCTCACAGCCCAAATATTTATAGCATTCCCAACATAATAGGCCCGAAGCCCAAACGAAATAAAGAAAAAGGAAAAGTTTAAAGAAATTGAAAACCAACCAACTCCCTCTGTTTCTCTCGGTTTCCCTCCGAAACCAACAATTTGAAATGGAGAAGAAACTCCGGTACTCTCTCCGTTCCTCCTCGGCGGAGGAATTCCTCTCCGCCGCCGTGAAACTGGGCCTGAATTCCTCCACCAAATCCACTCTCAAGTCCCTAATCCACTCTATACCTCCCTCTTCTCCGCTCTCCACCTCTCTCCCTCTCTCCCTCCGCAACTCCATCTCCACCTCCCTCCTGTCCTTCCACAACCTTCCAGAACACTCCCCGCCCTCCAAACGCCCCCGTCACCGAGATGATCACTCCAGAGAGGATGCGTCCCGGTTTCTCTCCGAGCTCCGAGTTCTCGCTTATGTTACTTTCCTGTGCGTGTCTCATCCCAAGAAGCCGTTTTCGTCCTCCGATTTGCTGTCCGCGGCTCAGTTACTGCACGATAACTTGGTTCTTTTCGATCCGAATTCGAGCTTGTCGTCAGAGGTTGCGAGTTTGTGTGAGAATTGCTGGAAATTGGATTTTGACGGACGAGAGACCCTGATTTCTCAATCTTTGCCGTTTCTGGTTTCGAGATCGCTGACGTTGAAGAAGAAAGTCGATGTGCATAGGGTTTATGCGCTGCGTGAGGCCTTCACTTTGCTTGATTTTGAAGATGAAAGTATAGAGGACTTGAAGTTGCTGTTAATTCGGTGCGTGATTGCTCCTCTGTATTTGAAGACCGAGGAAGGGCGGCGGTTTTTAGCTTTCGTGTTTGGATTGAGTGCCCAGTTGTTGAAGGAAGCATTGGCTATGATAAAGTCGCAGATTGCTTTCGGAAGGAAGTCGATTTTGGAGGCCTATGGGGAAATATTATTTAGGGCGTGGAAAGATGTGGATGGGGACTTGAAGAATGAGATCGAAAATGGATTTTTGCAGAGTTTGACTGAGGGTGCTATATACGCGAGCTCGCGGGGGCTTTCAGCTTCGATTAGGAGAGTATTGGGTGGGTTTATCACCCAAAGGGTTACTGATGGGGTTGAGAAATTGCTCTTCCGGCTGGCTGAGCCTGTGATATTCAGATCATTGCAAGTAAGACATTTGTTGTCAAAAGTTAATTGTTGAAATAGTATTTACGTGGGTTGTTTTTGGCTATGACGAAACACGTTGACATAATACTAAATCATTTTCATTTGTTGCATGTTGTTAAGTTATTTCAAAATGCTATTGTTGGAGACAGACCTTCCCTAGGTAAACTAGCACATCAACATAATAATTGTACTGATGTATGTGTTCTCAGTGAAATTCCTAACTGATAACTGTTTTCAAAATTAGGCGAATAAGATAACACATTTGGAAAATTTTGACATTTACCTGATCTAGGTCTTCTAGGGTCCAATTTTTGATGTGGGATAATGACAGTGTTGTTATATTCTTATTGTACTGGGATAATTGCTAGTATTTGTATATGAGCATCTACTGTGTATATTTTGACAGGTAGCAAATTCAAACGTCCGGCTTAATGCTTTGCACTTACTTCTAGATTTGTTCCCTCTTGAAGATCCTGATGCAACAAAGGAAGATAAAGATATAGTTCTTGATAAAGAGTTCTTTTTACTGGAAAAGTTGCTCATGGATGATTGCCCAGATGTGAGAGTTGTTGCGGTGGAAGGTTGTTGCCGGGTACTTCATTTATTCTGGGAGATTATTCCTTCATCAACCATTACAAAAATACTTGCAAAAATTTTTGACGACATGTCGAATGATATATGCAATGAGGTCAGACTTTCCACATTGAACGGCATTGTTTATTTGCTTGGAAATCCAGTATCTCATGGAGTACTTATAGTGCTTTTACCAAGACTTGGCCATTTAATCTTGGATAATGTTCTTTCAATTCGTGTTGCTGTTTTGGAGCTCCTCCTCCTTATAAGGGATATAAGAACATTCCAGTTTAACAAGGTATAAATAACTCCCCAAAATGCTGCTTTATTATACAACTGTTTTTCAAAAAATGTTCTAGAGGTGTTTCTTTTGGTTTTCTTATTGTCTTTGCATGATGTCACACCAGGTGGTTACTTTAGAAGTGTTACTAGCCACCCTTGCAAATGATCAACCTCAGGTTGCTCAGAAGGTAACAAAACTGCTTATACCATCCTATTTTCCCTCAAAGTTATCCATTGAGCAAGCATGCGATCGTTGTATCACTATCATAAAACGATCCCCCATGGCTGGTGCAAGATTTTGTGAATACTTGGCATCAGAAGGGGCTTCTCTTAAGTCCCTCATGGAACTACTTAAATTGCTAATCAGTTTAGTTTTATCACATGCTGAACTAGACGAAAATCAGATTGAGGGTTTACTTGCTGCTGCTGCCCACCTCTGCAATAATCTAATGAGTGAACCATGTTTTAAGAGTGCCCTCAAAGAGTTCCTAGTTGGCGGAAAAGTAAAGTGCTTGTTTGCTGCTGCACCTACTTTGCGTGCTCAATCAGCTGTACTTGACATGTGTTCTGCTGTCTCTCCAGATGATGCAGCTGAACTTGTTGAAGAGTGTATGGGTCTAGTCACTAATTGTAGAGGATTACCAGACAATGTTGACATGCAAAATGAAGTCAGGTGTGCCCACAAATTACTTATGTCCTGTGACTACTTTGATCAAATGTTGGAGGCTCAGACAGCACTTTTACAGAAGACAGCATATCGTTGCCATGTTAAATTTGGAACTGAGATACCAAAGCAAAGAGTTTCTCCAGGCAAAAGGAAAAAATGCAAGCCGTCTGTCAAAGTTGCGGCTAAGTGGAAACATGTAAAAGGAAAGAGAGTTTCCACTCTTGAAGAGGATTATTCAGTTGCTGTTGGGATAGCCTGGCAAATAAAAGATTTGCTAGCATGTGAGGACACTAGGAGGCAAATCTTAAGTTCTCTAACTCCAGAAATACCATTAGATGCTTTGAAAATTATTTCAGAGGTCAGCGTTGTGCAATGTATCAACTACATGTACATGGATATATCTCCTATCTTGGCATATACTGCCCTCGCCTTACACATGACTCTACAAAATATAAACACAAGCACAAATGTTCGTCGTTCCAAGGAAAGTCATTCAGCATCAATTCAGAAGCAAGTACTGTACCTTCTCTGTCACTTATTGTTCATTCTTGTTGTGTTTGAATTGTTTGTGACATGTCATTGCACATTAAATTTAGCTTTATCTGCAATTTTCGAACATGGCTACTTTTTTCTTAGTTCTGGAAGCTAGTAGAGAGTTTGTTGGTTATGTTTTTCGGTCACAAAGTGGAGCGACTTTCATATAAACCAACAACTTTTCATCGTGATAATATCCTTGAGGCAACAAAATAACCAAGAAAACAAAAGCTCATACGTGCAGTTCATGCTGCTAAACTTGATAATAAATATCAAGGAGCAAACTGAAACTTCAGTTGCCCTTAGATGAGTCTTAGTTGAGGCTTGAAATGATCACTTTATCTGTAGAGATAGTCAGTTTCCTAAGAATTGTATACTTGTAATTTTACCGCCACAAGAACATGCCACATTGTGAATTAAATGCAGCTAACCATCCTTAACCTATACAAAATTTCCAATTTCAGATATTTTCCGTTGCCATTATATTTATTTTGTCAGTATTAATATTATGATCTTTGGTCAACAAAATTTTTTGTTGATTGTCGATTGAGGTCAAGAGCTTTCTTATTGTTAAAGTAGAAATTATTGTCGATGATCCATTTTCAGTTTTTTCCAAAATTTTCCATTTCAGCTGACTGTGCTGGATTCGGCAGCAGATCACCTGGTTAACTGTGCAGAGAAGTTGTTGGGAACAGGTGAGGCTGGAGAATCTTTGACAGTTAAAATGAACGCCCATCTTACTGGAGAAAAACATAAATCTCGAGCAGATTCTTCTTGCTCAAATGATGCTGGTAAGACATCTACAATTGTCAAGGAGCCATGATTTTCACACAGCTAATTTTTGTATTATGATAGTGGTTTCCGAAAAAAAAAATGATTAGTTTCAATAACCAGGTTATTAATTGATTAATGTGTCAGATTTTAATTTGCTTTAAAACATTTTTCTTTCTTATAAATAACAGTTTGTGAACTTTCATTAGGATCTCATTATACCTCAGAATGGAGAATGCGCAATATGGTGAAGATGCTAACTGCAATTCTCAAATTCATTGTTGAGTCTCGATCAATGGGCTTTCTTTCTCGGATTCATGGAAGGTGCCTAAACTTTTCATCAGCATACATAAAATGTATAATCTTGGCTTTTGGGCAACAATGTAGAGGAAACTTGAACTTGAAGGAGGATGAGTTGAAAGAAATTGTTGCGTGTCTGAGGAGCTCCTTCAGCTATGCAGCTAAGTTACTCAATCTGATCCTTAGAGACACAAGTGAAGCTTTACCACCTCCACCAGAAGCTTTTGCTCTTGCCAATGATATGCTTGATCTAATTGTCTTAACTGAAAAGTATCAGGGCTCTAGTGTTGCAGCACGTCTTACTGCCCCAGCTAAGTTTTGGCTGCCTGATTTAGTTCTAGCTTTGGGATCTTGGTGCGTGCTTACGCAGACTGATAAAGAAAGCACTCATTTGACCGTCTTCAACAGAATGAAACTGAATTTCCCATCATGGACTTCAACTTTGGCAAAGAATGAGCTCAATGAAATGGATGAAGTCAGCCCACAGGAGGACGATGTTTCTGAATCACAAGAATTTCGTGTATTTAAGAGGTTTGTGGAAATGATAATTTCGCTTTCGAAAGGCAACTCCAACATTTTGGATGCAATAGGGGTGATTTTCTTAGCTGGCTCTATTCTTGGCCTGGAAAGAAAGGACTTGGAATTGGTATTGGGACTCCTACACTTCGTCTGTGCAAAGCTAGTCAGTCCAGAAGACAGAGAATGGAGTAAACTTGATATGATGTTGACATTATTGCCGGACATATACCCAGTGATTGAAAGACAAATAGAGGAATCAAATCCTGGAGAGGAATGCCAGAAACTGCAGAGAGCCAGGGCACTGCTTGAACCGGTTTGGTTGTATCACCTTTACGAAACCGGGAGATTTTCTTCAATGGAAGAATAGACTGTTATATCATGCTATCCTTTAACAATTCAGGTCTACAGATATTCCAGGCATCTAAGTCTCGTACCTGAACCGGAATACATCCCCTTTTTTCATGAACTGGAAAGCAAAATAAACTGGAATATATTCCTTCTTGTTGATGTATTCGTTAAATAATGAGCTCGTTTTTGCATATAATGTTAGGTGTTATTAGTCCATAACTTGGACCCTACGGTTGTTAACCTTATTATTACCCTTTTAAGAGTTATAATGTTTAGCCATTATTATGCTCCAACGTTCATTTCTCTTATTATCAGTGTATACATTTTCTGTTATATATAGGAGTTATGTATCTGCTCAATAATGATACAGTTGAACATTGCTCATTTTCTTTGTTTTCCTTCTCTCACACATCTTTATTTGCTCCTTCCAATGCAAGCATTTTCCTTTACATGTAAACACCTTATACGGATTTTGTCTTCCGCACAAATTCTTGCATTTATCTGACTTCCTTTAATTTCGGAGACAGTTCTTACTCTATCTTTTGAAGTGCACCGAAACTGGTGGAAAAGACGTTAACTCTGGGGTCAGATCCCGTTGTCCTGTTGTATTGTAGAGAGGAAATTTTTAACTTAAGGCAGTAATTTTTTACGACGCCTTGCATTTTAGATAAACCGTTCCATTTTAATTATTATTACTACTTTAACTAACAATTTAAGTCAAAAAATTATTGTGTTGCTATCATTTCTTAGAAATTACTGCGATTTTGCTGCTGCGTATTTAATTTGGTAAAAGTTGGAATACAGTGTTGTTTTCTTTGTATTGTTTGATTGCTTCGTGTAAGACATTTTTGCTTTTGGATTTAATATGTCGTTTGCAAATGAGATCAATGTAGGTTTAGCTCCTATCATCGTAGCCTCAACAATTATACTTGATCTAACTAGATCTGAGCTTCTAGATGAGAGAAATTTTAAACAATTGTCTAAGAAAATTCTGCTTTATTTTGAACAATAAGAAATGGATTATGTATTGTTTCAAAAGATTCCTAGTAATAATACTAACCTTAAGACTACTAAGGATAACCGTATCATTAGGAGAGTGTTACTCAACTATATGATCAACCCTTTGTTTGATATCTACTGCAAGTACAAAACTGCTAAGGAAATTTAGGATGCTTTAGAAGTGGAATATGAGACAAATGATGTCGGTACTAAGAAATATGTTGTTGCTAAGTGGTTAAAATTTACCGTTGTTAATAATAAGCCTATTATAAATTAACTACATGAGTATGAAAATCTAGTTGCTGAAATCCTTATCGAGGGTATGAACATATCTGAGTTGTTTCAAGCTAACACCCTTATTGAGAGACTTCTTACCTCATGAAATGAGTACAAAAACCAGTTGAGACATAAGAAGAAAGATATTAGGAGTTGATAGGACATATAAAGATTGAGGATGTCAACTGTGCATAAGATAAGACCAAAACACTCAATATTTTGTCCTTACTATTAAGGGTCATGTGGTAGAACACAAAAATGCTAATAACTTCAAGAGGAATGATGGACAAAACAGGCCTTTCAACAATAAGCATGTAACACCCAAATACCTCCTGGGAGGATACATGGATGCCACCCAAGACAGAACAAACAAACCGAAAGAATTTAACAGACATGTATTTTTAGAATTTAAACTTAACACGCATAATATACATCTCATAATTTCAGAAACAAATTCAAAGAATATTTACAGGCCCAAACAAACTAAACAAAATACATATTCGAGC
>JANZLC010000202.1:3902112-3920337 GCA_026413385.1 Erythroxylum gracilipes | reverse complement strand
AAGTTTCATTAAACCAATTTACCCAGAAAATGCCATGAATGCATGCCAAGGTCCAAATAGAAATCATAAAACGTACCAAATTTCTTTACTATTCTAACCCCTAAAATGGGGCGTTATAAAGCAAGGTCAGTTTAAGCGCAAAAGGATTGATGGTGATTGTTGGTGGTGCCACAAGCCAAGCCATCCTGCTGCCAATTGTCAAGCTAGAATCAACTATGAGAAGAAAGGCTAAGGACAGACCATAAGAGTTTTGGTAAGCCTTAAGCTAATATGGTTGAAATTGGTAATGACGAGGAGGTCATTATTGCTATGGTGCCTGAAGTCAACCTTGGTGGAAATTTGGTCGAGTGGATCGTTGACAGGGGAGCTACACGCCACATTTGCACCAACAAAGACCTGTTCAAGGAGTTGAATGATGTTACTAATGGTGAATTTGTATACACGGGTAACTTTAGCAAAGTTTTTGTCTAAGGAGTTGGGAAGGTCACTCTCAAACTCACTTCTGGAAAAGTATTGGCGCTAGAAAATGTTTTTTTTCCTGATGTACGTAGAAACTTGATTTTTGGTGCATTACTTAACAAAGTCAGAGTTAAATTGATCTTTGATTCTGATAAGCTAGTTTTGACTAAGAATGAGAACTTTGTTAGAAAACGGTTTTGTAATGGATGCTTATTTGTACTTGATATTGAAATGAATGCATCTACTTTTTTTGCTTATATTGTTGAGTCTTTAGACCTATGACACTCTAGACTTGGACATGTGAATGTGAGGTCAATTAAGAGCATGCAAAGCTTAAACTTGTTACCTAACCAAATCACTAATGAAATGAAAAAATGTCAAATTTGTGTTGGGGCTAAGCACTCTAAGAAACCTTTTAAATTAGTGACCGATAGAGAGTTGTTGGACTTAGTTCACACAGACTTAGGTGATTTTAAGGATTGTATGAGTAAAGGAGGCACAATATATTATATTACCTTTGTGGATGATTGTTCTATATTTATTTATTGAAAAATAAAAGTGATGTAGAGAAAATATTTATAAAATACAAAGCTGAGGTTAAGAACCAATTGTAAAGGAAAATTAAGAGATTAAGGTCTGATCGAGGGGGTGAGTATAGTGCTTATTTTCTTGCTGATTTTTGTGAAAAAGTTGGTATTATTTATGAGCTTTCAGCCCCTTATACTCATGAATAAAATGGAATAGCAGAGAGAAAAAATCGAAGACAAATCGAAGACTCAAGGACATGATGAATGCAATGTTGATTTCCTTAGGATTACCTGATTTTATATGGGGGAAGTTATTCTTTCAACTTGATATGCTCTAAATAGAGTTCCTCATAAGAAAATAGTTCAAACCCCATATGAAAATTGGAAAGGTTATCCACCTAACTTGCGTTTTTTGAAAGTGTCGGGGTGTCTTGCTAAGGTTGCTCTACCCAAACATAAGAGGAAGAAAATTGAGTCTAAGACCGTTGATCCAATTTTTGTGGGATATGCATTTAATATTGCTGCCTATAGATTTATGGTTAAGAATGAGGGGTCTAGCACTTGCGGATCAATTATGGAGTCAAGTGATGTAATATTCTTCGAAGATATATTTCCTATGAAAGTGAGTGTGCAAGTCCCTAAAGAATTTGTCCCTAATTCTTCTACCAATGATGACATAGAGGAAGAGAAATTGTTGAACTAAGAAGAAAAAAAAGAGCTACAGTACCCACTAATTTTGGTTCTAACTTTATTACTTCCTTTATGGTGATAAAACATGAGGAGATAGATGATGCTTCTATGGTAACTTATATTGTTGAGGAAGATCCCAAAACTTATGAGGAAGCAATGAGATATGTGGATGGTACGTTTTAAAAGGAAGCTATAGATAATGAATTAGAGTCAATCATGTCTAATAAAACTTGGGTTTTAGTTGATCTACCTCGAAGGTGTAAGCCTTTGGAGTGTAAGTGGATTTTCAAAAGGAAATTGAGACTTGAAGGAACCATTGAGAGGTTCAAGGCAAGACTTGTGATTAAAGACTTTAAACAAAAAGAAGGATTGAAACTGTTTTATACTTACTCTCCTGTTACTAAATTGCATCTATAAGATGTTATTTGCTATTGCCTCAGTGTTTAAGCTTCATGTGCACCAAATGGATGTTAAGACAACTTTCTTGAATGGTGATATAGATGAGAAAATTTATACGGTCCAGCCCA
This sequence comes from Erythroxylum gracilipes, assembly GCA_026413385.1. Lineage (NCBI taxonomy): Eukaryota > Viridiplantae > Streptophyta > Magnoliopsida > Malpighiales > Erythroxylaceae > Erythroxylum > Erythroxylum gracilipes. The sequence continues at coordinate 3,918,134 of JANZLC010000202.1, read as the reverse complement.
AGGGGTTTAGAGTGCTTGGTCAAGAATAAAAGGCATGTAAGTTGGTTAAGTCTTTGTATGAATTGATTAAGCCTTTGTATGAACTTAAACAAGCTCCCAAACAGTGGCATGAAAAATTTGAAAGTGAGATTTTCAAACATGGTTTTACCTCTTGTGATATTGATTCTTGCATTTATGTGAAATCTTATGCCAATGGTTGTGTAATCATAACTCTTTATATGGATGATATGCTTATTTTTGGTACTAGTTTATCTGTTATTGATATTATTAAGAGTTTGTTATAGTCATTTTTTGATATGAAAGATCTTGGACCTGTGGATTTTATTTTGGGAATCAAAGTTAATAGAATTGACTCTAGTTTTGAGTTGAATCAAACTCATTATGTTGAGACAATTTTGAAGAAGTTTGGTTACTATGATGTTGATCCAGTCAAAACTCTCTATGATGCTAGTGTTGCTTTAAAGAAAATATTGGTGATATTGTAAACCAAACTGAGTATGCTAAAATTCTTGGTAGTGTGATGCTCTTAATGAACTATTCTCGTCCTGATATTGTGTATTGCGTGAGTAGACTTAGTAGTTATACTCATAATCCTAATCAAAAGTATTAGAATGCATTGATTCGTTTGTTAAGGTATTTGAAAGGTATTATGCATTATGGATTTTTTTGTGTGGTCATCCTCCTGTATTGGAGGGGTATTCTGATGCTAACTAAGTTATGGAAAGTGATGATATACACTCTATCAGTGGTTATGTTTTTACCTTGGTAGGAGCTGCAGGTCTTAAAAATTATCCAAGCAAACATGTATTGTGAGATCAACAATGGAGGCTGAGCTTATGGTTTTGGAGTTGGCATGACGGGAAGCTAAGTGGCTAAGGAATCTTTTAGTAGATATCCCGCTTTGGGAAAAACCAATTCCTTCTGTTTTCTTTCATTGTGATTTGTAGGCTACCATTTATGTTGCCAAGAATCAAGCATATAATGGAAAAAGTAGACATATCAAATTGAGATATAAAATTGTTAATACTTTAATTAGACATGATGTAATTTCTCTAGATTATGTCAAGTCAGAGAGAAACTTAGCGAATCCATTTACAAAAGCTTTGAGTAGAAAACTAGTTTCAGAGCATACTAAAGGGATGAGCTTGAGCCCAATTGTGTAGTAACCTCATGATGGACACCTAACTTAGGAAACCAAGTTCAGTGGGTCAAACGAAGTTATGTGGTGACTACTTACTTGTACTTTGTTTGTGGAATAATACTGAGATATATTTAGTTGTTGAATTGCATCCTTAGCATGACTTTATTGCGTTTGATGATGTTGGATTGTATAATCCTTAATGAGTTCCATAGTCAAATTTTGGGTGGTGTGAGCAGTACACACTTGATGTACTCACCTATATGATTGTGGGGGGCTAGCTACCCTCTTATGAGAGTATTTGAGCTTTTCTCTTTAGAGCGATCATGAGATTAGGACATTTTGAGGCTGTTAATTCTCTAGCAGGTTCTGTCTCCGATTTTCCTAGACAACAAGTTCAAGATTTAGTTCACCTGAATATTCACCTATTTTTCTCCTAAGTTGTTACAGTTTGTTTCTCAAGTTTTGGACCAAGTGAGGGATTGTTGGTGTTATTGTTTCATAACTTGGACCTTACGGTTGTCAACCTCATTATTATCCTTTAACAGTTATAATGTTTAGCCATTATTATGCTCCAACGTTCATTTCTCCTATTGCCAACTTATACATTTTCTGTTATATATAGGAGTCATGCATCTGCTTAATAATGAGACCGTTGAACAATGCTCATTTTCTATGTTTTTCTTCTCTCATGCATGTTTATTTGCTCCATCCAACTCAAGCATTTTCCTTTACATACAAACACCTTACTCACTAATTTTGTCTTACGGACAAATTCTGTATTTATTTATCTTTTTTTAATTTAAGAGATAGTTCTTACTCCACCATTTAGAGTGCACCGAAGTTGGTGGAAAAGGCATTAACCTTGAAGTTGGATCCTATTGTCTTGGTGTACTGTAGGAGGAGAATTATCTTGAAGTTGGATCCTATTGTCCTGCTGTACTGTAGGAGGAGAATTATCGACTTCAGAAAGTGATTTTTCACAACACCTTATATCTCAGATAAGTCGTTCCATTCTTCTTATTAGTTGATGACGTTGAAATGTAACTGGAGCAGGGATCATTTTCACGCCAGCAGCACCGGGAATGCCTAGAAGTCCGGTGAACATTGAGAGAGCATAACAAGTTATGGTGATACAGGTGTGATAAATTTCATAAACCCATCACCAGCTTTGTTCCATTTCCATGTCTCCTGTTGCCATGTAAGATTTTCCTTTGACCTCACCCTGATCATTATCTTCAACGTTATAAGTAGAAAATTTATTCTTATCCTCCAAGTTGATGCAGGAAAAGAAATTTACTTTTGCATCATATAGAATAGGCTTTGCTGTGGCACAACGTCATTAACAAGCCTTAACATTTCTTAAACACAAAATCCGCCATTTCTACTCAGGAATCAAACCTTATGTTGGGGATTCGGCCTCCCGTCATGGGTTCTCATGAAAGAAATGGGATTTGCTTGATTCGACCACACTGACTTTCTTGTCTTATTAGATGGGTTGTTCTTAAGTTGAAAACGTTTCAAATTCAGTTTCAGTTCCAAAGAAGTTAGGGAACCTTTAATTCTTTTTCGGGATTCTGAACTTCAATTTAAGTATTATGATGCTTGATCCTGTAAGCACAATATAACCCAAGCTTTGCAAGCTTGTATGAGCAATGTTAAATCTTCATGGCTTGGTTGAATGAATCAAGTTCAATTACATGATTCCCGATTCTGAAGGGCATTTCAAGTTACACAATTTCTGCATGAGGAGCATTACAGGTCCTTGAACTAGAACCAATGAGCAAAGAAGTTCGGGAGCTTCTGAATACTTGTCAGAAATCAATTATCTACTGAACCATGGATTTCTTATACATCGTCAGAGATTCTTCGCAATCTAAAAGGTGTATGAAATTTTGTTTGATCGAAAGGAATGTGCAACAATGCACAAGAAATGTCAGGATTCTACAAAGATTTGGTTTGGCAAGGAGATTTCTCTTGATATCAACAATCAAGAATCTTTCCTGAGAAAAAAATGCAATACCTTCTAAAAATTCGCATGCAAATGAGGGAGCCAAACGTCTAGATGCTACCTCAAATGCAATTCACACTTGAACCATCTTTAAGGCAGCAGAGATCGGCATGCCTAAGAACCCGATGAATATGCTAACAAGCCACTGCGACAAAGTAAGAGGCGTTGTATTTGCAAATGTGCCGAGGAATTCAACAATTATGAATTGGAAAATAGCCGTGCAGCTAAGGACAGCAATGAAAACTTTGTTGTCAAGTATGCCTTTGAAAACGTTTATTCGTTCCATGTCGCGGGAGCTAATCTCATTGAAAACCTGTAGGAAGAAATGAGGGTTAACTGAGAATTTGAGACGGAAATACTCCTTATCTAGAATCTACAAATTTCTTGGCAGTGAAGAAAATGTAACATTTTGCAATATTGTACTGGTATCAGCAAAGGAAAAGTCCAAATTCTCTTTTGGCTAATACACATCAGAACACACTGGGCTGACGGACAGAAGTACTTGCTAACAGTATAAGAAAGGAAGATGTGAACAGGGAAATGCAGGCAATGGCTTCAGTTTTTACACAGGAGGAATATAGTTTCCAGGTATGATGTTGATGAACGTATGCTTCTTGGATAAAGTAAAAGATTGGGTTGCCAAGGAAACTTTACCTGACAAAAGACGAAGGAGTTGAATATAAGTGTATTCATGACTAGATCAGAATCTGGGCCATTGAGGTTAAACTTAGATTTCCCTTTTGCCTGAAGATACCATATCACCATAAACTGATATAAAGATTGACCCAAGATATTCCTCCACATCACATTGCTGATAAAGTTCCCTTTCCGACCAACTGGTGAACGCTTCATAAGTTCATTATTTGGAGGCTCAGTTGCAAGTGCAAGGGCTCCTAGAGTATCCATTATCATATTAACCCACAAAAGTTGAACAGCTGTGAGGGGAGCCCTCCCTGAAAGAATGAATGATTTGATACAGAAGAGTCAGCAGAGAAGTAAAAAAAAAAAAAAAAACTTATTTTCACTGAAACGAACTATACAGCAGGTTTGCAAAACATAACAGGTACTCTGCGGGAATTCTTACCTGTTATACAAGCTGAAGAGAAGTTCACAATTAATGCAACCACATTGACTGTGAGCTGGAACTGTACAAATTTTTGAATGTTAATGTAGACTGATCGTCCCCATTTGGCTACTGTCACAATAGTAGAGAAATTATCGTCCAGAATGACAACATCAGCACTCTCTTTAGCCACCTGAAATCAAGAATGATAACATCAGCACTCTCTTTACCATGTCAAATTGCAGCAAAGAACAATTTTCCACGAATGAAGCACGGAAAAAAAAATATATATATCAACCTCTGTTCCAGCAATGCCCATTGCTAGACCAATATCTGCTTCATGAAGTGCTGGGGCGTCATTTGTGCCATCACCAGTTACCGCCACAACATCGCGAAACGTAGTTCGCAACTGTGTCACTAGTTTGTGCTTGTCAAGAGGTGAAGATCGAGCCATCACCTGCAAATTCATTCACATTTGAGTCTTAACAGACTAAAATCATGGTTACCATTCAGAAACTAAGTGATCTGTAGAATGTTTTTAAGCAGGAATGTTCAAAACTACCTGAAGTTGAGGAATGATTTTCATCAATTCTTCATGATTCTTTTCTCTGAAAACTGGTCCTTCGATGGCTATGCCATCATCAGTAAGAATGCCACATTCCCTAGCAATAGCCTTGGCAGTGTTAATATTGTCCCCTGTAACCATCCGTACAGTGATACCTGCTGCACGACAAACTGCAACAGATTCCTTGACACCAGGACGAACAGGATCCTTAATTCCCACTATTCCTATGCACGTGTACCCAGAAACTGGAATAGGACTATCAGGTGAAAAATCGCCTTCCAGCTCCATATATGCAAGACACAAAGTCCTGAGAGCCTCATTAGCGAACTGCTCAATAATAGCTTTAAGATGGTTGAGTGATGCTTCATCTAGAGGAGCAATTTCACCATTTGCATTGATTACTTTATCACATGCAGCCAAAACAATCTCTGAAGCACCTTTACAATGGGCTTGAATGCCTTGTTCAGGATCCTTTAACACTACAGACATCCGCTTCTTTGTAGAGTTGAAAGGCTCAACTTTGATCACTTCAACTGCTTGTCTCTCTGCATGGAAATCTCCACCCAGAGACAAGCCAAACTCCAATATAGCAGTCTCAGTAGGTGTTCCCAATATCTCTACCTTGCCATCCTTGTTACGAACGACTTCACCTGCTGTGTTATTGAATATTGATTGCTGCAGGAGTTTTACTGCAGAATCAGGGATCCCAGAGCATAAACTACGTGCATTACATGGTTTCCCAACTTCCTTGACATTCATGGAAATGCATGCTTTGACGACAGTCATATGATTAGTAGTGAGTGTTCCAGTTTTATCGCTGCAGATAGTTGTGGCTGATCCCATAGTCTCACAAGCTGCTAGTTGACGCACAAGTGCCTTATCATTCATCATCTTTTTCATAGCAAAGGCCAAGCTCAATGTGACTGCCAGTGGCAACCCCTCTGGAACTGCAACAACAACAATTGTAACGGCAACTGCAAAGTAATCCAACATTTCCAATGCATCATCTGCAGACCAAGTCAAGTGAGTTCCTTGTCGCCACTTACGGCTAACTAATCCTTGTACTAAGACTGAAAAAGTTAACACTGCAAAGAAAAGACCTATCTTTCCGATCATGGTCGCCACTCCATTTAATTTGACCTGCAAGGGAGTTTCATCAACTCCTCCTTCACTGAGAGTGGCCATCAGTTTACCCCATTGAGTTCTCATTCCTACAGTAGTAACCAACATCTTGCACGATCCATCTTGGACCTTAGTTCCAGAAAGCAAATAAGGGTTATCAGAATTGACCATCACAGGTTCACTTTCCCCTGTTAAACTTGACTCATCGATTGACACTGAAAATCCTGAAATGAAAAGACCATCTGCAGGGACTTGATCTCCAATGGCAAGATGTACAATATCTCCTGGAAGCAGATCATATATCAACAATTTCTGTCTATACCCACTTCTTGTGACTTGAATGGAGATCTTCTTTTTCTCTCTGTCTAAATCCCTGAACCGTAGTGATTGACGGTAATCACTACTTGCTGTAACAAACACAACCAACAAGATGCTTGCAACAATTCCAAGACCATCATGGGCTCCCTTTGGCCATCCTTCAGTTGCAATGCCAATTATTAAAGACACAAAAGCACAAACCCCAAGTATAATCAGAGTCATGTCCTGAAGAGCTTCCCATACGAACGCCCAGAAACTTCGACCTTCACTCTCAGCAAATTTATTGATTCCAAATATCTCTTGTCTGGAACTGAGTAGAGCACTATCAGTAGGAAGCCCATTAGTTGTTGATGTGGAGAGCTTTTCTGCAATACCAGATACTCCACCGTGAAACTTTAACTTCTTAGTGTCGTGACCTTCGACAATAGATCCTAACTCGTCACCAGAAATGCCAAATCCTGCAGCTTCGACTTTTTCAGGTATAACATACTCCATTGGGGATGCACCTGCATATATTCCATCAAGGCAAGGGATTTATATATCAACTGTTAGGAAGCTTTCAAGTTTATAATTCTGAAGAAATTCACCTTTGAGGAATTGAAATGCAGCTTTGGAAGCGAGGACAGCAATCCTCAACTTTTCCTGACATGTAAGATACATAAAAAGAGGTAAGGTTTCTGTTTTAGACTACATGTTTAGAGCTTTCTGATGGTCTACTTCATTATACCAAGTTCAGAGGTGATAATTCAGGAACAGAACTGGTGAAAATTAGAAAAGAAGTGAACCCATACAGAAGAAAACAAGAAAAACTGTGGAAGTTGATTCAAGATGCAAATCAGTATGTAGGTAATCCATCCTTCTACAAACACTAGTGATACATGCAACTCAGACAGAAGCCTGAAAGTACAAGTGTGAAACAATTAAGAATGGCAGAGCAATGTTTTTCACTAGAAAAGAGAAGGCCACCTAGAAACATGGTGGGAACGATATAGACCGTATCAGCTAAACACAAAGCAATCAGAACAGAAAAAGGTACAATCTTTAAAACGCTAACCTGGTTGGTTCGTCGCATAGCATCAGCTTCCTCTCGCTTGGAGAGATTGGCAGTAAAGCGAAACCTTCGCTTTGGATTCTTCACCAGACCACACATCTCTCTCCATCTTTTCAACGTCTGCTCCGACGAGTGCTTCGATTTCACGTCAAACTCAGTCAAAAGACTCTCCATTTTTCCCTCACTAAGAAAAACTACGTCCCTTAAACCAACCACAAAATCCGCAGTTAAATAGGAAGAAGAGGAAGTCACCCCAAGCACAAAGAGAGAAGTTTCAAGGTCATTGCTTTGAAAGTGTGTAAAACGTAACAAAGGATAATGACGTTAGGTGTTGAAATGAAGAGGGAAGTTTCCTGTACAGTTTGTGATGCTTCTGAGTTCTATCATGTGTTTCCGGGAAAGTAAGCAAGAAAATAGATATAACGAGGAAGGAGACATGGCAATGGCGCGGGTGTTACTGGGAACTTGTAACTGTATTACTTCATTATTTCCTGGTCTTTTGGACCATCTTAAATGACTGCTGTTTTCTAACGTCAGTATTTTCGCTTTTTGAAGAACTATTATGAGTATTACAATGTACCGACTAAGTTAATGCAACATTGGTCAAAATGGCGTTTGTTTTATAATTAGACTGCTAAAATAATTGGTAGTAACATCATCTGTTTAATATTATTTTATTTTATAAAATTTTAATCATTTATTTTATAAGACTTACGTAAAACTCATATAAAATTTATATAAATAAATAGTTAAAATTTATTAAATATAATAAAACATGATAATATTAGATCTAAACTCAATAACCAAAGTCACAGCACCCAAGTTTGACGCTTTTTCTTGAGAAGGAATTTTCCAGGGAAAAAGTATGTGAAACGTCAGAAGGGTATGTGAAACGTCAGATATCATGATTTTTGACGTTAAACTGGGGGTCAATTCACCCGTATGTCCTTCTCCGTCTATTAAATGTAAACAGCCACCCCCTGTGTCCTTCTCCGTCTATTAAATAGGAACAGCCACCTTATGCCCCTTAAATTTTAAGGGATGGATGTAATAATAAAATTTGTTAAAATTTAAAATATAAATAATTAATTTTAATTAAAAATTATTAAATAAAAATTAATTAATTAATTTTAATTTATAAATTTTATAAATTTTATTAAATTTATAAATTAAAATTAATTAATTTATAATAAAAATTATTACTATAAATCAAGCTGAAAATTTAAAACTTGAATAAAAAAATTAGATAGTTAAAATGTTTAAGAATGAATAAATAAAATTAAATTTAATCAAATTACAAAGAGATAAGAAACAAGATTAAAAACTAATTTAAAAGGCCTGTAAAAAAATTTTAAATATAAATTAATGAAATTATGATATTTTAATATTTAATTTTTATTTAAAATAAAATTATCTGATTAGTTGGTTCTAATTCTATTTTTTAATTTTTAATTTTTGTTTTCTATTTTTAGTTCATGTTTTTATTTTAAATAAAAATAAGTTGTGAATATTAATATTTTTATTTCTATAATAATTATATATCGAATAAAATTTAAAGATAAATTATTTTGTTAAAATAAATAAATTCATATAAACTTTTTGTTTATAAATTAATATTAATTTTATATATTTTAATTATTAAATCAAAATTTATTTGAAATTTATATTTTAAATATATTTAAATTAATTATATTTATTAATAATTATTAAATTGAAGTTATTTAATTTAATTATAAAAATTAAGTAAAACTATTAAGTAAAATTAAATTATTCATAATTTAATTAATATTTAAATTTAATTAATTAAATATATAATTTTAAATTATTTTATTATTATTTGTGTTATTATGATGGTGATGATGATTATTTATTTTTATTATATTTTTTTTTTCTCATATGAGTTATTTAAAAATAATCTCTTTTAGTTGAGATAAAATTACGAACTATTAGACATCCGTAAATCCTTACATAATATTTTTACTTGTATGTTGCCGTCGTAGTTATAAATATATAATATTAAATTAAATTAGTCATAGTTTTCATGAATAATTAATATATTAAATAATCAAATAATAAATTAGATAAAAAAACAAAAACAGACTTTTTACGGTTTTTATAATTTCTAAAAATTGGAAAAAAAACTCCAAAAAAATGAAAATTGGTGACAGCAAATCGTCAACACTAAATTCTGTTGTGTTCCTTTCTGTTGCCCCTCTCTCTCGCTCTCTCCTTCGCCACAACAGCTCCGCTCTCCGCCACCATGACCAACGGCCCCGGACTCTTCTCAGATATCGGCAAGAAACCCAGAGGTTCTTCCTTCACGCTTATGTGTATAATTGATTCGTATATGACGTGAGGTAGTTGTTTTGATTTTCAAAGATGGATCTTTAAATGTTTTCTTGACTCGTATTTGTAGATCTCTTGACTAGAGACTACAGCTCCGATCACAAATTCAGCGTCTCCACCTTCAGCAGTGCCGGTGTGGTACGTCACGTCTAATGGTGTATATGCATGGTCAATTCAATTAGTTCAAACCGAAGCTTTTACTTTTAATTTCAGTTTTTCTTGACTAGCGTGAACTCGCATTGGACGAATTAAGTGAATGAACATGTGGTGAAATATAAAGATTTGCGTGTCTGGTTTCTGTGATCTTGTTTAATTTGAGATTCACGGTGATTCATGGCTGCCTTCCGATTTTGTTATGGTGCTGCATATGACTGAATTTCTTGATTGGGTCAGTTGTCTAGTTTTCTTATTGAAATGTTCTGCACAATACTGGATTTACTATTTCTGGTGGGGTTTTCTTTTCCGTATCGGGAATTGTTATGGCTCTTATGTACCGTTCATTTGGAAATGGGTTTCCTTTTATTTTTCTCCTCTCCTTATTGTAATGGTTCTAGCTGAAATTAATCTTGTTTCCTGTGATTTCTTTCAACATGCGCATAAAGACTAAAAGGTGTGCCAAGAAGAGTAAAGTTTAGCTTCTGTTAAATGAAATTTTAGTGGATTCTGCTGTCATAGTGATATTCATTTCTACCCTAAGGTTTATGTTGATGGCCGAAAAATTATCTACTTTGATCGGTTTTGAGTTTGTCCAAAGGCTGATGTTCTTTTAAACAACTTGATCATCTTCTATCTACTCTTTAGGTTATTATTCAAGCTTCCACTCTTTCAGTTTATCAAAAAGCTAATGTTCTTCAAAAGATCTGTATCATCTCATTTGTACTCCTTTCTGTATGATTTTTCAGGCCCTCACATCAACAGCTGTGAAGAAAGGAAGTCTTTCCACTGGGGACGTGGCAGCAGTTTACCAGTACAAAAAAGCTTTCTTCAGTGTTGATGTTGATACGGAATCTAACGTATGTTGTTTCTTTTCTTTGTTTGTATGGTCGCCAGCAATCGGCTTCAGAAGATTAGGATTTGACATTCATCGTCTCTGCAGATCTTGACAACCATAACGTTTACTGATGTCCTACCATCCGCAAAGGCCATTGCCTCTTTCAAAGTACCTGATTATAACTCAGGGAAGGTAAGAAGTCCTCGTTCCTATTAGGCTAGAATTTTGCAGTAAAGCAATTTCATAAGAGATGCAAATTTAGATACTTGATAAATAACTGTTACTTTTGCTGATGGTAAGTGATCCTAAAGTAAAGACAGTCTTGGAGGCTTCAACCTATCGCTTAGGTGGAGCTGACAAGAACTTTGCGATCGTGTTGCTAAAACATTGGTTATCGAGTTTTGACAATCTGTTTTTGCAGTTGGAAATCCAGTACTTCCATGACCGTGCAACATTCACTGCTGCTCTATCTCAGTCACCTGGAATTGATTTTACTGGCACTCTAGGTACTCCTACAATAGCTTTTGGTGCCGAGGCGGGTTACGATATTTCTACTGGTAATTTCTCAAAATACACTGCAGGAATTAGTGTGACAAAACCAGATGCTTACGCTTCAGTTATTCTGTAAGTCATAAAATCTATTCCCAAATCTTCTCTTTTGGTCGAATTAACGAAACGAGAAAGTAATTGTTTTGTTTGTATCTGTTTTCATACGTTCTTTTCCTTAGGAGTGACAAAGGAGACACCATACAGGGATCATATATTCATTATTTAGATGAGTTGAAAAAGAGTGCTGCTGTGGCAGATATCACTAGAAGGTTTTCAACAAACGAGAACACATTTACCGTTGGGGGTTCCTATGCTATTGATCCTTTGACAACGGTGAAAGCAAAACTCAATAATCATGGGAAACTGGGGGCTTTGCTACAACATGAGGTTATACCCAAGTCCGTAGTAACCATCTCTGGTGAGGTGGACACCAAAGCTTTGTACAAAACACCAAGTTTTGGGTTAGCAATAGCTCTCAAACCTTGATTGGTATCAGCCAATTCTTTGAAGCACTGTTTGAAATGAATACAACTTTGACTTTTGTAAAATTTTTCTCAGCTCTCCGTGGCAGTTAAAAGGGGGTGCTAGTAAGTAGTTGCCCAACAGTGCATGTTAATGGGATTTACAGTCACCGTGGTTGGATATATTTCTTGCCAAGACCTTACCATTGTATTTTTGTGGGTTTTGTTTTTACTTATCGACCACTTCCCAATTTGCATGCTTCTCTACTCACCTTATATTAAATATTGCTCTATACTGCACTAATAAACACATCAAATGAAAGATTGTCCTTATGCAATACGCGGAAATTAGCTTGACTAAATGACTAGAAATGACCGAAATAATTTGTAAGACATAAAACAAGCTGATAAGCATGTAATAAGTGACATCATAGGCGGGTTTAAGGTCGTTTACCACAGAGTGATGATTGAATAATATAGTGCCTTGTGCATCCCATCAGATTAATCAGAACCGCAGAATGTAGATTCAAAAGCGTAGCAGAAGAAAAACTTAAAAGAAATAATCATGACTGGTATATTTTTAATGGACAAAATTTGTAAAATTTCAATTCTCTGATCACCATTAGCAATACCATAAAACTTTCTCCAATTTGGAAAAGTGCATGTCTCTAGGTGGCTGCAAAATTAATCATAATTCACTGCTATCATTCACAAGGAGGCATTTTCCAACGTCCTCCTCTCAACATGATGTCTCACATATCCAGTGATCTGGAGGCATGTAGTTTGGTACTTAGATATGTAAGTATCAGGAAAATACTAACAATTGATAAGAGAAAATTTGTCAGCCCTTGCTTTCACCGCTATAAAAACTATATGTACAAAAATTGGCCAAAAATTACAGCACAAGCAACATGTACAATGAAATTCGTATCCCTATCTACCATGATTCGAGAAATTAAGATCCAAAAGGACTAAAACAAATAAGAAAGGTCAAATAAAATTAAGAACACTATGCATAACGAAGAAGGACCAGGTAACTCATCACTATAAAATGTGCAAGTGCAAGTGATTATAATAAAACACCAACTCGAATTTCTATAGGAATAAGGATACGTTGCAAGTGCTATTTGCCTATTTCACTTAGAACCATTAATAAAAAAAGTCAATACTTTAACTGGAAATCTATAATAAAGTATTAGAATACTAGAGGGTTTGTTTCTTGCAAGTTGCGTAAAAACATCTGTACAAGTAAAGAACGCAATTGCATAATGTTCCACAACATATCATATGTACAGACTTCTAAGAAGCGAAAAAAGAACTAAGATTTGAGGAACACCGAATCCTCCACACCAGCGGAGAGCGAATGAATCTAATACAAATTCTAGTTCATGCATGATCCTGATAAATTAGCATTTGGTTTACATTAAATAAGCAACTTATACACAGAAAGTATACATGACAAGAGTATGCACACATCTAAATCTCTAAGCACACGCTACTTGTTCACACAGAAATTAGAGGTCCACTCCAAAGTCCAAAAGGAACTATGACAAATTAAACTACAAGACAAGCCGAAAAGAACTTCCAATTTCACAAGCTCACAGATAAGGAATTGGATAGACAACCAAAATCGAATGTGGATACGAAGCATAAACAACGCAAATTATTAGGCAAACATCGGAAAAGATATGAGATTTAACCATAACAAAAAATAAGTTCATATGAAGATTCTTAAGTACTCCACAGATCCAAAATGTCATTCTCATACGACACAAAAACAGCCTATCAATAAACTCAAACATATATGAGCAAAGGTCTTCCCTTTCCTCAGTCAACGTTCTGCATGATATCCTCAGCAGTGAACTTAGTGCCCTTATCCTTATCAGCGGCGGCGCGTCCCTTGGCCTTGCGATCGAGAAGCGACTTGCGGTCCTTGTCTAGGCGGAGCTTGGTGATGACCACCTTGGAGGGGTTGATGCCGACGTTGACGGTGGAGCCGTTAACCTTCTCCCTCGTAATGCGCTCAATGTGGATCACCCACTTGCGTCGGTACACCTGCACGACTTTACCTTCTCGGCCTTTGTAGGTCCCGCGCACCACAAGGACCTCGTCGTCCTTGCGCACCGGCATGGATCGGACGTTGTACTTCTGGCGGAGGTCGCCGGAAAGCGGTGCGCTCATCAAGATACGGCGGACAGACGACGGGGCCGTAAAGTGGGCCTTCCGATTCTTACGGCGGGAGGAGGAAACCCTAGGGTTGTACTTCATTGTTGTTGTGTGTGTTTGCGTGTGTGTGCTGCTGGTGACTCACTTCTAGGAGAAGAGAGCTACTGCGGAAATGAAGTAGCGTAAGGACGAGCACTTCGATTTTGTAGTTTTAAATAGGGTGAAAGGATTAGGGTTTTATGTGGGCTTTGGTTTTCTGGGCATGGACTTTCAGGCTCTGCGTTTTGGGCTCTAATCTTATCCCCTTTTTTTAACTTTATTAGACCTGAAAAAATGAATTATTTAAAAAATAACATCAAATTACAGCATTATCGAATTTTTTAAAAATAATTTTATATAAAGGTTTTATTAAAAAGTTAGAAAATATTGAGAATTTATGGAATTATGCTTAAAGAATAGGAGACGAAACATTGATTAATCTGAGTTCAAGCTAAATTGTCATCTCTAAGCAATTAGTTGGGTTAGACAAACCCAAATCTATATTTTACTAGAATGATATTATTTTAGTTGGCTATATTGAAATGATATTATTTTAATAGTTCAATCTAGCTTAAATTTAGCTCTAAACACAATTAATGTGGCTTAACTCGTTGACTTCAGTTTAGGATGCCATTGTGACCCCTAATTCGTAATGATCTCTTCCTTTAACTTTCATATCAAGTTTAGGGTTTCAATTGTGGCGGCAAGTTTGTACTCTAACCTTGTGAGTTTGGCCTACAACTTCATCCTAATAGAAATATTGGACCGATAGGGATTCTTTAGCTCTTTTCTTTATTTAGACATGTTTATCATTTATCAAAGATTGTATAGAAAAAATACATTTCATATTTGGAGATGGATGTCACTCTTTTACTCTTGTTTAGTTTAAGAATATATGCTTAACTCTTGATTTCAAATTAATATGCGTGAAATATACTTTAAATAATATTGCATAAACATAAGCAATGTGGGAAGAAAATAAATAAAGCAAAAGCACAAAATTTATATGATTTGATCGGTATATAATCTAAGATCACGTGCAAAAAGATAAACCTCTTTTATTAGGGTGAGAAAGATGATTCAAGAACAAGGTCAAATTAAGTTGAGTAAGAAACATACCAATTGTATAAAGTTTATTGAGACTTTTCCTTAATTATGTGTTAACAGTAAAAGTAGGTTAAGGAAAATATAGTAGTTAATACATTTTCTAGGATACATGCATTATTGAATATTATGCATACTAAATTATGGGTTCTGAGTTTATTAGAGATGTATATATTGATGATCTTGATTTTGATAATATGTTTAAAGCATGTGTGGATTGTGTATTTGGAAAGTTCTATAGGTACGAAGGGTTCTTATTTATAGAGACTATCTTTAGGTTTTTATCATCTTCCCTTAAATTTGATTAATAGAGACTTTATTATTAAAATCATTTTTCAATCATCGTAGTTATTAAGGTTGAGAGTGAGGACCAAAGATGGAACATTTTCTAATAAAATGGCTTAAGAAAATAACTTTATAAAATAATAAAACATAATTGGAATCCAAGAAAGGAGTCAAATTATGATAGGCCATTTAAAATGTTTAAAAAATCTCTTAAGCTTTTTTCGGCTTGAAAGCATCAAGCCTAAATGTCTAAATTTAGAAAACTTGTCGTGTCTTGTTCCTTATAAATACATGTTTTTGTTTACTAAATATATCAAGTATTTTATCTGTAGTTTTATTTTTTGTATTGGTTTGTTTTGTTTGAGATTATTTCATTCAGGTTTACTTTTAGTTATCATTTTAAATTAAACAAAAATGAATTTCATTTATTTTCGAGTATTAAATTATCACTTCTTACTTATTCTTTGTTTTTAAGTTTTATGATACAACTTTAGGTATCTTTGTCATTTCTTAAAGCCTAATGTAAAATTGAAAAATTTAAGACATTTTCACTTTTAATTTTTTAACTTGTAAACACAATTATAATGTCACTTATTTTAAACTCTTAAATTTACAAAAGCTTTAAAGACCTTAGTTGTAACACCCCACTCCCGAGTGACCCGAACCCGATATCATTGGTGATATCCGAGTCCGTACCCCGCGAGGGTGGAGTACTACATCAGTCGGTAAAACTCGATATACAATTTGTTTTTATAACATACATTGGCCCGGTAAAAACAACGGTAAAAACAGTAAGTAATTTAAGCCCATGTG
>JANZLC010000202.1:3876472-3888487 GCA_026413385.1 Erythroxylum gracilipes | reverse complement strand
ATCTCTGTATACCTACTATTTGTAATAGTGGAAGAAATATTCTGAGTTTTGTCCATGGACGTAGCCCAAAGTTAAGGGTGAACCACACGTTAAATATTATGCGTTCATTTTGCTCATTATACTTTTCCTTTTTACAAAATACACCCGCTGCGCCCAACAGATAGCCGCTCAGGTTTGATATTCATCAAGCCTTACATGTATAAAACTTTCGTAACTTTCAGTTACTCATCATAGCAATAAACATGATGTAACATCAATTATTTGCAAATTGGAACACTAAAAGGCAACTGAACCAAAAGTCTGAATGCAAGAAATAGAAAACAATCAGTACATAACCCAATAGAAAAATTGTATTTAGTATAAAATAGGACTCAAAATATTGAAACATCAGCAAGGCAAATCAACTATTATGACTAGCAAACCAAAATATAATATTCTTCATCATCCTATAACAGTATGACAGAGAAAGAAAGCAAGAACAATTAACAAACACATTTTGTAACATTAGATACTAGTATGATGGGATTCTATGTAAGCTTACGGGAATCAAAATTTAAACTCTGTTTAAACTTTGGTGTATCAGTGTTAATAAGAATATTTGCTTGATTTTGGAACTTATCTTATGCCGATCAGGATAAGATTGAGCAGATTTTATTGTTTTGATTGAGTTGGAAGAAAATATTCTGTTAAGGAAATGAAAAGGAGATATTTTTAGAAAAATAAAGGAAATCAGTTGGAAAATCAAAAAGAAGGATCTTGCACCCTGAAGCTATAAAAGGAGGAGGAAGCTAGCGAGATATACATTTTTTTTTCCTTTTTTTAATTCATTATTGTATTATCTTTTCTAGTTTTCTTGGAGAAGAATGTTTAAGAACTACAACTTTGTTCTTTCTACAACCATGATAGCTTAGTGTCTGTTTGGATGAGCTTATATCAGTAGAGCTTTTGTTAGTAGAGCTTTTATTAGTAGAGTTTTTTTTAGAAGAGCTTTTTTATGAAGCCAGTTGACTATTTGCCTATCAATTAAAAAACAGCTTTTTTGAAAGATCTTCATACAGTAGACTGTTTGGCAACATAAAAATAAAAAGTACTTTTATTAATTTTAACTATGTTTTATTTTGTAATAAAAATTATTTATGCATATAAATATTATTTAACGTATATTAAGCAATATGCAAAGCACAATATATTAATTATTATATAATTTTAAACCATATCAAATATAAATGAATATATATCTAACTAAATCTTTTATATGGATTATAACATAAGTAAAACTAATATCAAAAATAAATATTAAAACATATAAAAAGCTAAATAATATTATATAAATTTCAAAATAAACGTAAAGATGAGTTTGTGAGTATTGTGAAAATTATGTATAAAACATAAAGGTAAAAGGGACTAAAAAATAAGCTCATTAATTGATCTGAAAATTTATCTAAAGAAGTACTTTTTTGAGAAGTTTCAAAATTAAACTTCTTAAAAAGTTGTATTTTGACTGCCAAAAAAAGTTATATCTATTAAAAAATATTCTTTAATTTTATAGTCAAATACTAATTTTTTTAAAAAAAAATTGCGATAAAAAAATACTTATTTACCTTCCAAAAGTTCAACCAAACATACCTTCCAAAAGTTCAACCAAACAGAAAGTAATAATATTGGTTATTGTCTTCATTAGATAGGCGCAACACTTTTGAGTTCGTCTAATTTAGTAATTAGGTTGAAGTTAAACCACTTTTGAGTTCGTCTAATTTAGTAATTAGGTTGAAGTTAAACCTTGGTTAAGAGTTATAGGAAACTTTGGTGTGGTAAGATACCAATAAACGATTTCACTTATAGATGTTTAAGTTCGAGTAACCAATTAGTAATCATTTTGTAATCATTTTGTAACGATTCTAAAGGGAATCCTAAAAAAAGTAATACTTTATTCAATATATTTATTTACGCTAAATTTTAAATTTAATATTTCATTGAGGTAGATAAAGGCTCCGTTTGGTTATTAACTTTTCAGCTAAAAAATAACTGGTTGAATAAATTTAACTTATTGACTTTGATGATAAGCTGTTTTTAGTATTTGATAATCAGCTGATTAAGTTAGCTGATTGAATCTAATCAGCTGATTTTAAAAAACCTCAGAAGGAGTAGCGTTTTAGTTTAACTGATTGTGGATAGGGGTGAGTATTATTCGGATAAAAAAATTTCAAATTTTGGGTAATTCAGGTATTACCCGAATTATTTTCGAGCTGGGGTCGGGTAACTTCAAAAAATTTCGGGTCGATTCAATTACCCGAATTAGGTTATAAAAATACAAAATTTTGGGTTTTTTTAAAAAAATTATCAAAAAAACAACTTCGGGTAATTCGGATAAAGCCGAACAAAATTTTGGGTAATTCAGATCAGGTAAGCTCGAGCAAAAAAAAATTTGAATTCAGGCCGGATAAGATAAAATTTTTTTTGGGTAATTCGGGTTAAACCTGAACAGTAAAATTTTGGCTCGAATTATCCGAATGCTCACCCTTAATTATAAAAGACAGACCATGCCCCCAATATTTACGTTCCTTTCCTTCCTCAATAAATTGCGAAACACTACTTGCAGCTTTATGAGATGCTAGAATGTAACCCGATAAACTTACACAAATTAGTTTTTAAGACATTAATTCAAAGAAAATTATTTAAGAACTTTTTTATTTAGAGTTAAAATGTATAATTTTGATCTCAATTATGTATTTATTTATTATTATTAGTTTATGTTTTTATCAAAATTATAAACTTAATTTATGTAAAATTAAAATATAAATTTTAAATTCTTTTTAAAATATTTAACGAAATACTAATTTTTTAAAAAGTCATACCCTTATAAATTATTTAACACATCAACAATTAATATTAAATAATTAATTTTATTAAATATTTTTAATAAATAATTAATATTATCTACTGATTAAATCGATTAATATAATCTTTTTATCAAACAGGCCAAAATATAATTTTATCAGGACAATTAATATAATCTTTTTCTACAACCTAAAGGGCAAATCATGCGGCACTCGTGTTAGGTGCCAGCGTCTAGTTGTCACTTTCTACATCATACTGAATCAGCTGGGGGATGAGCCGGCTCCCATAGTCGTTTCATTGCGCACGGCTTTTTCTTTTGATTGGTCCAAGCTTTTACGGTGCCATTACACGCTCCAACATAAAAGCACGTTGTAACGGCAAAGAATGCCCAATAGCTTCGCACTCAAACACACGCGCCAGTTATGGATATATAAGGAGGGCTCCACAGGAAAGGAGTACGGCCTCTTAGTAGAGCTGATATCGCCCGACGCCCGTGATCGAACCACAACGCCACTCTCCGGTTTCGTCTGTGGTCGGAGACGAATTATTAGTTCGCTTCCTCTTATAAATATGTAGTTGAAAAATGCAAGTCCACTCTATGCAAAGTGTACTAGTCTGTGTTTTCTTGCTCCCTCTGGCGTGGTTTCGAAACGGTTATCGAAGCGGTTTTCGAAAACGGTTATTTGCTGGCTTGAATTTATATATTCTCTTATTGGCTATTGCGCGTCGCTTTTCGCGCGATAGTGGAAATGGCAACAAAGCAAGGAACGGTGCCGATGATTTTCGGCTTTCCATCTCCGTCTAAGGAAGGAATTTTCAGATCAACTACGCCCGCGAATTTGAAGTTCTGGCTGGCGAACGCTTTCCTTGACTTGACTTCACGCCGCGATGAGGCTAGTGTGAAATGTTTGTCGCCGATTAAAGCTATGGAGGAGTCCTCCACGTCTTGCTTTTCAGGTAGAACTTGCTTTAAACTTTTTCAGAATTTATCTTTCTTTAAGAGAGTAGTATATTACTGTTTGACTCTGATTGTCAAGGATTGTTCGAGTTCGATGCATGAGTTGTCCTATTCAGTATCCAGTCTAATTAATCCCTTTAGAATGAGTTTATAATCGCAGAAATATTCCATTAGTCATCATCCAAAGTCATTGTCCTCTAGGCTCTAGCGTGAAGGGTATTGCGGGAAAGCCTAACCAATGAGATTTTGACAGAGGGATGAACCTCCTGTTGTCATCTGGTGTGTTAGGCTCTGCTTACGCACCCCAAATCTGCTCCAAGTTATCCTGTACCAAGTCTAGTGGGTTGGATGTCATCTATTTATGTGGGATCACATCCAACCCACTGGACAGGGTTGGTACAGATAACTTGGACAGCAAATCTCCTCTCCTGCTTATGTTGTACACATGTGCACTAAAATGTATTGTATTTGTCGGTGTCAATATGTAGTTGATTATTGACAGTATTCTCTATATTTTTTAATATAATTAATTCAGTAATTTTTGGAAAATATCTGAACTAGAGCTAACATGATTAGGCGTGCTTGGTTAACTAAGAATGACAATAAAAATTATAATAAATATAGTAAATAATAGGAATAGATATGATTTTCATTTTTTACTATATTAAACAGATACAGTATTGCCAGAAAAAAGTATTATTTAATTATAATATATTACCAACCACCTTTTTTTCATTTTTAACCTTTATGTAATAACTAACAAAGCACCCCTTAATACTGATGTAAATAGGAATAGACATTAGAAGCGTTGTCAAATGGATGTGCTGAGTAAGCGAAGCATGTTAAAATGATTGAATCGTAGAAAAAGATCTTCGTTTTCACCATCATTCTTTTGTTGAGTAGGTGATGGATGTTAAAATGATTGAATGTAGAAAAAGATCTTTTGGTTTTCATTATCATTCTTTTCTTCATTTATGTCTTTTCTTTTATTACAAAACTTGGAAACTAACCTTATTTATTTTGTTAGATTTAAAAATATTTTTTATTTCAACATTTTAAATATGTTATGATGAACATAATTACTCCTAATAAAAAAATAATAAATAACAAAATGTAAACTATTATGGTTTTGTTATAATCAATTTGTTTTCCAAATAAGAAAATATACTATGAACATGTGATGCGACTACCCTTTATAAGAAAGTTGCCAGTGTTTGATATTAAAAACTACTTCGAAAGTCGAACAGATATATACCAAATGACCTAAGGAAGGTGCCTGCAATTAATTAATTGTCGTTTATATGTATTATTTGGGACATAGAAAAGCATAATATAAGTACATGATGTATGCTACGAAGGAAGGATATCAATATATGATTATCCTTAAAAATCATTGTATGCTTCGAGTAGCAACCATAGGGAGATTTTTCTCTCCGTCCTTCGGAGGCTATCCGAGTAGATGAGGCAAGGTATATTCATGTCCACTTCCTAGCCTGACTACTGATCTTTTTCATTGTTGTCCAAGATTCATTTTCGGAGTTGGCTCCGGTTTTAAGCTTAATTATTACGTATGACTGTATGAGCAGACAAGAACCGGAATCTGATGGAAGGCACTGGAAAGTCAACAAACATCATTTGGCACAAGTTTTCAGTTGAGAAACCTGACAGGCAGGAGTTGCTCCAGCAGAAAGGCTGTGTCATATGGATCACCGGTCTCAGCGGTTCAGGTTAGTTCTAGCAGTCAAGCTTTTCGATTGATTTTGTGCTTGCTTACTAAAAGCTCGCCATTTAGGAATTCGAATATGTGTGTTTTCATCTCAAGTTGAAGTTGAAATTTGCTATAAATTCAGGGAAAAGCACTTTGGCTTGTGCACTGAGTCGAGGTTTGCACGTGAGGGGGAAGTTGACTTACATTCTTGACGGTGACAATGTCCGCCATGGTCTGAACCGTAATCTGAGTTTCCAAGCAGAAGATCGGGTGGAAAACATAAGAAGGATTGGTAAATGTTCTTGAATCTTATGTCTCTTTTTTGGAATTTGATTTTGTGTCCGAATTCTTCTTTCTTGACATCTGCCTGATGATTGAGGATATGGAAATCTCATGATCCACAGGGGAGGTGGCAAAGCTTTTCGCAGATGCTGGTGTCATTTGCATTGTTAGTGTGATTTCTCCTTACCGAAAGGACAGAGATGGGTGTCGAGCTCTATTGCCAGATGGAGATTTCATTGAGGTAGGTGTGCTGTTTTTGGCAATCTGACATGTGAAGGATAGTTCTGCTTTCCTGGAAGGAGAGCCTTTGAATTAGACAAAACGATGTGTTGCTGATAAAAATTTCTGGATTGGCTTTGATCATAGGTGTTCATGAATGTTCCGCTGGAAGTGTGCGAGGGAAGGGATCCGAAGGGCCTGTACAAACTTGCACGAGCAGGAAAGATCAGAGGTAAGCTTCAGATCTATTAATTGTTAGCCTAGATTTACTGCCTATATACTGCATTGGGATTGCGATAACAATATTCTGAATATTAATTGAATGTTTACTTACATGGCTCTTTGCAGGCTTTACTGGGATTGATGATCCATATGAACCACCACCAAAAAGTGAGGTGTGTGCTTACCTTGATAGAATTTCGTAAATGTCACTGAAGGATTCAATTTGCATGTCTTGATATATATAGTGTTAGGCGTTGATATCCTAGAACAAATGGAATTTTTCCGATTGCACTCGTAATTCCCAAAATTTGCATAAACAAAATTATTAATGAATAATAATCTCTCAAATCGTGCCAGCTTTCCATTAATGTTAAGTCCAGTCTTAGCACAAGGGCGTGGTAAACATGTGCTTTCTTGTCTTTCAGGCCAGTAACTTGGATCATCTTAACTCATGTTTGATGGGGAAATTCTGTTCTTAGTTGCCAAGCATGGCCATATTCACTTCTATTCCCACTATTTCTCTTCATTTCCACTTATTACACCAGTTAGGGTAACAATCTCAATTGTTACATTTTGCAGATAACATTAGAGCACAAGGAAAATGTTTCTCCTGATGATCACGCTGCTGAAGTAATTGCTTACTTGGAAAAGAAAGGTAAACTCCAAGCATGATACCCTCAAATTGAAGGACGTCCATCTCGTAGTCACTGAAGTTTACTTCCACCTAAATAAAGCTAATGAGCGGAAACTTAGTTGTTTCCGAAAACCACGAGTATCTTCTAGTTACACGACTCATTAAGGAAACATCTCGTTTCCTTATTGCCTCTTGTTCATTCTTTCATTGTGTTTGGTGGAATCTTACTTTCTGAACAATAATAAAAGCAGTGAATCCCATAGCAAAGCATTACCGCATGATCCCTTAACACTGGAAATTTCATGTGCATGTAGAAAACTCATCTGGGTTCTTTCCTGCATCATTGTCTTTGGAAACTTGCAATTACAGATTTGTATCATGACTCGTCAAGAAATAAGCTAGATTTCTGTTGATGTACAGTTGAATTTCTTGTATGGATGGGAAAATTGTTATTGTTTGTTCACTTCCTTCAGAGCCTGGTTTTATATAGCTTTCAATGCCATTTGGTATGTTGGTTTTCTTATTTCTGCTGCAAGAGGCCATTGCGTAAAGTATATTCAATTACAGAACAAGAACTTCTTACAGATACGTTTAATTCTACTCCTAAATCGATGAAATTAAAGACCTCAAAAGCGAGAACCCAACATGTACACTTGCCCTGATGTCTAAATTGTAGGATAGACCATTGCAGGGCAGATTAGTTAAAGCAGTAGGCATATCTCCTGTCCTGTGGTATTGGGCAAAGTCTCTCCTACACATTTTCCCGAGCACAAGAGCTAAATGCTCTCCATCCACAGGACTTCCAGTTTCCTGGAATATTTCTACTGGTTGTACGTAGCTGATACATGCCCATAAATTCCGAATATCTGTAAAATATTTTACCATGTACTCATAACACATTTGAAATCTAAAAGAATGTAGAGATGCTAGAAGTTAAATACTAAGAAATTTTAGACAACATCACGATTACATTTACAACGGAGAAGAACAAGGATTGGGTGAAAGCAAGACCTGTTCATGATGGCCTCGGGGTCTTCTAATGGAGGAAAAGCAGAAAAGCAATGCATTGGCGGCAAACGTCACACCAGAGCTCACAGCATCAAAAACTATTGTGAACCGATGCTCCTGAAGGCCCCATAGCGTGCTAACACACCTAAATAAGCCACCTAATGCTCTTGCCACTATGGTAATTGCCATCTTCCTGGAAGGAAAACAGAGCTTCAATGGCTTCTTCTTCCTGTTTCCATGAATGAAGTTTGGAGGCAAATGAAGTTATTTGAGATTCCCTATTTTGAGGTCTTGGATTTGAAGAAAAGGCAAGCTGAAGATGCCAAAGAACGTAATATTTGTTGTTTCAAGGGTAAGCAACTTGCAGATATTCATAAAGAAATAGCCCATCACTCCGACGTTACGTCCATATTTATTCATATTTCCATGAAGTCCAACTGCCAAGAGTAAAAAATGACACAGTCAAAAGAAAGGAGCACCAAACTTGAAGAAATTGTTAATTTTTGCGAATAAAGTTATCCCTGAAAGGCTATAGTAAAAAGACATATTTAAGAAAAGAGCTACTTTTGATACTTTTCATACCCAGTTTCTGTTCGGTGTAGGGGCAATGATGGGATATAGCATTCCTACCCATAATTTGTTGCGAGTCTAATTGTTCCTCTTTCATATAATATAATCATTTTCTTTTAATCGAAATGGCATTTGTTGGCGCTCCATGCTCCTATTAACATTGCATTTTGTGTTGACTTGAGAATAGGCTGCTTCGACTTGCTCAAGTCTAATTCTAACCTAAACTGTTATTTTTGGATTCTAATTTGGCCTAAAATTAGATCAGAATGGAGAGTTAAACTCAAAGTTTCACTGGATTCGATTAAATTTAATTTTTTAAAATTTAAAATAACATTTTTTTTCCTAAAATGACATTGTTTTAAATGAAAATTTTGAATTTATGATTGGACCAGATTGGACAACTCAAACTTGAGCCCAACTCAAAAACTGAAATTTAAAAAAAAATCCAAAGCTTGATCAACTCGAGTTCAACCTGTTGACTTCAGGCCAAACCGGGCCGAGCTGAACTTTTTTGTGCCACAATCAAAATGTTAAGAGCTTGCCATTTTGAAATAATTAGGCTTTTATATTTGCGGATTTTTACTCCGGATGCAACACTAAAGATTGTTAAAAGACACTTCTTTTGCTGTATCAGCTAGTTTAGTTTCAGACATACCAAAGCAATTCCAATTGTCATAAAAGCTTACGGCTCAGCTCAACCGACAAGAAAGAAAAATAGGCAACCTTTATTGTAAGTGAATCAGAAATGAAAAGGCTATACGATGATTAAGCCTATTGGGAGTAAACCAATCTTAATAGTGCATAAAATCAAACCAGAAACAGTGAATCATAGGAGCATACGCTGATAATCTACCATAGTTCGAAGAAAACAATAGATCTTTCATTTAGCTTTGACCTGCTCGCTGCATATCCTTAGCAATAGAGGGCAACCATCTTTCCCCCCTGATCTTCTTCAATTCTGAAACTCGTTCCTCCTCCTTTTTGGCCTTTGCTTTCCTCTCTTCCTCTTTAGCTTCTAATCTAGCTAATGCTTTTTGAGACTCAATCCTTGCTGCAGCAATTATGCCCGCGCTGTCCACAGCTATAGATTGGAGTTTTCTTCTCAACTGCAAGACACCATAAAAATTAAACTGATGACAAATGAGCAATGGGGAGAATGAAGATGGAGAACAAATGCAGACCTTCCTTGAATTCTGATCAATATCTAGCCCAGGAAGGATTCTCGGTCTCTTGGTAGGCCGTTGAATTTCATCTGGTGGCACAAACACAACCTTGAGTATTTAGATACAATGAAGCAGAGGGCAACGCAGGATGCTTTACCAAAGCATCAGGAAGTGTAACCTTTCAACAGTTCATACTCTTTTTATAGTAGATTGTCTATAAATTGAATACTGTGTATCATTGAAATCTTACGTACTTTAATCTCTTCAATGGACTAAGGCGATTATTATTCATTAATCTGTTCAAGCAAATGATGTTTTGAGATTTTCTTTCGACAAACTCAATAACATAATCCCATGAAACTAAGCAACTTCCAAGTAAAATCAGACAAGTCCATGGAAAATAGCTTACAAGTCGAAGCAAACTACAAGTTATTTAGCTTTAGAACGTAAATTTGCATATGATCATAACCAGCCATTAAGAAATCAAGAAACAAGTCACCATGGACCTTTGAGTACATTGAACATGATTAGTCTGAACCTACTGATAAGAACTTGCTCATCACAAACGAAAAAAACACTAGCAGATGAGGTTACCTTTATGGTCAAACACTATTCCCGCGGAAGAATTCTTGAACAATCGAACACCCTCGTCATTTTTAGCAGCATCAGTAGTAACAGCAGTGTCATCATCGGAATCTTTTACCACCATTAATGTCTTTTCCAAGATCTGGTCCAAAAGCTTTTGTGCCTGTAATTCAGATATGAAAGAACTTGTAAGAGATATTTGAAGCACAAATTTTCATGAGAATGAAGTTTAAACTGCAAAGTTTCAAAGACCTCTTTGACAGACTAAAGTTCAAAAACCCAAAATTGGAATCCAAGGATTCACCAACTCTGATCAAACCAAGAAATTTCCCGCCATATAAACCAAGCCAAAATCTCAGTTGTTTAAACTCAAAACCAATCCCAAACCATAAAGCAGTGACCTTTACAAGGAAAATTACTGACCTTGATCTGATAATGCTTAACCTTTTGCGCATTCTGACTGTTCTTTCCACCATGTTCAGCCTCCGGAGCCACTACACGTGACTTAGAGCCATTAGAAACAGTCCCAGAAGCTTGGAGGCCAAAAACAGTGGTAGAGGCTATCGACTCGATTGCTGCTTTCCAGTTCTCATCTTCCTCGCTGCTACTTCCACTGCTCGTCGCCGTCGGACCTCCCATAAAACCCTTGTCACGAGCTCGCCGGGAAATTCGTCTCTAAACCCCAAGCGGTACACTTTGATTGGGCTCCTTCTTGGGCTAATGAGACTCCATTCGGTGTAATTGCGTTGGTCTTAAATAGTCTTTAGATGACATCGGCCCAAGAGCGGCTCTTAACCAAAAATTGTCGTCCGATCGTCCATCGGCGATTAACTGGCGAGAGTGCCATATCATCCAAAAAACCCCAGTCCCCTCAAATAGTGATAAATTTGAGCTCTTAATCAAAAATTGTCATCCTATTAATCGGCGAGAGTGTCGTATCATCGAAAACCCCCATCCCCTCAAATGGTGCTAAATTTTAGCTGTAGTGAATTTATTTTATAAAATCTTTAATTGAATAGATGTAAGTTTGTTGAAAGATATTCACGAAAGCGTTAAAAACAAAGAAAATGTGGAATACCTGATTTTGGTTTTATCTTAACTTCTGAAGCAGTTTTCGTTGCCAAAACGAGCTCCAATCTTTCGGGACCTTCACGGAAAACGTTCATTGACACATGGTTAACATCTTTCTACAGTTTTCTCAATACGCAAACACTCTTAACGGGTCAGAGGATCTATATGTTTACGAATTATATAAGCAATTGTATGAGACCTTAACCTTTATATATAACTTTTATATCGAGCTTCCCCATCACAAGGTCCGATATAGGTCCGGTCCACACTAATCGGGATCCATTTTCTTCCTGGACTTCAACTCATTGATTTAGATCATTTATTGGGCCACTTTATTACCCTTATATAGATCAAATTACGTAATTTAACCGATAAGTTATTGAAAAAATACAATTAATAGTTGTCCAACATAATGAGAAAGGACAAAATTATCCAACATTCTCCCCTTTGGACAATCATTAATTACAGTTTTGACTCAAGTTTTAAAATTAGTTTGAAAACTCGGTTAAGTCACGCTACTATATTGGTACTAAATTTAAAAAATAAAAACATTTGATCCAAAGTGTAACGCCCTGATTGAACCAAATTTATACTATAAATTAGGCCTACTTTTCTAAGTACTTATGCATTTGTTGACTCCTAACTTATGATTTTTATGCTTAATTTGGTTCCTTACATCAAGTTTTTATAATCTGCAAATTGTCAGTATTTTGTCACCATTTATTGTTAATTCTGCATAATTGTTATTGGGACAATT
>JANZLC010000202.1:3854343-3876372 GCA_026413385.1 Erythroxylum gracilipes | reverse complement strand
AAGACCCCAAATTTCATTGTAAGACAAAGCACATAGATACCAAGTATAATTATGTGAAAGATATAGTTGCACGAGGAAAAGTGAACATAAAATATATATCTACGCGAGATATGATAACAGACCCAATGATAAAGCCAATTTCTATAAATGTATACATTGGGCATGTGAAGTCACTAGGACTACGTCGATGTTGAAATGTACTAATAAACATTTCTCTGTGTATGTTCATTTATTATAATATCATATTTTGGATATAATGTATGATGAAGATTATACATTATGTATCATTTGATTCATGAATATATGTGTTTTTGCATATATAGATTTTGGGATGAATCACAAGCATATGAGAGATTATAGATTGGCCCTCTCACACAGGAAATCGCCTCTGGTGTTTATGCTCGCTAGAGATGAGGCATCTTTAAAGTTTATTATGTAGGTGATAATTGAGAGCGAGAAATTTAAACCATAAATGCCGCAAGAAAATTGGTTCAACG
Source organism: Erythroxylum gracilipes (assembly GCA_026413385.1). Lineage (NCBI taxonomy): Eukaryota > Viridiplantae > Streptophyta > Magnoliopsida > Malpighiales > Erythroxylaceae > Erythroxylum > Erythroxylum gracilipes. The sequence continues at coordinate 3,875,875 of JANZLC010000202.1, read as the reverse complement.
TGATTTGTTAATCACTATATCTGTCTTACGTTACCAGATGTGAGTTCTGAACAGGTTTTAAGTAGATAAGTGAACTCAAGTTAAACATTGAGTATGTTTGAACTATCATTTGTACGGTATTTCTTGAATGATAGATGTTCAAGTTAAATGAAATGGGTAAATACCGTAGCACATGACTCGTACCATGTCTGCATAACTGACCAAAGAAAGGGATTAACGTAAGTCGCCAGATCTCATCATACGTTGTGTGAGACCCTTGAGGTTGAGAAGAACCTCATCATATACCCTTATGACTCTTGTTTCATTCTTGATAATTGAATTTAAGGTTGTTACTTTAGGTTATTGTCAAAAGATCATGCAAGATGCGATCCTGTGAAATAATTTTAAGAAAACAAAAAAAAATCAAAAGAGAATTCAGAGAATTGACTTCTGAAGCGGTCTTCGTGGTCAAAATAAGCTCCAATCTCCTGAAACCTCGACAAAAAATGTTCACCGACACGTGGTTAACACTTTTTTACAGTTTTTTCAATACGTAAGTGCTTTAACAGGTTAGAAGATTTGTATGTTTACGAATGATATGAGCAACTGTAGGAGAACTTAGTCTTTATATATAGCTTTCATATTGGGGTTCTCCTATTACAAGCTTAATATGGGTCCGGTCTACACTAATCGAGATATATTTTCTTCCTAAACTTTGACCCATTAATTTAGGTCATTTATTGGCCACTTTATTACTTTTATTTAGATCGAATTACATAATTTAATTGTTAAGTTATTGAAAAATTGAAAAATAGATTTTCTAACATAATCAGAAAGGACAAAATTGTTCAAATGAAGCAGCACAGCAAGGATCGGATGTTTAGAACGAAGGAGTAGATCTTTATAGTGTAATTTGATTCTCCTGTACTTTTAGTTTTGGTTTTTTGAGTTTCGAAACCTGTGTGCAGAAGCATCAGTATTGAGTTTTGGGGAACATCAGTTACTGGAGAAGCTCTTTCAGAGCTGCGGGATCTTAGTCCACGCACTTTCCACAAGAATCATGAAGGTTTGTAGCTATTGACTTTTGAATGCTTGCTTTCTTTTGAATTTTGTGTTTGTCAAACATCTGCAGTCAATACCGTATTGCCATTGGCATTTCGTTGTGGTTGGGAAATTCTCTCTAATGACTGTTTTTTCTCGAGTAGTTCGATGATGTGGGTTTTTTGATGCCTATTTCACTTTGTGTTTTGTGTTCCTTGTGTGCAAATTCATCTTAACCCTTGTAAACTATGTACACATTCTTAATCTTTGAGAGAATGAGATTCATCACTATCATGTTCAGAATAGCTAGGATTTCATAAGAAGATGCCATTCATTTAATCTCTAAACCTGGCGTGGAGACACATAAGAACTCTGGAATAGAGATGGACATGGAAAGGAGATTTAAATCCAGTTCCTTAGGTGTTTTTATCTTCTGAATTTGGCATACAGGAGAGAATCACTTCCCATTTCTAAACAAATGTTTTTTTACTGAATTTACTTGTAATTGTTGCTGTAAAGACCATGGTATATGTATTCTGTTTTGATTTGTTTTGCTCTGTTTTGATATAGCAACCATTAGCTTAATTGCTTGTCTATCTTTTTTATTTCCTTGTGCAATGTCTTTAGGCAATTAAAGAATTAAATATCAAGACCAAGAATTGAGAGAAGCTCTAAGCACTTTCTATAGAAGATCTGATAACTATCCTGGTAGCCGATATCTTTGTGACTGTGATCAGGTGCTGGATTGGACATTTATAAAGCATGTGGTTATGGTTGCAGATTCCCAATGCACTTGACAGCAAAGTTACTCTGAATTTTGACCATGAAAACAAGGTCTAAAAGTTTATGAAGGTAAGCTGTATCTTTGTTTAACGTTGTTGCTTGAAGGTAATTTATCCTGTTTTTCTTCTGTATTATGGTCATAATTGATCATTTTCTTTCTTCCGGACCTAAAGAAAATAGATTCAGTTCCAACTAGTAACAGTTGTAAATCTGAAGACATCAAGCAGATGCTAGAGGAGCTTGGAATTGAGAAATGAAAGTAAACTGCACTTCATGGAGGAGTTGGTGAGGAGAAACAAAATCAAAGGGCTGCTGCCCTAGCTGCAATTTTGGCTGCTAGGTCACAAATTAAAGAGAATGCAAATAAGATTCAAATGTAGAAACCACAGCTCCTTGAGGTTTTAAGATTGTAAATGCTGCATCTGCTTCATTACACGGAAGAAGTCCTGTGGCAAAAAAAACTGCATTGAGTGATAAAACTACTGCCTGGATACTCATGCATATGGCTGGTGAGTAAATGAAAAATTTGTCAGTTTTTTCATTTTGAATGTTTATTTCACACAAAATCAAATAATATGACCCAATTAATGATCACTTTGGAGCATGAAATTGAAGATTCTGGAGGATTAATAATCTGTTGTTCTAATTTCTTGGCCTTAGTTTCTTATCTGGCACTTTCTAGTTGACTTAATTGCATCTGTTTCTCCACCATGATGTGCACTTCCAGTGTTAGTCAGGACCTGAACAATTTTGTTTTGATGTGCTGTTATCATAAATTTTTTTTCCCAGAAAGGTTATGCTCAGCTGCTTACAACACATGGTGATTTTAACATTGAGCTGCACTGCGATATAACCCCAATAACATGTAAGAATTTTATCGCCTTTTTGGACGTGGATACTACGATGAACTACCTTCCGGTGGACTTAATATGATATATTTTTGGTCTTTGAGATGCTCTTAGAACATGTATGTTGAATAGGTCATAGCCACTTTGTGCAGGACTTTTATGATTCAAGGTGGTCATCCTGCTGGGACTGAGAGGCAAGGTGAATCTATATGGGGTGATATGGTAATTTCTTCACATTTGGGACTCTCTTGGAACATGCACGTTGAATTGTCACATCCACTTTGTGCAGGAATTTTATCATTCGAGGTGGCGACTCTACTGGGACTGGGACAACAGGCAAATCTATTTGGTTGAGCAGTTGATGGCTTGACTTCATTAGCTGCAAGGTGAAAGTGCCTATTGATTGTTGCTTGCACAGCCAACCATAAACATTACACATTATTTCCTGGTCAAAAGTATATATTTAGTTTTCTAGCGATACATCATGAATCTTCAATCTTCTTATTATAGTTGAGAAGTTCAGTACTGTGTATCTCAATCCTTACACAAAACCTGACTAGGAAGAAGAGCAGGACAAGGTCAAACATGAGCAAGGTGCTTAGTAGGAGGAAAATGTCATTTATACACCCTTTCATTTTCGCTGCTGTCATTTAAGTTGGTTGACTTTAACTGAGAATCACATTAGTGTGGAGGTTGGCTTGTGTTAGAGCAATCTGGATACAATACAATTGAATCTAGAGATGATGGTGGTGGTGGGAAACATTTGAAAACAACGAATTCTCCAACTGAAGCTGCGGCCAGTCATTGAAACCGGTTGAACTATGATTGCTCTGGCAAAGAAATGAATATTCAGACTTCTCTGGAGTGGTGAGAATCCCTGTATCTTGCAATGGTGGGGGAATATTAGTCAGTACTGTATCAGTTGAACTGTAAAATATTCTTGACAAGTGGTGAAACTTGAAATGTAAAATTTTGAGACAGCATTTGTTTAGCATAGGGAATTGTTTCTGAAGTTTGCATGTACAATAAGGTTATAGACTTAGTTCTGCGCAATTGCAGACTTGTGTTAGAAAGTGCTTGTGCCTCTGCCACAAGTATGTGCCAAAGTGACCATGTGTAAAGTGAAAGGGAAGCTAAAGTGCCAACTTGCTTTCCTTATTGCAGCCTTTGAACATAAAAACATTATTGAGTGTGAATTGTCATAATCTCCTGGTGGAATCTCTGGACCATTATAGTTGCTGCTTTCTCACCAGTTACATCTCTGCTTTCAATATAATAAGACTATCTATTTATTCTCATAGCAAGTTCTAACTTTTGCCACCACAAACCTTTGCTGATTATCCAATGCATGAACTCCCATTTGATAGCTTTCAAGTTGTGTAAACACACATATTATTACATCACATGTGTTTTAAAAATTAGATCATTATAAAATTGATACATACTAAAGATTGAACAAAATTAAATTTAAAATATTATTAAAAAAGGAGACTATCTTTTTCAATCAAAGAAGTTAAAGTTTAATTTAAATTTTAATTAAAAAAATTGTTAAATAAAAGCTAACTGGGTTATTCTAGTTTTGAAAATATATTAATTTATAAAAATTGATTCATTAATTAATAAATCACTTATTTTTTAATAATAATGATTACTAAGATAAATCAAACTCAAAAATTGACGATTCAAAATTTTAAAGATTAAATCGATCATACTTGTTTATTTTTTAATCATTAAATTTTTCACCTTTTATAGAAGATAAGTACATAAAAGTCTAAGTTCTCACTTTTTATAAAGCGTAAAAGAAAAATGTACTCAGATAGCTTGTTGTCTACTCATCAATGTCCTTTTCTTCGAAAGCATTTTAGGAGAGTGCAACCATTTCTTGCTGTTTAAGTTATATTCTGATTTGATGCTGCAAATTCTGTGTGTCAATTCACCACAAATTGAGAGCATAACGTTGTCCTCGGTATGAATTTTGCTAATATACAAAATCTAAGAATGCATTGTCTAAGGTTTTTTTTTTTTTTAAATACAGAGGAACTTACAGTTGTTACTATTTAGATATGCACTGAGTAAATCTTTGGATTAACACAATAACCTGCAAATCTCACTAATCAAGTACTTCACATTAGGTAAATCTTGTACAACAAATTCGATGGATCGAGAGTAGATAGGAAGAATCAAATACATAACCTTTTGACCTCATACCTCTCTATTTCACCAACTCGACCACTCCGTAAGAGGCGTACTGTCTAAATATAACAATTTAATACTAATAAATTATATAATTTAATATACTAATAATTTAGAATTTAATGAGTCTGAATTTAATGAAATCGTTTAGATTAATTTGTTGAACTCAACTCAATTTAAAATTTAATAAATTTCGATTTAAAATATTGATTTCAAACTAAAATAACAAACAATTTCCAATTACAAGTAGAATGGGAAACATATATGCTAAGAAAACAAGTTTTATGGATTAGAAAACGGTTTTGTGTGTGAAATTTAGGGAAGCTGATTAGCACAAACTTTAGTGAATCTTTTGTCACTGAAATGAAAACACAAAATATGCTTTTAACTGACAGCTAAATGACAAATGCAAATCTCCGCCAAAAACTCCTCTTATCTTCCAACTAAACGTAATAATGACATCATAATGTTACCATATTTTCATTTACTTAAGAGAATAGTAATAAGAATTATAATTAACTTAGTGATAACTTTCATTTCTTACTATATTGAAAGGTGTGAAGTATTACTGCAAAAGGGAATATAAAAATATTGTTTATTTATTTAATTATAATATATTACCAATTATCTTTTTTCATTCCTTTCTTTCTGTGCCAACTAATCAAACACTGCCTTAGTGCTTTGGTGTTAGAGTTTAATTTAATTTGGAGGTCTTAAAGAAGTATTTAAATAACTAAGTTAAATTTACACGGTAAAAGACAAAATTTTTCTGTAGTTTAAGAAATATTTAAAAATTTGATCTTTAAAATTTTCAGAAAAATCTTTCTAATTATTATTTTTAAAAAAGCTCTTCTTTTAGACTTCAAATAGAAAATAACAACAAAATAGATAAAGTTAAGCCTGAGCAATCAAATGTTATTTATATGATAATTCATCTCAAGTCTTAAACTTTATTAACTAATAAAATCTAAATTAAACGAATAATTTATCATAATTATCTTATATTATTTGTTCAAGTTAAATTAACTCATTAAACTTTATTAACTAATAAAATCTAAATTAAAAGAATAATTTATCATAATTATCTTATATTATTTGTTCAAGTTAAATTAACTCATTCGGATTGAGTTTACAAATTGAGTTGGGTTATCATATTATTGACATTTAAAATCTAAGAGTGTTTCTTTTTTCCGAAAATTTTAAAGATCGTGTGGAATTTTTCCAAAGATTAAACTATATGAATGATCTATGTCTTTACACAAGTTTTACATGTCCAGTATTACACGTTTTATTTGTTTTAATTATAATGAAACTTGTTGAATTATTCCTAACTGCCCAGGTGTAGGGCAAGTATGCTCTACATTCGTCTCTTCTAAGGATCTTGTGTATCAGAAAGTTTATGACAATTTGGGACTGCCTTTAAAACAATTTTCGCTGCTTGATTTTGAATTTAACGGAGAAAGAGTAAGAGTATGTGAACCAGTAAGGTTCTTAAGAGGAAAGATGAGAGTTGTACCCATAAATCAGGAGAGCTAAAAAAGGCTTTGTTATCTGGTTCATCATACTTGGAACTTAAAAAAGATTATATACTTCCAATTCGACTTTGATTAGTCAATGGTCTTAGTCCAAATGAGTTGTTTTAGCCAGTTTGGTGTCTAATTTTTCTGCATGTCTTTCAAGGTCCCCTGAGCTAAAGTTGAACCTGAAATAAGTGAAGCGGAATACACAAATATCGAACCTTTCAGTCCTGAACTAGCACCACAAGCAATACCAGCTCAGCCAATTGTACAAGCCACAACTAAGCCTACTTTAAAACCTTAGTTTACATTCGATAATTTACCCCCAAAGAAATGGAGGAATAGAATCTATTTTTACACTTTATGTCAAGTTGAGTTTGTACAACTTAAACTCGAACTTGGCTTATAATTCAATTGAATCTATTAACTTTGAACTGGATTAAGCCTATTAAATTTGAACCGGACTAAGTATATTGACATTGAATTGGGTCGAATTAAACCCTAACCCTAGCTATTAATTAGCGTCAGTCGACCTCACAAAACTTCTGGTCAAAGGACGTGTTGACCGAGTCCTTTAGTTTCTTACATGGCACGGCAAGTCAGAAGTTGAACTCAGCTTACGTAGCAAAACAGGCAGCTTCGCAATTTCGACTTGATTAGTTGTTCAACTAAACCGTCCAAAGAGATAATGTAAGAAGAGCAAAGTTGTCATTAGCAAACCCAACAAAGAAAAAGATTTGGATTGTAGTTTAAGGCAATGACGTTCCATCTACAATCTAATTTTTTTAAATAATTATGATATATAAAAAGATCACAATAATTTAGGCCACACAACACCTTTTGACTCTTCACGTTTTGTCTACGTACACAACACTTTTCAATCTTACCACAAAGTTGGATTTTTTAAGACAAGATTAGTATTTATATGAAATTCCATTTGATTCTCTATTTCTTTTTTAAAAAAATTAAGGGAATTAAAAAATTAATAAATGTACTAAATTATCGAGAAAACGTGAAGAAAGTGAAAATTGAAGAGAAATTATCCAAAAAATGTAAAAAAAATTAAAAAGGTTTAATAATATACAATCTTTTTTGAGAGATATAGAATTATTATATCTTTAGTGGGAGTACTTGAATTGAGAAATTGAGAACTTACCGGCTCCTCTTCCTTCTTCTCCTCCTCCTAAGTGCAATGATGGTGTCCAATAAACAAGAGTTCCTTAAAACGGTTCTCTAGACATAAGAGAACAAAAACTTGTCTACACATTGAGTTCACTTAATGATTAATTCAGGAGCCCAAGGACAAGCAGGAGCAGGCAAAACACTTCTTTCCCTGGTGGAAAAAAAAAAGAAAAAAAGAAAAGAAGAGATCTTGTTGATCTAATATTGCTATATAGTAGACACACTACCCTACCCTCTAAACCTGGACCACATAACCCACAATATGTTTAGGATCTCTCCATCTTGAGTTCAAAGAAGCTGAAACAATCACATTACAGAAAAAGGCTATATACATATGTAGCACTTATACACAAAAATGAATAGACATCTGTAGATATGTAGGGCAATCAAATACGAATATGCTGATATTGTTTCTGGAGAGAATTAAGGTTTAGGGTCAGGACAAAGAAGGTGGAGACAACAAAAGACCAAGTTGTATATAATGTGGTTGGAGATGCAATGATCATTGAACAGAGTTGGAGTTGGGGGTATGATCTATGAAGACAACTCAGAACAAAAACAAGGGTGAAAGTCAAATGAGTTGAGAGATTGTGTTATGACATGGAATCGGAGGAGGTAGCTAAATATGGTTTTGGATTTCATTGAGAAATGTATATTATACTGAAAAAAGTGGACAAGCATGCGTGTACTATATCTTTTATAAATAAAATATATAATTATAAATTTTCAATATATATAACAATCTTTAAATTTAAATTACGCGATTTTAATAAATTATTTAACAGATAAATGAATTAAAATTAAGCGAAAATAAATTCTAAAATATATTGTCATCTTAAATTAATATGAATTATAATTTTATTTATTATAATTTACTGGTTAATATTTTAAATTAAAATTTTAATTCATTAGTTGAGCCAAAGTCATAAATTTTAGAAAAAGGATTAGAATTATTGGTACATGATATAAAATAACATGTATGTTTTTAAAAAATGATTTGAACCACTCTTTTGAAGAGCATGCACGGCCTAGATATTGGAGAAAGGATGGGAATTAGTAGTAGTATATGGCATAAAATAGGTAGTGGTGTATGGTATGTGGAGGGGTTAATGTTAGAGTATAGAAAAAGGGAAAAGAAGTTGGGAAAGGTAAAGAAATTTGGCAGAGTTTGGAGATGGATTAGGAGGCAAAGGAATGTGTTGGGAGAGTGGTTTTGATGATGATATGCACGCCGGCAGCTTTAGCACAACACTCTGTCTCTCTATCTCTCTAAACCCTATTGGCACGCCTGCACCTCACTCACTCACTATCCACTAAAAAAAAAACAACCTATGCGTTCAAAACACTTTCAATGTCTTTCTCTCCATGTAAGGCATGAATAAAGCTAACCCACTAACCAAATCTGTGATCTCATACGTACCTTATTGTTGTCTTTGTTTTCCTTTTCTTCGTTTTCCTCTCATCTTTTGTCAGACAACACTTACCTATTTTCTATACATTAACCATTCCATACCCACCTTCTCTATGTCTTTTTAAAGAGTAACCTATATTAGTCTATACGATATGCTATGTTTTGTGTATTAAAAGATAGGAAAACTGAACTATTCTCATCGGTTACACAAAAAGAAAAGTAGATTTATATTCTTATAGATTCCTCTACCCTTTATCAGCAGCAGCTCTCTCTGTATCTGTACCTCTTCTATTCTACTCTTAAATTATCTTAAGTTTATAGGGTTGCAGCCAAAAAAAAGAGAGAGAAAAAAATCCAACTTGAAAGATCCTAACTTTAATCATTTCTCTGCCCCAATTCCACAGTTAAAAACACAAACACCCATCCCTCTCTTCACTCTCCAACAAAAGATCAACAACCCAAGTTTTTATATTTGATGTGGGTCTTTGTACATGTTAAATGGATACCTTGTTCAGACTAGTCAATCTCCAGCAATCTGATCAATCTTTCAATTCTACTAGCAGAACCTCCAGTAGCTCCAGATCCTCAAGACAAAACCATAGCAGTAACCATTATCAGTACCAGCAAGAAGACGAAGAATGCTTCAATTTTTTCATGGATGAAGAAGACTTCTCTTCGTCTTCTTCTAAGCATTACTATCCTTATCACCATCAACAACAATATCATCAACACACTCCATCCTCTACCACTACTACTAACACAAGCACCCAAACAACTACTCATCCTCCACTTGACTCCACCGACTTCTCCTTCTCTCTTTCTCGTGACCTCAACTTTGATTTCTCCGGCAATTGGTCCACGGACATCCTACTCGAAGCTGCTCGGGCCATCGCCGATAAGAACAGCGCTCGCTTTCAACAGTTGATATGGATGCTTAACGAACTAGGCTCTCCTTATGGTGACACCGAACAAAAGCTTGCTTCTTACTTCCTCCAAGCTTTGTTCAGTCGCATGACTGATTCAGGAGAAAGGTGCTACCGTACTTTAGCGTCAGCTTCGGATAAAACATGCTCTTTTGAGTCCACAAGGAAAATGGTATTGAAGTTTCAGGAGGTGAGTCCTTGGACTACTTTTGGTCATGTTTCGTGTAATGGTGCAATCATGGAAGCTTTTGAAGGTGAAAATAAATTGCATATTATTGATATAAGCAACACATATTGCACCCAATGGCCTACTTTGCTCGAAGCTCTCGCAACACGCACCGACGAGACACCCCACTTGAGGTTAACTACTGTTGTGACAGCCAAAACCAGTGCAGTTAGTTCAAGCAATGGAGGATTAGCTGCAGTTCAAAGATTAATGAAAGAAATAGGAAACAGAATGGAAAAATTTGCAAGGCTTATGGGTGTTCCATTTAAATTCAATGTCATACACCACGCAGGTGATTTATATGACCTAAACTTCGCCGAGTTAGACATTAAAGATGATGAAGCTTTGGCCATCAACTGCGTTGGTGCTTTACACTCGATCAGTTCAGTATCCAGTCGCAGAGACTATGTCATCTCAAGTTTCAGAAGATTACAGCCGAGAATCATCACTGTGGTCGAAGAGGAAGCTGATCTCGAGGTGGGCATTGATGGGTTAGATTTCTTAAAAGGTTTTCAAGAATGCCTACGATGGTTTAGGGTTTACTTCGAGTCATTAGATGAGAGCTTCCCAAGAACAAGCAATGAAAGATTGATGCTTGAAAGAGCAGCAGGGAGGGCCATCGTTGACTTGATAGCATGTCCACCGTCTGATTCCGTTGAACGGAGGGAGACGGCGTCACGGTGGTCGGGACGGTTGCATGCCTGCGGGTTCACTCCGGCGACTTTCAGCGACGAGCTGTGCGACGACGTACGGGCCTTGTTGAGGAGGTATAGGGAGGGTTGGTCAATGACACAGTGCGGGGATGGTGGTATGTTCCTGTCTTGGAAGGACCATCCTGTTGTGTGGGCTTGTGCATGGAGACCCTTCGATTGATTGATCAGCGTGATGATTTCATCTTTTCCTTTTTTTAGATTTTTTTTGGGTGGAAGTTTAGTGGAGTGGATGGCACGTGTGATGCGTTCTTTTGACACGTGCATGAAAGTGATCATATCATGTGTGGGGATGGTGGAGAAAAAGATAGAGGTTTGGGTACGGAATTTGCTTTGATTTGAAAAAAAAAATGAAGTAAATTATTTACTTTTCATCAACCTTTGTTTGATTACATAATATTATTTTTTACGGATTGATTAAATATGATTTTTAATTTGAAGTATATATAGATTTCTTCACTTTTGGCATATATTTCTTGAAAATGGCATTAGCTTAAATGGGATAATTTAAAGAGTTAAATTAGGTTGAATTGAATGGCATTTTCATATATTTAAATTTCAAATAAAATTTATATTTTTTTGTAAAATTATGAACACTATTTTATAAATATTTTTATTAGACTTTTTCAAATTCCGTAAAATCCCGTGTTAACAGAATTTTTATTGAAGTGTTGTTGTCGTCATTTTTTATTATATTGAATCGCCCGTCTTACTCAACAAATCGCATTTCTAATTTGGGTAGGTTGGTTAAATTTGGGAAGCAAGTTTTGTTTATTCTTCTAAAGCCAAAAGACATGCAATTAATTAACAGCTAATGAAAAGATACAAAGTTTAAGATTCATGTCTTGGTTTATATTACAAGATGTTAGGATCCAACATTTGACTTATGATGCCGTGTCATCTGCTGTCTGTGGAATTAAGCAGACAATTGAGACAAAATGTCATATTTTCTTAACTTTAATGGTTTGGTTCTATCCCTTTTAAAATTTGGTGTTTTCTCTTTGTTTTTTCCAAGTTTCGAAATGGGTTTGGTATTTGGTGATGTCAACGAATACGAGTGATGTACTTACTCACATGTAATAACTAAATGAAAGTTGTTAGAATCTTACACCACGACCACAAAAGTTATTAGGATTGGTTAACTCTTTAATAGAACCCTTTTCCTAAATGAAAGTAATATACCAATGTTATAAAAATTAGAACGAAAATTAAATAAGTAAGGTAAGAGATTTAAGATTTAAAAGGTTCAATCGATATTAGATCGTCATAAAATTAGATAAAAATTAAATAAAATTAAAAAATATGATATATGATTGAGAGAGACTATCCTTATCTATCGAAGCATTTGAAGTTTAATAAAAAAAGGATTATTAAATAAAAATTAATTGATTTATTTTAGCTTATAAGAATTTATTAATTGATAAAAATTAACTGATTAATTAATAAATTAGTTATTTTTAATAACAAAAGTTATTAAAATAAATCGAATTAAAATGTTGAAAATTAAACTGAAAATTTTAACGATTCAAAGTTTTTACTGTTGAATCGATTAAACAGTTAGATTTTTAATCATTGTATTATACTTAGCCACTTTTCTTTTTTGATAATTTTACCACCAAATGAGTAAATTTTTTATAAAAGATCGAATTAGGAAAGACTTTCAAAGTTCTCTTAGTAAGTCTAATGATGGGTTTGAACTATAAAAAAAAGTTCTATTTTTTCTTATAAAATAATTTCTATTTAAATAAAGTTTTAAGTATCTATAATAATATGTAAATTATTTATTAATTAAGTTACTTATAAAATTAAGGGTAATTAAAAAAAACAAATTTTACTTAATTTTGTAATACTAACCCTAATTTTAAAAAGTAGTTTAAAATGTTCAAAATTTTAATTTTTAACGAAATTTAAAGTTAGGACCATTTAAGTATTTTAAATAATTACTTAAATTTCAACTCAGAATTAAGAAATCTCTTCTTCGTGACGTATAATTTACCTATAATAAAACTTTTAGAGAGATTTCTCAAAAAAAAAAAAGCATTCCAATTTAGACTCTAGATTTGATTTTGGCAACAATGAGAATAGAAAATCATTACTTTTAATCACTCAAACTAACTTGTAGTGGCCAGCATATTCTTGTGCATATAATTAGGGTGTTTCTCACTATCTTGTTTTGATGCCTAATGCTCCATCTTCCACACCAGCTTTATAGCCATTGATAAACTAAAGGATCCCACCACCAACTCTCTTATCTAAAGAGGTGGCCCCTCAAACCTCAAGAAAGCAATTTCAATTCCCTTCACGGTGGGAGTGGTAAGGAAGTTCAAGAAGCTTGGTACTTTTTTGGCCTTTTGAAATAGACCAAATGAAAGTTCCTATTAGTGGGAGCTTCTTTTTAGGCTTCCTCTTCACATCTCAATCGTTTTGATGAGACTTGCCTGCTTCTTCCAGCTTAACATTACCCCACTCCTTTTGTTTGCTCACTTTCTTTTTTCTTTGTATCACTTTTCTTTCTCCAATGCCAATTCACTCAAAGTCTTTTTATTTCCTTTTGTGGTGTTCTACACCAATAAAAGTAGCTGCTTTATGTTCATGACCATAACCAATGCAAAATCAAGTTACTAATTGTTAAAATTAGAGACAAATTACTAACATACTATTTTAATAATAAAATTGTGAATGCGTTTATTCCGATTCATAAAAACTGTTTACTCGAGACGGTCCCTTTATTCGTAGATACAATATTGAACCGTATATTAGTTAATAATAAATTTAAATTTAATAGGGTTTAAACCCTAATTCAAGGGTTGTTCCTAAATCACCCTATCTTCACCTGTACTTGGATGTGATAATTTTCCTCTTTCAAAAAGATACATAGGCCCATGTATCTTCTTTAATGGGGTTAAACGCTTTAAGTCGTTTGATTGCTTTTTCACCATTGACTAAGACCTGGTAGCTGTTGAAGCTTTTGCTTAAATGGGACCAAGTTTTGAAGCAAAAAGAGTGAGGAAGGAGTGGTGGTTTCTGGTTTGGCTTTAGAAGCTTAACTTCCGTGCAATGGCTTTCGGCTTTATGGCCTTAGAGCACATGCTATGTGTACTTTAGCCTCTGGTATTATTGGCAAACCAAAACTTCTTTTTTCTTCATTATTTCTAGTGGGTGACTGATAAGCTGCAGCATCTCCCCCACACTCGAACAAAAGAAGATATAAGAGGCTGCAATGCTGCATACCTTTTCAAAAAGCTCTAGACTTTAACATCCTAAAGTATTTTACCACGTAATAAGACGATATAGTTATCAGACAGAGCGACATAAGCCTACTCGATTTTTTCTTTACGGACAGTATGGACACTTTGCACATACTTACAGTCACAAAACCAAAAAAAATACAGTTTACAACAGTAAAGCACTCTAATTAAGTTTAATCAAAAGATATTATTGAGAAAATTAAAAACTTAATTAAAAAAACGGACACACTAATCACAAATAATAATTTACGAGATCTAATTTCTCGCTTCACAACAACATGCTATTTTACAAAAATTCAAGACCGAAATTAAAGTTGACATTCAAATCAACAAACTAATTACTCAATTCCAAAATTTTTGGTATTTTTGCGTTTTCCAATGAACAAACCTAAATCTTCTCTTTTATATTTTAAATTAAGTTTTCTGCAACATATATGATCTCATGCATAACTATGTAAGTGACTGCGTATTTCCTAATGTCACTTAAATCGCAAACTTACACGATTACAAAAAGTTATAATCCTGTATGTCATTCATACGAGTGTGTATACGATCGAATTTGTCTTTACTCTTCACATGTTTCTTCACATAGTTACAAAGACTTACACAGTTGATCTACACAATTGTGTAAATTAAGGGCACGGACTTATAACACCCTACATGACCTTGTATCTCTCCGGAAGAACATTTTCTTTTTTATCTTTACTTGTTTGTCATTCTCACAAATCATATAATTATCATCATTATCTTATAGCTAATTTTAAAGACAGCACGTCGTGCACGTTGAAGTCAACGTACTCAATGCATAAGGTTCTCCCATTTTACAGAAGTTCTATATTATAAAGGTATAAAGAGGGTTATAATGTACGTAATTTTCTCTTTGTATTTTTACAAAGAGGTTATTTTTGTGATTTGAACATGTGACTTTGTGCTCACAAGAGAATAACTTTACCGATAAAGAAGTTATTTCCGCGATTTGAACTTGTGACTTTGTGCTCACAAAGGAACAACTTTACCGATCTAGAGCGCATCTTCTTAATAATGCATATTGATATATACAAATTAATAACTTATAATTAAATAATAAATTTGGCTCAACTGGTATTGACACTCACAACCTGTCTTCTTGTACCACTTCTGGTCTAATATGTGATTGACCCAATACAAGAGCCCAATTCCTGACCAGTCTTGCTTGCCCATTTGGGCTATTAAACCTTTGCACAACCCGTGTCAAGTCGGCAAAAGATAGTTGGACATTCTCAACTTCAGTAAAAGACACAGGACTGTAGTTTAAAAAATTTTAGAAATTTTTTATTTTTTAAAAAATTCAATTATTTTGAAAATTTTGGTCAAAAAAAATGGCGAAATACACGTAATGACTGATTATTTAACATCAATCAATTCGGACCTCCACTTAATATCACCCGAACTTCGTTCAAGTCATGAATAGTTCACCCGAGTTTGGGTCTATAAGCAGTGACAATTGTCTTGTAAAGACTTATTTTTTACCGGCTCATTCTTCACCGGAATCAAAATATCAATGATAATCTAATTTAGTTCTTAAATTTGACCAAATAAATTAAATTTGGTTCAATTAATAATTTAATTATTAGTTTAAGTCAAAGTTAATTAATTTGCTTCAAATTTAAAAACTACATTTAATTATTAGGTAAACCATATTTGATTAGTCTATTTTTAATGCTCATATCACAGTATATTTTATCGATATTTTTGAACTAATTCTTAAAAAATAGTTTTTTTTAAAACTGAAAATTAGAAAAAAAAATAGAAAATTATAATATTCAAGAGATTTTTCTGAGATTTCTTAAATTAACTTACCCTTCTTCCGTTAGTATTGACCTACTAAAGCAACAAAATCTCTTGTAGAATTTGGAAGCAGAACAGGGGAAATCATAAGCATTGCTCATCATCTCTTTCAAGTTTTGTTTCCCAGAGATCCAATCCATCTTTTTCCCCGGTCATCGCCATTTCTTCACGTGCAACCTGTACTATTACTGAAATGACCATGTTACTTACTGTAATTAAGCCAAGTATTCGAAGATGCAGAGAGTTCATCACATATCCATAAAAAGGTATGCACTTCTTCAAAGCTAATAGTAACATCACCTGAACAAATAGATTTTTGGGTTATGAGTAAATGCTTTTGAAGAGTAGTGAAACCAGCTAAAGAATAAGCAGATAGCATTAACATTATTATACACTAAAGTTCATAGTAATCGTGCTATTTACTACACTCAACCAGAAGGAAGTCTCCACTTCTTATGCCAATAGATTGACACTCTTGGCCAAGCTGGGAATCCAAAATTGTAATCAAGCGGTCGATCGGCAGGTCCCCCAACTATCAAAGGTAACCACACATATCGTGAGTCCCTCAAATCGGCTGGATTCCATCGATCTGCCATGAAAATGAATGAACCAGGCAATCCTGGCAAAGGTATGACAAATGTGCTTTGTGCAAAAAAAGTTGTCAGTCGAAACATCTTGTTCCCTCCAACACAAGGGTTTCCCATGGTCTCCCATGGACCCATAACCAACTCAGCCGCATGCGCTAAGGCCTCATTTGGTGCCCAGCCAGTGCATCCTGATGTTATCATGTAGTAAGTCCCTTCATGCTTAAAGAGAGCCGGGGCTTCTCGGTGCTGTCCGACAAGAACTTTTCTCACGACGTCTGTGACATCAAGATAATCTTTAGTAAGAGGTCCAATGTGGAGTTCACTGTTGTCCTCAGAGGAATATATGAGATATGCTACACCATCATCATCTTTGAATACTGTCATATCCCTGCTGTCACACCCATGCGGTCGTTTGCTGTATAGGTAATCAAAAGGACCCGTTGGGTAATCGCTAACCGCAACACCGACACCAGCTTTCGTGTAGTTGACATCATCAATATGCATCCACATTACATATTTCCCTGTATATCCATTGTATATAACTTTCGGCCTCTCAAGCACGTTGGATTTGTGAAGATCATGAGTTTCATTTGTCTCTTCTGCCGCCAGCACTATACCTTCATTTTTCCAGCTCCATAGGTCCTTGGAGGAGTAGCAACCAACTCCAATAATGTCAACCTAAACCAAAGTGCATAAAAAGATCATATCAACTTTAATAAGTGGCTATATTCGAAAGACAAAACGTGTTACATGCTATGTGCATAGCGAAATCAAGATCAATGAGCACAAGACAATATATTAAGAACATTGAAGTGCTAGACATTTTCTAGCAGTTCGAACTCCATGAGCATATTTAAAACATTAGGCCTGAAACTTTATTTTGATTTGATCCATAGAAGGAACAAAAATCTTCGAACATGACTAATGTCAAACAATCCAGAACTACTATTTCAGAGAAAGGAAATCAAATCCCTGTGCATGTTAAAATTATAGTTTGAAAGCACTAGAAAAGCTTTCCTGTGCTTAGCAAATACTTCGATACAACAATTTGAGGCATTAAGTTATATTTCTCCTGCTCACTAGCACACTACACTGCTGGTGCTATGTCTACCATAGATGGGAAAGAGTTCTGAAATTGAAGACTAATCAATTCAGCTGATTTCTGAGGCTTTGGACTGGACTGGTGCAACTTAATCCAGTCAAATGAAATTATGCAAGAACTAGTTTCTTAAGAGAGAAATGGACAATGATCAAAAGTTGTACCAGAAAATGGGAAGATGAAAGAATATAATCTAAGGTATCATACCTATTAGCCTGCTTTGCAAGAGAAAACTACTTTTCAATAGAGCTCCTAGCAACTATATAAGGAAATAAGGCCCTCAAGTACCTTTCAAAAGCATATACGATTCTATCTAAAAGGTCTTGCAAAACATACGGAAACAGAGATGGAGCTGAACCACAATATATAAGACCTTGAACAGACATGTTGACTTAACACCACCTTTGTTATCCAAACATCAGTTTCATATATTTGACCATCCCACCAGATTCAATTTCCCTCAAATATGTATTAACTACCATAAACAAATCCAAAGATCAATCTGTGAACCACACAATTGAATGCCAGAAACTTCAAGTGAAACTTTATATCATCACCAGCTCAAATACCCAGGCAAAAGAATGTTATGTAGATTTTATAATTCCAACACATGGAAGCTAAGACCAACCAAAAGAACATAAGTACTCTATATATCAAACCTACATCAGAATGAATGATATTATAAATCAGATCAGTACCAAGTTACAATTGGCATTTAGTTATACCAACTCAAAATGGAAACAGATCTCATATCACTGACTACTAAAGTTGATATTTACTTGGTGATCATTGAACAAATGAATCCAGTATCGGGTCAAACAGAATCCACTTTCAATATTTGATGGAATCACTTAGAAGTTAAGTTTTCCACTGGTTTGGTACAAAAAACAATTTCTCCCAAAAGGTGAATTCAATAATACAGAAAACATGCTGCCGAAGCAGAGTATTATGAACCAGAATCAACTATACTATTTCGGCAAATCAAAAGAAGAAAACACAATGAATTTTCTATTCAGAGGCCATAAATTCATTATAATATTTTTATAGAGGAATAAGGACTGTCAAGAAGCTGGTGATAGAATATGGTCAAATGAATATCTCCCACTTACCCGTGCTGCTGCTTTCTTGTGAGCATGAAATGTTGGTCCATCTTTGTACTCTCCGTACCAATAGTATGTCCTAGATTTCTCATCATACAGAATGCCCCCTCCATGAGCTTGAATAGGATTCCCGTCTGTATCCAACCAAATCCTCCCAGGATAATAGTAAGAACTGTCATTGCTATCACTATTAGTCGGACCTATGGCAGTTTTCATACCAGGAAAGAATATGTGCCTAAGTTGCGAACTTTCGTCAAGAAATTCATCGATCAGTGTGGTTGGCTTTTGAGGCCGTCGTTTTGCTGCACGTGGTGATCTTTTCCTAGGTGGGGGAATTTGAATATTCTCATGTTCAACTTCTTCAAGTTCACGAATGACAGGGTTATGACTCACACCAAATTGGGCCACTCCACCTTTAGCACCATAATGGTTCAAAAGGGAGTATAAATGAAGAAATAGTAGAAATCCCACCAAACTCCAAAGCACTGTAGGCAATGAACATCTGCTCCCTGCAATGCAATTGAAAGAGGTTGATTTCCTGTATTTGTTCCTCATCTTCATTTTCTTTCCTCTTTTACCTCCAATGTAACACTGCAATTAAAAGAATGGAACATGTAGAGATCCAAGTAACCGGACCAAACATGAGCAACGGCAAAACTGTTCTATATTAGTTATTGAAATGATAAGAACGCTCAAGACTCCAGAGCAAAAAAATAATTGCATATATGAACTCAGAGATGGTTCTTTGCTAAACATCGAATGACAACAATTGGTAATAATCTCCCATAAAAACGAAATGGATAGCACAATCAGCAGAACAATTGTTCTAAGTAACCAATTATCGAAAGCTATTCCATCATTTCTGCATCATTCGAAGCGTTTAAAGATATTAAAAAGAAGTTCTGTCCCAAATAGCAGATCAACTAAGAATCCCAATTTGAAAGAACTGATCTTTTCACACTCTCTTTCCTCGAGCCAGTTTCGTATTATATTCATTTTTAGAAAATGCATAAGAAGAAATGAAGTCCAACACGAAAGGAGAAGAACAAAGACATAGAACCAACACTTGAGGACCAAAGTCAAACACCTTACCTGCCAAGAACCTAACCATGAAAGAAGCCAAATTTCCAGACATGGGTTTCAAAGGTGGAAGCTTTTAGAATTCAAGCAACAAACAGACTCAACAAAGCAAACAATTCACATCCAACTTCACTGCACCATCCAACACGAACCATAAAGCTCTCTCCTGACACAATTACAGCAATTTACAGTGAGGTCAAGAGCAGAGGAAAGGAGAAACACTGAATTTGGGTATGCTTGATTGTTATGGTTCAATATGGATCTAAGGCGGTTGATGACAGGTGATGACTTAAGACCAAAGATGCTGTCTTTGTTCCTTTCTCTCTCTCTCTTTATTTCTCTTATCTCTGTAAGACCAAAGATGTTTGTTGGGAGATGATGTGTTGGGTCTCTCAACTCCCAAGTCCCCCCTCTCAATGGGATTCGTATGTCCTGCAGTGACACTTTCCTGTTAATTCACATTTTCTTTATCTCGTACTTCTTGATATTACTCAAAATGATTAATATTTAGAAAGCATATTAATTATCCATGATTTAGGAGTTTAGAGAATCCAATTATAAATGGACTGTTAATCATGATCAGGAAAAAAGATAATTAATTACGTTAGATTCACTTGAGAAAATAAATAAATAATTAACAAAAAAAGGTAATAAATAAATAATACATAAAACTCAAGTGAATATAAAATTTAAATTTGTTATATCTACTACTTCCTTTTTAGGTAATTTTATTTTCACTTCTCTCTTTTTTATTACTTCTATCATAAATTTATTTTATTTTATGTTGAATAACAAAAGAAATTAATGTAATGATTCTTCAAATCTATGAATGATAGGTTTGGTAGTGATTAAGTAATAATACTATAATAGTTTAGTAGTTTGTTTTGTTATGACACTCACGTAACTTATTTGTTTGACCTTTAAATTACGAATCTCTAAATTATTGATAAATAAAGATTAAAATTAATGTTTTAAAAATCATCCCGTTTTGTCAATTTCACAGAAAAATTCGAACTGACCAACTTTTTAGTTCGGTTTTTAATTTTATGGTTAGATTTAGTTTAACAATCTTTGTTGTTAATAACTTATCAATTTATTAATTAATCAGACAGATTTTGTAAACTAATCATTTTTTATAAACTAAAATAATCTGATTAATTTTTATTTAGTCATCTTTTTCTATTAAACTTTAAATGTTTTGATAAATATTTTAATTATTTTTAAAATTCATTAATTTTATTTAATATTTAACCAGTTTTATAACATAGTGTTAAAAAATGATTCAAAATATCTTAGATTTATTGAGGATAAATAAGTCTTTTCTTTTAGGTTTAAAAGAGTCTTAATTTAGTTGTGTTTTGTTCCTAATCTATGGGTAGAGTGAGCATTTTGCTAAGTTTGTTGAGCATTTTTCTGAGTTTGTTGAGTCTATAAAGTACCTATAAATAGCACTGTTTCTATTGAATAAATAACCCACTTTTCAAGTCATAATAATTATCTTACTTTGTTAATTATTTTTTATTTCTTCTTCTCCAACAATCTTGGTATCAGAGCATGGGTCTTTTGGGTACTTTGGGAAACACGTGAGTGATGGCAGCACTTGGTTTTTCTTCAACTGCTGGATTTTCTTCTACACAACCACTTCTACCAATCTTCAATGGTGAGAAATACGAGTGGTGGAGTATCAAAGTCAAAACACTGCTCAAATCACAAGATTTATGGGATTTAGTGGAATACGGGTATATCGATATATTAGAACCAGATGAAGAAACAGAGAG
>JANZLC010000202.1:3807615-3838535 GCA_026413385.1 Erythroxylum gracilipes | reverse complement strand
AGTGACTTCCCAATTTTCTTGTTTGTACCTGCTCTATATTCCTTTTGCCAATATCATCCATCGTTGTTTTCAAAGTGTAATGACATTTGTGATTTCGAGTTTTATGAAATAAAAGTATGAGTCTAATTTGATTAATGATTTCCACTTATGCATTTGATAAAAGTGAAAGTAAAAATACTGCACTGAGCTCAATGAGTTTTGACTGCTCTAGCATGCTGTCCTTGCAGGATTCGCACTCGGACATCACTCAGGATGTCAGGCACGTGTCTCACGAGGGTGGGTGCTACATGTCGGTGCTTATCAATGTCTTCTTCACGATCATGAATTTTTGTCAGGCTCTGTACCTCAGGGAATTTATCAAACTTGTCCTGGAAGATCGACCATAAGCCCAATCCACGACGTGGAGGGATCGAACTCTCTATTTATTTTTGTATCTCATCTGTTTACTTTGTCCACCACTAGTTTGATTGGACATCTCCCTAAAATGTCACCTAAATTCTATCCACCTTCAACCAATCCCCAAGCATAGACTAAACACAGTTTGCTTTTGTTGATCATGCCTCCGAATGCGATATGTCTACTCACTGAAATCTCAGTGACTTCCCAATTTTCTTGTTTGTACCTGCTCTATATTCCTTTTGCCAATATCATCCATCGTTGTTTTCAAAGTGGGAGTAGCAGCTAAAACACCAGACGAGTCAACCGTCCTCCCGTGACTAGCCAGTGACCCATCATTTAGTCTCGGCTGTCAACCTGCCAGTCACTTTTGTTAGAATTTTCATTAAACTAGTCATACTTTTGCACTTGAAATCTTCAGTTTCAAATACTGTATTTCAACTCTATTTCATTGAATTTTATCCACATACATAAATGTGTGGATAAGATTTAATAGAATATGATAAGAACAATATAATTAGAATAGAAGATTTGTTCTTATACTTTTAAAAATTATCTTATTATAAATACATTGCCATGAGTATGGTCATACATTGAACATTGTCCAACACGTCCTTCTCAATCAAAAGATCATTTTTTAAAATCTAAGAAAGTCTCTAAATATGATCTATCACTGTTGTTACTACTGGTTCTACTACCATAAACAATCTTAAGGTAGTACTAAAATAGGTTTTTTCCTCCAGTTCCTCCAAGTATGGACCTTCATTTGTCATTGTTGTTGTCGTTAAGGGTTTTATTAGCATCACTGTGAATGATCTTGAGGCACTACTTAAACATGTTATCCCTTCCAATTCTTCTACTGCTATGTCTGCCACCATGGTTAATTCTTATTAACTTTATAATTCTATATGTTGTAATCATATGACTATTAATATCAAATTCCTGTCTTCTCCAAAACCTATTTCTTTCTTACCGTCAATCATATAGCAAAAGGTACTAAAATAAGCATCACCCATACTAGTTATGCATCTACCTCTATTCTTAGTCTTTTCAACACTTCCTAACTTAACCCTCGGTCTTATTTTTGTTGGTTAGTTATATGAAGCAGACTAAATATCAACTTTTTTCCTTCTAGCTATCTGGTACAAGATTTGAAAAAAGGATAGATTCTTAGAAAAGGTCATAAGATGGGTTAATTGTTTGAGTTTACCTTTCTTCATCTTCCATCAAAATCAATTCCTGTAACTACAATTATCAATTCCTCTATTCATGTATCTGTGTCTTGGTCATGCTTCAGCTACTAAAATTCTGTCTTTAATTTCTAGTGTACTTTTAGGTTTTACAAAGTTTGAA
The DNA here is from genome assembly GCA_026413385.1 of Erythroxylum gracilipes. Lineage (NCBI taxonomy): Eukaryota > Viridiplantae > Streptophyta > Magnoliopsida > Malpighiales > Erythroxylaceae > Erythroxylum > Erythroxylum gracilipes. The sequence goes on along the minus strand of JANZLC010000202.1, from coordinate 3,836,786 downwards.
AGTGTACTTGGTTCACTTTGAGGAATGGTAATAAAAATTATAATGACTATAGCGGGGGATGGAAATGAATATGACTTCCATTCCTCACTATATTGGGAGTTATAGATTATTTCCCTAAAAGGGGATATAGAAATACTATTAATCCAATCATAATATATTACGAACTATCTTTTTTCATTTCTTACTCATTCCTTTCTTCCTATACCAACTAACAAAGCACCCCTTCATCATTTAAATGTTTAGATTGTCAATTTGCAAAACAACATGCCTTGTCCTTTAATACTAATGATTATATTCCTGATAGTCCATTTGACTTGATTCATTATGACATTTGAGGTCCTTCAACTGTTTCTTCTGTCAATAAATTTCATTACTTCGTATTATTTATAGATGAATATTCTAGATTCACCCGGATAGACTTTCTACAACATTGTTTTAAGTTATCACAAATTTATATCACATTTGCCACTATAATTAAAACTCAATTTTCTTGCACTATTAAAATTATTCACACAAACAATGCTATAGAGTATCGAGATTCTTCTTTACTTCAATTTCTTAGTCAATAAGGCATTGTTGTTCAACGTTTATGTCCTCATTCTTCCTAACATAATGGACAAGTTGAATGAAAATATGGCCACATTCTTGATCCTATTTAAGCTCTTCTTCTTTTTTCCCCCTCATATCCAGAAAAATTTTAGGGAGAAGCAATTCTTACTGCTGTGTATACCCTAAATTGAATTCCCACTTTGGTTCTTCATAATTATCTCCTTTTGAAATTTTGTTTGGTAAGACTCGTGATTATTCAATCATGTGTCCCTTTGGTTGTGCTTTGCTTTGTTCTTTTGCAGTATCATGAACACACAAAATTGGAACCTCGTGCTCAACCATGTTGTTTCCTTGGTTATAAGATAGAACACAAAGGGTATTGCTGTTTGGATCCTATTTCAAATAAATTACACATTTCTAATAAGTTACCTCCTAGGAAAATATCATGTTATCTTCTCTTTCCAAATCTCATCACTTTGTCACAACTGAATCTTTATTCTTTACTAATTTGTTGAGTTGTTTCCAAATTTCAATATAGGTAACTCTAATATACCCAATATGAGTTCGTACCCACCTGTTCCCGTTGAATTTGCACCAATTGATGATCTTACACCTATATTTACACTTTATACCACTTTTTGTCGCTCTATTTGGGTAAGATAAATTCCTCATCATCTTATTGATTTTCACTATTATTCTATTATTGTAACTCTTTATGAGCCTCATTTTTACCATGAGGCAAGTACTGACCCTCTTTGGTAGTAAGTTGTGACTGAAGAACTTCGAGCCCTAGAGAAAAATCATACCCGATTTAGTTGATCTTCCTCCAGTGAGATACATATTGGCTGGAAATAGGTTTACAAAATCAAGACTTGTTCTGATGGCTCTATTGAACGTTACAAAGCTTGTTTAGTAGCTAAAGGGTATACTAAGACTATGGCATTAATTATAAAGAAACCCTTCCTCATGTAGCTTGATTAACCTCTATTTGTAGTTTATTGACTATTGTTGCAGTTCGAAAATGGCAACTTTTTTAGATGGATGTCAAAAATGTATTTCTTCGTATGATTTGTTAGGAGAGGTTTACATGTATCCTTCTTGAAGATATCATTCTCCTCATAAAGTTTGTAGGCTTTGACGAGCTTGGTATGGATTGAAACAAGCTCCCAAGACTTCCTTTGCAAAATTCAACTCCACCTTTACTCAGTTGGGCTTTATTTCTGGCCTATATGAATTTGTACTATTCATTCATCAAATTGACCGAGGGATTATTCTTCTATTAATTTACATCAACTATGTCATAATAATAAGTGATGATGCCTCTGGTCTTTTAGAATTATAACATTACCTTAGTCAACATTTTGAAATAAAGAATTTGGGTTCTCTTAATTGCTTTTTAAGGCTTGAAGTTTCTTATACTTCTTATGATTATTATCTCTCTTAAGCCAAATATGCATATGGCCTACTTTCTCTTGTTGGCATCACTGATAGTAAAATTGTATCAACTCCTTTGGAACACAGCTGTAAGCTTACTCCTTTAGATGTCACTCCTCTTGGTGATTCCACTTTATATCAATAACTTATTGATAGTTTTGTCTATCTCATTATTACTTGGTTTGATATCTTATATGTTGTTCATTAGTTCAGTTAGTTTATATATGTTCCTCGCTCATCTCATTTTTCCGTCGTTACCCAGATCCTTTGTTATATTAAAGAAACTATATTTTATGGATTACACTTCTCCACTACCTCCTTGGTATCATCTAGTTATTATGATGCTAACTGGGCTAGTGATACAATAGATCATCATTTTACCATTGCTTATTGTTTCTTTCTGGTGGTTCTCTTATCTCTTAGTGTAACAAAAAGCAAATTGTTATTGTTCGGTCTAGTATTGAATATGAATATCATGCTCTTACTGATGTTACAATAGAATTACTTTTGTTGCGGTAGTTATTAACTAATATAAATGTCACACATTCTTCTCTCATTATGTTTTCTTATGATAGTATAAGTGTTATATAAATTTCTCACAATGATGTTTTTTTATGAACAAACATATTAATTGCCACTTTGTACACCATCATATTACTCAAGACACCGTACATCTTATTGTCATCTCCTCGACCAACCAAATGGCTGACATGTTTACCAAAACAAAATTTCTAGTCCATTTTCAAGATTTAATTAACAAACTCAAGTTGGTATCTACAATCCCATCTTGGGTTTGAGAGAAGTGTTAAGATTCAAATTAGACATAATTCTAATACGATTAGTTGAAATCGTATCTTATGTATATTCATGTATATCATGTATAGTTAATGAGTCTATAAATATTTTGTATATTATATATTAAATATAAATTCAAAAGGCATTATTGCATATGAAATTTCATAGTACATTTATCAACAAACTTAAGAAACACATTACATATAGTCTATAATAAGCTATATACACCCTTTATTCATCATTTTCTCACAAAGATATTCTCAATTTTTCCAAATTAAGTTTTAAGACTTTTACTTCATATCAATTAAATAATCCTCAAATTTGTAAAAGAACATTAATATTTTATTGCTAATTTGAACATATAATAGTCGTCAAGATCCCATTATTGCACAAGATTATAACTTACAAAATAAAATTTTGAATTCAATATATTAAAATCTCTCATAAATTGACTATTTTTATTTTAATTATCATATTTTAAAAATTATTATTTATCTATTACATAATGTTTTCGATTATATTCCATTATTTTTCATCTAAAGTAATATCTTATTTGAGTTTTTAAATGTAACTTGACATCATATTTAAACTATAAATAAACAAAATAAAAAGGATGAAATTATGTGAATTAAATAATACCATAAAAATAAATAATAATTTTTAAAAAGTCACGATTGAAATGGAAAAATATAAATTAGTTTTTTATAAGAAAAACTAATTTATGGAATATTATGGAAGAAACAAATGACGTCAACTTGAGTTACTCTAGCTTTCCGTTGGTAGCAAAACAAGTCTCTGTCCAAAGTCAATCATTCCCTAAACAGGCAGGTGTGCTTATGTGTCTCTGCTTGCCAGTCCAATTTCAGACGCGAGCCATGGTTCACTCACCAATAATAACTCGCCACGTTTCAGATCACCCAATAAAGCATTCCTTAAATTTCACGCGCGTCAAGTTGAGGATAACCATTAGTAAAGATCTTCTCGGCTCGTCGTACTAAATTCAAACCCTCATCATGGAATCTTCTACTGATTAGTTCATCTAAAGCGAAACTTCCGTAACTACATTCGTTCGAGTGCGGGCGTTTTTAGTGTATGCACCTGTCAGTAAAGATGCGAACGGTCCTTGAAATCATGACCGAAAGAACGGCCCAATCATATCCTCGTACTTTGGAAAAATACCTAAATTACCCCCGCAAGTAAATAATCCGAGAGAGGTAGAGGGAAAGACAAGGGAAGGCTTGAGAGAAAGAGAGGCTTGTGAAAGGTTTTTCTCTTTTGTTTAATCTGTAGACAAAAGGTTGGAACTTTGTAGATCTTTTGGGTTTGATTCTCTCTTATCAGTAATGGGTTTATGGGAAGCTTTCCTTAATTGGCTTAGAAGGTCAGTTCTTCTGCATTTTGTTTCTTATATTTGTTGTAGACGTGTTTGTGTGAACATATGTGGGGATTTCTTGATTGCTTCATGTCTTTTTGCGACTGGTGGGGTGTTGATTTCTGGGTTGTTTTTTGGTTTGATGCAAGGAGGAACCTTGGCCCGTTTGCCGAAAATTTTTCTGATATTTTCGTTTCATAATAATTTGTTTGCGCGAGCAGTTGATGGTTGGACTCTGATTTAATGATACCCTTCCTGCGTTCTAGTTTTTTTGTTTTTGTTTTTCATCGATGGAATCGTGCAATTGGGGTGGCTGAATGGTAGAATAGTGCTTCATATATTGATGCTGATTATAGTTCATGGAGTTAATGTGATCCCTTTCCCTCTAATAAGGGGAAAGTTTGAATTGGTGGAGATATAAATGGAGAAATTTGCTTGGAGGAAAGGATTGTATTTGAAGTCCTGCAGGTTAACATTTAATGAAATTAGTCAAAACCTTGAACGTGGAAACTGTTACTGTTCATACTGTTGCACAAACAAAATAAAATGACGGTAGGAAGTTTCCTATCTGCAATTTACGTGCCTTTTAATCTTTTACATGCTAAGGTGGTGATTCTAAATTTTAGAATATTCTTTGCCTTTTGTCATATGTGGATAAGCAGATAATTGGTTCCTCGTGTGTGGACCTCTGGTACATGGATCTTTTCCTCCTCAAGTTCTCGAGCAACTTTTAGATAGTTAATTTTTGTGAGTGTTGACATGTCCAATACTCTTTGGGATTCCATTCACTTTAGGAAGTCAACAAATCACCTGGAAGTGCAGATTGTTGATAATAGGAATCCAGCTTAGCTCTGAAGGTTACGTTTCTTAGATATTGCTCCATGTGAAAGGAGGGAAATAAACTAAACTAACAGTTTTGGTAAAGGAAACACAAAATTTATAAACTTCGGAGCCGATAGAATATTTAGACTCTTCTTTTGCTAACCTTCCTGGAAGGTGTAAACAGGTTTACTTGTTTCTCCTCTTAATTCCTGCTATACGGCAAAAGAAAAAAATGTGGCAGCATTCAGTATAGGGTGGGTGATTTTCTAGAGTTATATGGAAAATTCACTACTAAGAATCCATTTTAAGATGTATTCCTGATGATCTTTTTTGATGTGGCCTCTGTATTTGTCCTCTTGTAGAAACTCTTTCTTTAATTTCCCCTACTTTTTTCTGATTGTTATACCTTATCAGTCAACTTTCTTGTTTGCATCTGAGGGCTGTGACAGACTGAGAAATAGTTAATTTTAACAGATTTAAAAAGACAAATGTTTGAAATCTCAAGTGTCAAAGTTTGAACAAAGTTTTTATCAGGCATTGTTATGGAATTCGTGAGCCTTCGGTCATGTAGCTCTAGTATGTTGGCTACCTATTTGTAGTGGGTAGTATACTAGTTGCATTTCTATCCATTTGTGTCTTACTGCATAACAAAGTTGCACATATCTAATGGAATATGTATTGAACACCATTGCTATTTAGCTCTGCCGAAAAGTGTCTCATCCCAAGGATTTGTCTTCTATTGAAGTGGAATCAAGCTAACTTTTAGCTTTTACGTTGCTTCTGTATTCATTTCGCTGACATTTTTTGAGGATACTAATCCTGCAGGTTTTTGTTGTACATGTAATTGCAGCCTCTTTTTCAAGCAGGAGATGGAGCTATCTTTGATAGGTCTTCAAAATGCTGGAAAAACTTCTCTTGTAAATGTTGTTGCAGTAAGTACATAAATTGCATATCTAATAGTGCCATCTCTGCCCCTTTGTCAAGTTTTAAACTTAAGATTCAAGCTAACTTGTTGGTCTTGTTTGTAGACTGGAGGATATAGTGAAGATATGATCCCTACGGTGAGTTACCTATCCAGAAGTTTACAGCTTTCATTTCCCAAATCCATTCTTTCAAAAGGATTATAGCTACACTTCTGCCAGCACCCCTTTTGCAGTTCATTGACTACATTTAATCAAGATAGGTGCCATATCTGTTAGTGTTTTGGCCCCTATGATATCAATCTATGGATTATCATTCATCTTCAGGTAGGATTCAACATGAGGAAAGTAACCAAAGGAAATGTCACCATAAAGTTGTGGGATCTTGGAGGTCAACCTAGATTCCGTAGCATGTGGGAGAGATATTGCCGTGCAGTTTCAGCTATTGTGTATGCATTTACTCCTGACTCATTTAGCTCTTGATAATTTCCAAATAACTGGTAGTCTTTCTCTGGGGGCTTAGTTCTTACAATGTTTGCAATATCTGTAGTTGTATCAATATTTATTGATAAAAATGTTCTGGAAACTCGGTTTATTATTTTTGTTCCCTCCTTTTATCTTGTGGTAAAGAGTCATTAAAAGTTTTTAGATCCTGAAATTCTGTCGCTGGTTCATTAAGACCAACGCCAATGGGTCTATATTCAGTTAGACAATTATCAGATGCAATTGTTTTTCTTTTGTAGAGCTTTGACTTGAATGGATCTTATGAAATCGACCTCGACATGAACTTTTACGTCTTTCATGTATTCGTTTAGATGTGAATTGGACATTTTTGGAACACAGACGTTACTGATAAACATTGGTTATCGGTGGAACTGAAATTAAGATGAAATGTTTTGTATTTTGCTGATAAACATTGGTCAATGCATAGTTATGTGGTCGATGCTGCGGATCCTGAACTGCTGAGTATCTCGAGAGGTGAACTTCACGACTTGCTGAGCAAACCATCACTCAGTGGTATCCCGTTATTGGTGCTAGGAAACAAGATTGACAAGCCAGGAGCTCTCTCGAAACAGGCTTTAACTGATGAAATGTAAGAGAACAACCTTTTGCCTGATAATTAAAGTACAAGTGTGGTACACTTGCTATTTTAAGGATAATATTGATGGGGTATTGAAAAGAGATGACACTTTTTCGATGCAGGGGACTGAAGTCGATCACTGACAGAGAAGTTTGTTGCTTTATGATCTCTTGCAAGAACTCAACCAACATAGACTCCGTGATTGATTGGCTTGTGAAGCACTCAAAGTCAAAGAACTAAGCCACTCCCTGTCTCATGCGTTTTTTGTGTGTTTAAAATGTAGATTCAGGTTGGCCATTTGATGCAGAGTTTCGCACATTTAACCTTAAAAATCTTGATGGTTCAGTCATTTGTGTCCCTTTGAGCTTATTTGTTCTGTATATTGGTGAGTACCCGGTTGAGAATGGTTGTGATTTTCTTGACTAACCCTTGAAGAACACAAATTTAATGATGTTTTGGATCCAGGTAACAGCATCGTTAGGATAAGATCCATCCAGTTCATTGTGATTGGTTAGATTTGTTCCTGTAACTCTTTTGGATTGGCAATTGATACATATGCACCATTGTATGTAGAAAGATCAGCAGAAAATGTTATTTTTTAGAGTTTTAATATTAGATGATATTTTAAGAAAGATCAGCAGAAAATGTTATTTTTTAGAGTTTTAATATTAGATGATATTTTAAAGTAATTTAAATAATTTTTTAAAATAAATAAATTTACATATAAATTAATATTTTAAAAATTAGATTTGAAGCTAAATATAAAATGATTAAGGATTAAAAGATTCAATTATTAAACTGGATAAAGATTAAATGAAATTAAAATATTTAGAAAATAATAAAATTATTTTATTTATTAAAAATTAAAATTTAATTTAAAAAGTCTGAATATTATTTTATTTATTAAAATTAAATTTTAATTAAAAAGTCTGATATATAAAAATTAATAAGTTTATTTAAATTTATAAAAAATAAATAGTTTATAATTAATTAATTTTTAATAAGATAATTATTAAAGCAAATCCAATTACAAGCAGAGCCTGTTGACTCTTGTACGTAAAACAAGTCACTCGGGCATTTCTCACTTCCACTGATAAGCCCTGTAACTATGGAAGCACCTGTATCTTCCTCTAATTCTCAGCCACCACGCTTCGAGCCAAACGTCGAAACAATAAAACGCAGGCTTCTCAAAAAGGGCGTGTACCCAACTCCCAAGATCATCCATACCCTCCGCAAGAAAGAAATCCAGAAACACAACCGCAAGCTCAACAAAACCGCCAAGACCCAACAATCCCCTCCACTCACTCCCGCCCAGAAACAAGCTCTCGATGAAGAATTCCACTTCGAGACCCTGAAAGACGAATACAGAGACTTCACCAGGGCTATAGAGACTCCGAGCAGTAGTAGCAGGAGTGGTACTTGTGGCTTGTTGGTGGGGAGACCGTGGGAGAGGATAGAGAAGGTGAAATTGAGAGAGATTGCCGGTGGAAGCAATGGTTTTAATGGAGGGACGGTGTTGAAAAGACAGAACTTGAGAGATTTAAAGCAAGTTTTTGAGGATGATTTGAGGTGGGTTTTGGATAATGATATTGAGTTTGAAGATGGTAGTTGGTTGAATGATCAAAACCAACCAACTTGGGACCCCACCAAGAGGAAGCGCAGTGAGAAGGAGGCAATTGGGTTCCTTGTCGCCAGGTGTTTTGATGATTTGCTGAGGTTTTTTATTCTTTTGTATTCGAAGTTGAATATATGGATTGTTTTGACTGATTTGCACTTTGTTCTGGGTGGTTAGATTAAGTAGCATAAATGTCACTGCGAGGGACTGGAAGTTGGGGAGGATAATGAAGCAATGTGGTTTGCTGTTTACCGAACGGCAGATGCTGAGGATTGTGGAAGGACTTGGAGATAAGGGAAAATGGGAACAAGCATTGGCTGTTGTAGAATGGATGTATGGTGATAAGAGGCGTAGAGATTGTAAGAGCAAGTAAATCTTTTCTCAGCTTTTCTTTTCAATTTGAATACTAGAGGTGCTAATACTACCATCAAAAACTTTTCTTGGTGGAGATCATGCTGGTAAATGCAAAGGCATTTCTTGCACATGGATTGTATTGTTGTTGTGTGGCTAGAATAGTGACGATGATATTAGTCTAATAACTTGTCTCTGGAGAATCTATATATGTAATTTTGCATAGGAAGATCTACTGACAATTCCTTTCTCATTATGACATGCTCTATATTGGGCCACATGTGACTTGTCATTTGGTCTCTTTTCATAGTCATTCTGATGATTGAGTGTTTCTGACAGACCGTTGGTTTTTTTTTTCTTTTTTGCACTGTTAGAGTTCCTTTCGGGTAAATAATGTTCTTAATATCTTTCTTGTTCCTCAATTGTCAAGAGAAATAAATACTGTGTCATAAGTTGATAGTTGTCTAAATCTTCATATTACACCATGTAAAGATTTCAATGTTTTTGTAGGTATGTTTACACAAAACTATTGTCAATTCTTGGAAAGGAACAGAAGTCTCAAGACGCGCTTCGAATTTTTAATCTAATGCGTGTAATGATCTGTTACCTCATTAATTTGATGTATCAACTATACATACATACATAATACATATATATACAGTTGCATTTGCCTATTCTCATCTTTTATGGTATATGTATTCCAATATTTCACGGACTGGTGATTGTTCAGGAAGATCGTGATACTTATCCTGATATGGCTGCATATCATAGCATTTCTGTTACACTTGGTCAAGCTGGTCTTCTCAAAGAGTTGATTAAAGTCATCGAATGTATGAGGCAGAAACCCTTTAAAAGAACCAAAAATTTGCACTACAAGAACTGGGATCCAGTCCTTGACCCAGATCTTGTTATATACAATGCTGTAAGAAAGGAATTATGATTGAATGCTTGCATTTTGGTCCAAATATCAATAACAAAACTATCTGATCTATTCCAACTTTTTTCCCAGGTGTTGAATGCTTGTATTCCAACCCAGCAATGGAAGGGTGTATCCTGGGTGTTTAAGCAGTTGAGAAAGAGCGGTCTTAAACCTAATGCAGCGACATATGGACTTGCAATGGAGGTAATCACTTGCTGATGGCATAGATGGCAGTATTATGTTTACTAAGTTCCAAGTATGGATGCTTCTAAGTATCTTAATTCTACATTATATTTCTTGGATAACATTAGTATAAACTCAATGTAAATATTATTCTTTCTAACTTTTCCCCGGAACTTCTTGATAACTACATTGATATTTATCATGCAAAAAGAGACTGCATGATTTTATGTCAATATTAGAGCATGAAACTATTCACTAGAAAAATCTAGTTGGCAGACAGCAGTTACTTTTTCAGCATGGAGTCTAGGTATTTGGATGACCTTGACATGTACCTCTAAACATAATTGTAAACTAGGTTGCATTCTGTTTCATATTATCATCTAGAGATGAATTTGTGTTCAGTTTGAAATGTCAGTGAATTTCTGTATGGAAGTTGCAATCTTTCTTCACATATTCTTATATCCAAGTCTTACAAGATGTTTTGTTTAAAGGTGATGCTTAATTCAGGAAAGCATGACCTTGTTCACAAACTCTTTGAGAAAATGAACAGAAGTGGAGAAACACCAAAAGCTCTTACTTATAAAGGTAGTTTGCCCGGTATCTTTCTGGGAAAGTTTATATCATTTGAGCTAGGGCTTATTCCACAACTTTACAGTTCTGGTCAAAACCTTTTGGGGGGAAGGTAGACTAACGGAAGCAGTGGAAGCAGTAAGAGAGATGGAAAGAAGAGGAGTGGTTGGAACAGCTAGTGTATATTATGAACTGGCTTGCTGCCTTTGCTACAATGGGAGGTGGCAAGATGCTATCCTAGAGGTTAGTGCCTGTGTATTGTACATTATTTGTTCTTGAACTTTTAGTTGTTTAGGTATAACACTTTAAGCTAATGCTTACACTGTGACTATACCTTTGTTGTTCATTATTACGGGATGTTATCTTCTCATGATGATTCCTGCAGGTTCAGCGGATAAAAAAGCTTCGGCATAGTAAACCCTTGGAGGTTAGTTTTACTGGCATGATAGTGTCTGCCATGGAAGCAGGACATATTGATGATTGCAAATCAATTTTTGAGCACATGAAATCCCACTGTGTTCCTAACATTGGGACCATAAATATTATGCTTAAAGTTTATGGCCAGAATGATTTGTTCTCTAAAGCTAAGGAGTTGTTTGAGGAAATTAAAGGGGTCAAAGATGGTGGCACTCCCCTTGTGCCAGATGTGTTCACCTATAGCTCAATGCTAGAGGCATCAGCTAGAGCGTTGCAATGGGAATACTTTGAATATGTGTACAAGGAGATGGTATTCCACGGTTATCCTATGAACCAAAGTAAACTTGCGTTATTGCTAGTCAAAGCATCTAGAGCTGGAAAGGTTTGGCTTCAACTATATGAAATTAATTTCTTGTTTGAATTCAATAGATGCTGCTTCTAAAATCTGCTCTCTCGTTTTGCAGTTTCATCTTCTAGAACATGCATTTGATGCAATTCTGGAGGCTGGAGAAATTCCTTATCCATTGATGTTCACTGAAATGGTACTTCAAGCCACTTCTAAACAGGAATTTGCAAGGGCTGTTTCCCTAGTCAATGCTATTGCTTATGCCCCTTTTCGGGTTAGTGAAAGGCAGTGGATTGATCTTTTTGAGAGAAATGCTGATAGAGTCAGTCGGGATAGTCTAAGCAAGCTGTTGGATTCACTTGGAAATTGTGAAGTAACATCAGAAGACACATTCTCAAACTTATCAAGAGCATTGCATTCTCTCTGCGGATCAGGCACATCCAAAGAATTGGCAAGTCTTGTTACTTTTGACACGCAAATCTCACATGAGTTGCATTGCAATGCCACAAATCAGCTGGCTGCCGTTGACAAGGAAGAAAATGGGACAAGTTCCACTGCAACCGCAAGTGCTGCAGATGACAATTCTGAGATCGATGCAAGTCTGTTCAGCAATAGAACCGACGTTGAGACAGATATGTTTCCTTTAGATGATTATCAGTTTTACAGTGACCTAACGAATGTTACAGATGAGATCTCTAGTCCACAAATTAGTGGCAGTGACCCAGATGAAACAACTAGCTCATTGACAAACATGGAGATTTATGTTGAGGACATGGCAACTGGGGAATCTACTGAATGCCTGGACAAGAAGTTCTCAGAATTTCCGTCCACTGGACACTGGAACAAACTCGACGAGGAACTCAAAATACCCGTAAACGATGACAATGGTTCAAACTCATCCAAGTTACCCTCAGCATATGAAATACTAAATACTTGGAAAATAAGCAGGTAAGAGCTTGATGTCTTCCCCGTCAGAGTGAGCAGAAGTATCAGATAATGCTTCTACGTAAATAGAGAATTGGCCTCTAGACTTGTAAAAGTGCAAATATAGCTCAGGAAATAGATGATTACTTCCATGTTACTGAGCATGCATCCATTTATTCTGATTTGAGTTTAATGAAATTAGAGGATTGAATTGTGTCCAACTTGTTTAATGTCCTAAACAATTATAGAATTTTATGATTTTAATCAAATTTAAGATTTATGTTTTTTTAATTATATAATTTCAAACTTTATGTTTAACACCTTATTTTTAGGGTTTATTTAAAAAGTTTTAAAAAAATCTTAATTTTTAAATTTTATTTTTAAATTTTTTTGGTATATTTCATTATTATTTTTAAAATTTTGGTTAAATATAACAATAAAATATACATGATATAATCATTATATATCATATATATTACTAATTAAATCTTGCATACATTATGATTTAATTGAATTCTTCAAGTCCAAACAAAATAATTCAGATCAAATTTAACACTTGAATTAAATTACGACATTAATAACATTTGATTATTTTGATATTTATATTAAGCATTTGTTATTATTTTTCACTAAAATCTATGGTAAAGAATTTTTAAAAATTTAAAAATCAATAAAATTTAAACTAAATTGAGATTGTTCTGAAAAATTAAATCAAAAACATATTTCTTTTACCCTTTTTTCTATTTTATAAAATTTTAAGTATTTTAGTTACGAGCAATCCTTTTTAGTTGATTCATAAATAAATCATAAAATAATGATTTTTATTATAATTTTTTTAAGAAGGTAAAACAATATGGCTAAATTACCCTTAATTGAGTTTGAGTGACTTCTTCTCTAAAACCCTAAATTGGCAGTAAAAATGGAAGATCCAACTGAGAAGGCTTTCTGAGGATCTAACCATTGATATCTTTGCCCAATGTACACGATCGCCCGAAAACTACCCTCTAAGTCTCTCACTGGACTCTTCGCATTATCACCAAAACCCATATCTCGTTTCCTCTCCGCAGCCGCTGAGTCTCGGACCAACAAGCTCGAGCGCATCGCCGACGAGCTACTCAGTCTCTCCAAGCTAGAACGATATGACTACGCGATCCTTTTCAGGCTGAAAATGGGTCTGGACCGATTTGGCTCGGCTGGGTCTGGACCCATTTTGACGACGGGTACAGCCGCCGGATCTGGGGCGGCCGATGCGCAGCCGACGGTGGAGAAGACAGCGTTTGATATAAAACTGGAAAAGTTCGATGCGACTGCGAAGATCAAAATTATAAAGGAGGTTAGGGCTTTTACTGATTTGGGTTTAAAGGAGGCTAAAGATTTGGTGGAGAAAGCTCCTGTTGTTTTGAAGAAGGGTCTTACAAAAGATGAAGCCAATCCTATTTTAGAGAAGCTTAAAGAATTGGGAGCTACTGTGGTACTCGAGTGAATTTTCATTTCTTTTTGCAATTTCCAAGTTTTTTGATTGATGTAGAATAATGTAATGTGCAAATTGCTGGAATGAAATTATTTAAAGAAAATTTGGCAGGTTGGTTATGCTTCTTCTTATCTGTGCTCTGTTTATGCCCCTTTGAATCTGAATACTGTTCTTACGGTGAAGTTTCTCCCGGACCTGCTTCTTTTCATTGTGATTTCCTTCAAAACAGGATTGCCCTCGTTCTGGGGTGGTCAATTTCCGGTTGGCTTTCTCTTCTAAACTTGCATCACTTAATGAAGATCTGTAGCCTTGTTATTTTCCGAAGCTATTATTATTCTATTTTAATTATTTATTATTACTTTATTCTAAGATTTTTTTATACATCTTTTATGTTTATTTAATTTTTTTTGTAATATTTCGATGTTACATTTACATGTTGACGAAAGTTGAGTATTGTCAGACTTCTCCGATTCTCACATTATAGTGGGATTCAATTAGGTATTGATGACGATAATAAATATCTAAGTTGCTTCAGCATTTTGTTTCTTATACCTAGTTTAAGGTTAATCATGAAAGCTCCAAACTTGGCCTTTCACTGCAAAAAAAAACTTAGGATGCTCGATGCATTAACACTTCCAATACTGACTCAAGCAAATATGAAGACGAGATGGAGAGACATTTTAAAATATATAGTCATTCTTTCCTCAACAAACAAAAAAAAAAGAGTACGTATTATCTACTGATATATAAACTATCCAACTAGCAAAGGTGGGATCATCTGCTTCCAAGGAGCGCCCCTGGCACAAGCGAGACAGTTACGGGTTCTCTGTCCCTGCAGGGATGGTTGCCCACAAAAGAAGTTCATCTCAAGATCATAGTTTTTGAATGTTATACCAGTTTCTGTACTTTTCAACTCATTCAAGCTCACAATTCTAAAACTTACATGCATATAGCCGAAACAGTCCAGCTTCCAGCAAGAGTAAGTTACATAGGTTAATGTTTATCTTTGAGATTTACAACCCTAACTACATATACAATATAGACAACATGTCAGCTAATGTAGTTGTGCCTGGATGATGCCATGTTCGATACATCTTCTTGTCAAATAATCGAATATTGTCCATTTGAAGATCCTGTCATCTGCACAAAGTTTGCAATGGATACCAAAGTTGACAACCTTAAGAAACCAACTGGATATTTAAATGCGTTAACTTATTGTAGTATCAGATTAAGCTTTGCATCAAGAAAGAAAGCTGATTAGGTGGTGGGTTCAGTTTCCCTTTACTGTTTCGTGTCAAATGAAGGTGGTTTGAAAAAAAAAAATCATGACATGGAGGAAAGGATAGGCATCAATCAAAACAAGCATACCTGACTTGCCAATTGATAACCCAATTACAAACTCATATAATTGAATTTAAAAGAAAAATGTGAATACATAAAGTTCTTAGCTCGTTCTAGCTGATACGTGAAACTATTTAGTTTCACATGGCTCAGTGGTAAGAAAGAGTGAAACAAAAAATAAAGGTTGAACATAACACAGAACTTCTATTTGTCCAAACTCATAAACCAAGTAACAAACTGAAATAACACAAGCTTATGCTGCATTGCGACTACGGAATAGCTTATTTAAGAATAACTTCAGAAAGACTTGACAAGGGAGATGGTTACCAGGCATGGCATGTCCTAGATCTGAATGCCTTCATTGCTGCTTGTGCAAAAACTTCAGCCGCTTCTGCTTCTGCTTCTGCTTTCTCAGCCTCCCGAGCTGCCTCTTCAGCTGCTGCTATTGCAGCTTCTGCCTCTGCAACAGCTTTTGCAGCAGCTGCTGCAGCTTCTAAGGCAGTCATGCCCCTAATCTTCGATAACTCTTGATTTACCTGGGATTTATTTAGGATTTCAGCACTACTCTTCTCTGGCTTTGAAGAATCCTTCTGCTTTCCCTCTAGAAGTAGAAGGGGAGAACTTCTTATACTTTCAGAACCAGTTGAACTAGGTGAAAATCTGTATTTATGCTTTACCTGTAATAATAAGAAAACAGGATGGTATATCAAAATACAATACATGGTCTATCCTTGTCAAACTTTCAAGCTTTGAAAACTCTAAGAAACATCCAGAAATGCCTTCCAACTCATTTGTGCACCATGAATGCACCGATGTGATGCTTACTCAAGTCATATAAGAATCACACATCCACAACAAATCTTTTCGAGGTTCTGTCCAGAAAAATTTTCATAAGTATCCATTACTGATTCTGCAGAGCACTATTTGCATTCAGTAAAATGTGTTACTTGAAAATGCTTTGGAACATTGGAAAAAGACACTTCTTTGAATATTATTCTATTTGGAAAAGTGATTACCTTGATCAATTTTCCGTTTGCAGTCAAAAGCTTTAACTTTCCAGTCAATAGCTTTTTGAGGTTTGGGGGCGCCTTGTATTTGTCCTGTATCGTTTTTTAAGTTGATAATATCAGAATAATAATCAAGTTGAAGGAAAAAGATTGACCATCATACATAGATATCCATGAACAGAAATTCCATTCAATTGTCTAACCTGGCATTACCAATATCAAATTTACTATATTGACAACAGAAACAAGTCCTCACGCCTTTTGTTTTGAAAGTTCTTCATGAGTGGAACCTTCTACAAATATTATAGGCTTGCAATACGTTTTTTCGAATGACTAATAAATCTAACAAGAAGAAAGAAAGAGAGAAGACCTATTCATGAGAAGACATGGAGTAAATTTCACCCTAAGGCAAGTATTAGGCACTAAAAAGGCCTGCAATTTGGCTTATTCAGTATTTGATGCAGCAATTCACATTTTTACCCGGTAAGCTTGGAGACATTTTAATAACCAGTTAGGAAGTCTTAGAAATAAAATCTGAGGTTTGGGATGCAGTAATTAATACTTCCACCATGCAGCAACAGATTCTTGTGAATAAATGTACCTCTATGTACAAAGCAATTGAAGCTCTGTCAGAGCCACTTGGCTCCTTCAATGTGGTGATGGCCTCCAGTATTACATTTTCCAACCTGAAACAATAAAGAGTATCATCACCCCCCATTTAAGAAAAAATACTAGTCCCAGCAACATCAATTTCATATCTTTGAGAAGCTAGGCATGTCAGAAAAAAGATGCATGATTTACTAAATATGGGAACCATTTAAATTTCGCAACAAGCAAGGCAGTCAGCTACGTTGTTTCTACTACTGGCCCACAAAAATCTTAGCACCCAATTGTTACAACTAAATTTGGCATTTTTTTGACATAAATGGTCTATTAAACAGAAGTTTTCAACTTATATGCTTGCTCCAATGGTTAATCATGAGCATTTCAAACTTGGTAAATTTAAGAATAACAAAGACTACTGATCTTCAGAGGAGAAGGTTTGTGGTGAGAACTTCAGAATTTACAAGGTTGATAATGTTATATGGACAGAAAACTGGAGAGAAAAACATTTATGCCAAGATCTACCTCAATAAAAATGGATTAGTGAGAAAAGCCTTGTATTAGATAACTATGATTGGCTACTAGCTTTATTTGTAACAACCCCACTATGGGCAATTACTTCAACGACTCATTCTTGTCTTTTCCTGCATGAGAACAGTAAAACTACTGCCAAACCTTACTTTAGCGCCATAGATTTAGAAAACAGCTTTTTTATGCATTACAATTAGATTCTTGGGGATTGTCCAGCTGATCACCGATAATCCATGTCCCATGGATGATTATTCATCAGTTCAATGGGTAAGAGAAAGTCAGCTGGAAAACTTTTCAACTTCCTCTGATTAGAATCATTAGCACTATAAAAGAGCTAACAGAAAGTTAATAAGGAAACTCATGGATGCTTTGAATTACCCTGTTTCTGATTAACCAACTGCGCATGGAATGAAATAACATTGACAGTTCAAGTAATCACTTAACCAATTCCATACAATTCCTGCATATCATCAATGAACATGTTTCCATATGCAGTAAAATGAAACTGCAAATAATGAGTAATGAGATTTCTCAAAAAAAAAAAGAAAAGAAGAGTAATGAGTAATCAGAAGGCAAGTGACCTTGCATTTAATACTTTTGAAGCACCATTTCTTGGTGTTCCATTGGAAATTGTAAGAGACTTGGCATCTTCATCATTGCTTTGTTGAACAACGTCCAAAATTTTGGAGGTATCACCACGTTTGGAATTTTGAGGATTTCTTTTTAGTGCAAGTTTTGCTTTTTGCCTAGACCCCCATATTGCAGTAACATTAATATTTCTCCACTTGTCCTGTGCAAATAAACTAGATGATTTATAGACCCAAACAAGGCACTACAATGAGAGACACGTAAAGGACCAACTCACGCATGAACAATTCAGAGTGCACCAACGGAATCAATATTTCACCATAAATCAAAACAATCTTAGGTTTTGAACAAAAGTCTAAGTTCTCTCCTATCTACAAATAATAGATTCTTAAGGTTTCCCTCTCATCATGCATACCTTGAGATCAACATTCGAGCGTAATCGCAAGACAGCACTGAACTCAGGGTCCATAAGTATAGTGCGCCATTTGCCAATCCCATGCTTAGCTACTCCAGCTTTAAGAGCTGCCTCTTCTTCAGCTGTCCACTTCTGCTTAGGAGCACCCATCAATAGGTAATGCCTTTTCCCAGAAAAATTTATTAGTTCAACTTCGCCACCTTCACCAATGGAACCAAAAACTGGAGTGCATTAACCAAACATTATAAATCAATTCACGATAAAATGAAATTAGAAAAAGGGTTGACTTCAATGTAAAATTACATAAATCCTAAGCCAAAGAGCGGTACTTTGAAACCCATCTTTAGCAAATTCTCTTTCTCGTTAAGTTCACACGAACACACAAACGCATAAAAGTAGACGACAAGATTCAACAGGAAGGCAAGAACAAACTTAAGCTAAATCGTGATACACCATTTATCCCAACGTCGAGTTCCACTTAAATTGCGACTTTCTGATTCCAGATTAAACATCAAAAACAGAAGAAACCAGAATGCAAAAGCCAATATCACCTAGAAACACAAAAAAAAAGGAAAAAAAAAAAGAATCTACCCAGATAAACGTAAATAAAACACCCAGTAACAGGAGATTAAGTAGAGATCATGAGAAAAAACAGAAGGAAAATAGAAATATTCAATAAATAATCTAAAGGGAAAATGTAAAATTCAAATATAAGATCAAACCACAATCTTTCAGGTGCTGGGCTGAGCTTGTTCGTACCTGACCAGAGGAACAGGCAAGGATTGAATAATTCACATAGGGATTATTGTTATACGTATACACAGACATGTATACTTTCTACATGGAATTGCAAGCGAGAAAGAGAAGAATGAGAGACTGAAACATGTTTTCTATGGACTTTATGTTTTGGCCGTTAGATGAAAATATGACCTTTTTAACTCCTCATTTGCAAAATTTCACTGTAACTACTGTTTGCTTGTTGATACCCATGACCTTTGCTATATTAACCTTACTTCCCCCAAATTAGGCTAAAGTTATACATTTCACCTTAACATTTATGATTTCAAAATAATATTAATAATAGATTATGAAAAATATTTTTACTAATTTATAATTACTAAATCATTAAATATTTTTATGTGATGTCATATCTAATTATGTAATTATAAAAATAATTTCTTTAAACATTGATAAAATTTTGATTTGTACCTCTTTTATAAAAAGTTTAATTAAAGTTCTACTATTATATTTTATATTAAATTTGCACCCTATTAAAAATATAACAATTATTATTTTGTTATAAGTGATAGCAATAAGAAATTATTTAAATATTTTGTAATATATTAACGTATAAATTATACGATAAATCCCAAATTAAGATCTTGTTAACTGTGAGTAAAGTTTAGGTTTTGAATTTGTATTAGATTAATATAAATCTAATTGTTCCATCTTAAGAAATGAATTTGAGGTTCACTTATGAAATTTTAAAATTCTTTGTTTTTTCCTACCATTTTTAACTATAAAATTAATACATTTCAATTTTAAATTTAAACATTTTGTTAATAATAATAGTGATTTTCATAGTAAGTAAAAGGGATAATAAATAAAAAAGAATCCAATTTTTATAATTAATATTAAATCTTTTAAAAGTTTTAATTTCGTGATTTACCTTTTAAAATTCGAGTCAAAATATTAGTGTTATTAATTATTTGCTAATGTGACTAATGAAACACATTTTTAACCCCAAAAAATAGGTACTCACTTGACATTTTGTGGACAATCGTTATATTTGTTTGTATGTTTAATTTTATCATAATTATCTAGTATCACAAATGTTTAGTTATCATCAAAAAGAGTAAAATTGTTGAGCCAAGGGAGGCTCCTAGTGATGTTTTTGATGATAAAATATATCACTACTAACATGTTTATTATTTTGATGAAAAGCAACATTAGAACAAAATAAAGATATAAATTTAAGAAGAAAGTATATCAAAATTGAAAAAGAGTTAGAAGTATGCAACTAACAAAATAAAGATCGTGATAAAAATAAAAGAAGATTAAGACTAATCAAGACCATTTGCATTTTATATTATTCTTTGTAATCTCATTTTGTTAATTTGATGATCCAAAAGATTCATTATGTATAAACATTTCATTTAACTTGATTACACGAGTCTTTTCATTCATCAAGAGACATTAAAAATTATGGTTTTTATATATAAGTCTCTTGATCTTTAAAACAAAATTTGGAAAATATTTTGAGAATTGTTTAATTCATATTTGCATTAATCACATCGAGTTTATGAATATGTTAAAATCATATTATTAAAGCAGAATTGAAGGTAACTAACTCATAAATGGAGTTGGGTAAATAATTGAGTCCTAGTTCATCTAAACAAAATGTGAATATTTCTTTAAAGCATGCTCCATTAATCACATTAATTAAGGGATACAATATTTTAGGGTTAATTATATAGAATTTAAAATATTAATCACTAAATTAAAAATTTTAAATAATAAATACTAAATTAAAAGCTCTTAAAATTAGGTATTTTGAATTTGTTACCCCAAATGAAGAATACAATAAGTATAATAATATTATATTTTTAGTAGCAAGACAATTTTAGTAAGTGTTATGCATATGGGGAAAAAAAAAGAATAGTATGATTTCATATTTTATGTGAAACTTTTAATCAATTAAATTAAGAAAAAAAGTGAATTCAATTAATAAAGACCGCATTTTAATAAAAGAACAAGTATAAATGGCAAGAAATTTTATAAATTGGATTTAGTGAGGCCAATTAGGGATTGACAATTTTTGATTTATAGGTATAAATTTAATTGTTTTCAATTGGTCAATTTATTGGTCAAATTAAGACTCGTACAAATTTGATGTCTAATTATTCTAAACAAAACAATATCATTTTATTTAAAAAAATAGGCTTTCGGGTAAGCTTAAGGTTAGATAACTTTTCATTAAAAAATAAGTTATTCTATATTTAAATTTAAAAAATTGTATTTTAAAAATCTTGAGAGCTGACTCATGAGTCGGCCGTTGTCATCCCTAATTCCAATAACATGCAAACATAGAGTTAAGTAGAGATTTTGTTTTGGAATTTTGTTAGATAGTACGAAGCGAGCAATTTGCCCGTGCACTTTTCG
The DNA here is from genome assembly GCA_026413385.1 of Erythroxylum gracilipes. NCBI lineage: Eukaryota > Viridiplantae > Streptophyta > Magnoliopsida > Malpighiales > Erythroxylaceae > Erythroxylum > Erythroxylum gracilipes. The sequence continues at coordinate 3,815,370 of JANZLC010000202.1, read as the reverse complement.
ATATTCTTCAAAATTAGAAGGGTGTTTGTGCAATTTCCCAAAAGAATTCGTACAGAGGATTGCGAGCTGTAAAATTCTTCACCATTGTTTCGTCGGAAGGTGAAAAAGACAATCGTCGCTTACGCTCCTTGCACTGCGTAGATCCTCAGTTTGGAGAGATGGCAAGCTCTCTGCAACGACTGTGCAGCCATGGTCAAGCTCTTCGCACGGCTCTGAGCTCACTCTCGAGACCGTTCTCCGCCTCATCGGATGCTTTGATGGAGGTTAAGCCCGGTGAGATCGGCAAAGTCTCAGGAATTCCCGAAGAACATCTTCTCCGGAGGGTATGCACACTAATGTTTATATTCCGGGTTTTCAGTTGAGATTTTGTTCTCATATTATGTTATGCATATTGGGATTGAATTGGCAAAGTTCGTGTTTTGAGTGGAACGGCTATTCGGGGATGTGCCCGTGGTTGGGTTTCGTAGGGTTTGTCTGCTTAGATTTTGTAAAGTTTCGATGTTTAATAGTGAAGGCCCTTGGAATTAACTGGGATTATTATGACTGGAAATTTAAAGAATGATATGGCGTGATTGTGATCGCAGAAAATTAGCTCCACTCGAAGGGTTTAGTAGTATAATGGGAGATTTGAAAGCCTCATTTGAGTGGACTTGGAACCTTTGGCTGTAGGATCTTATGAAAAACGAGGTTCTGATACTCTTTTTCCCTTTTCCAGCGATGTCCAATGGCAGGTTCTTTCTGGGTTGAAATTTTGAGGTGCTAGTAAGGATTGCAATTGGGAAAAGATTTGTGATTCTTTCTGATTTTAGTCTTTGAGATAAGGTTATTTCCCTATAGGACTGTGTTTGGAAATTTCTGTACTTTCAGAACATGCCAATTTATCTAAATTTTGGCGCCTTATTCAATGAAAAAAGTCTTTTTCTGTCCTCTAATTTAGTTTAGTACTCTTGATTTTTATAAAATCACTGTATGTAACGCTATTTGCTTTTTCTGGATATTTCTCCATGTTATGTATAATTCTTCTTGATCATAACTTGGCTGCAGGTTGTTATTTATTCACCAGCTAGAACTGCTTCTCAGCAAGGAGCTGGAAAAGTCGGCAGGTGGAAGATCAATTTTATGTCAACACAAAAGTATGTCCTTTTTAACTGCTTTTATGACTCTGTCATAAAGAATACACTTTTGAATTATGGTGGAAGTCCAGTTTTAAGAATTCAGTTTCAAGGATCATTATTTTGGATGAACAATCTAGATCTCTGGAGACTATTGCAGATGTAGGCAGATCTTCATCTATACATAGTGAAAAGCCATATATCCTACAAACATTTCTTAGATCATGTTATAGAAAGTGTTATCCGTTGTATGCCAAGCATTGTCTATGGGATGTCGCTTTTCTGGTTTGTTGCGTATTTCTATGCTAAGTGCTTATATAAAGATGGTGTACCACACAGGTCCAACATATGCAGATAAGTATCTTTTGCTGAAGTTTGATTAACTAGTATCTTATACAACGTGATATATATTTTGATTTGGTGGTGAAACATTTAACATAATGCAGGTTCTAATATTCACTGTGTAGTTAATGGTTATTTTTTAGCTGACTGCAATTTCTGCAGGTGGGAAAATCCACTGATGGGTTGGACTTCCACAGGAGACCCTTATGCCAATGTTGGTGATGCTGGACTAAGTTTTGAAAGTGAAGAAGCTGCAAAGGAATTTGCCCAGCGACATGGTTGGGACTATGTGGTATGTGCTAGTTCTTGGTTCTTTAAAAAGGTTTACTGCTTAAAGAAATGTAGTTTCTGTATTTTTGCCAATATTTTGAGCTATATTTAACCTTTTCTGTTTTTTGGTAGATAGCTATACTTATGTTGGTTGTACGTGTTACCAAAAGTTTTTCACATGCAAAACTGACTAGTAATATCCCCATTTGTGATTGTCTCTTTGTTTGTTTGTGGAAATGTTATCTAGTATTTCCAAGGGTATGAGTATGCTCCTATATAGTTATGTTAGGGTCACTGGCAATTGACTTTTAAGATTGTGAGTTTTCACGAATATTGTTAATATAAACCTGGCAGCTTTTATTTCCGCAGGGGTAGTAGCACTTTTCTCTTTCAGTTTGATTGAAAGTTTTATCAATCAGAGATGAAAATGGAAATTTGAGTTCTTGAAGTGCTTTGTTTCTGTTTCTAGTCAATTAAACTCGAAATTTGTATTTCATTAAACTTGTTTCTTACGTTCCTTCTTCTACCCAATTGCAGGTTAAAAAGCGTCATACACCCCTATTGAAGGTTTGAAAATACTCAGCCCATCTATTGGCAGCACTTTTTTCTTAATAGTGATGCGGTACTAAAGCATGTTTGTTCTTCTTAGGTTAAACTTGAGGTGCTTGATAGAAGTTCAAATGTGATTTGATATTACTATATGATGTCTTTATATTTATATTTGATATAGTAGCATTGTGACATATGCTTACAGTTTCAGTCATTTTTGGGTTTAGGTCCCACTTTTGAACAAGTAGAAACTGCTACACAACTGCATTTTAAATGGAAAAGTTAAATTTTTAACAATCATAGTTTCTCTCTTAAAAGTGTTTGCTAAATTATTTCATCATGAAAATGTGAAGGCCTTGTTATGCGACGGTTGGGGATTTCTATGGCTCTAGTTTCTTGTTAATGTCCAATGTTAATGGTCTATGATTCTGTTTCTATTCATATTCTTGTCAAGTAGAAAAGGTGACTTCTTCTATTCTAGAGTTCTTCTTGTAGCAGTAGCTGATGATCTGTTCATCTTAAAATAATGTTTCAATTATGAATAGTCTTGCATTGATGTCAATCATCCGTTATTTTTTCCCAATTGCAAGAATTTCTTGCTATGATGCTTATTGTTTTTATTTGTCTTGCAGCCAAAGTCATATGCAGATAACTTCAAGTTCAAGGGACTGCCTAAAACTGAGGGAAACTGATTTCGCTTCTCGTTTATCTTTTTTGTGTTTTCTGTTAACTCGTACTAAAGGTGAAAGTTTGCTTCAGTGCACATTTTACAGCTTGGTGGCAGTAGTATGCTTACTCAGAATATCATTTCCCCTGGGAGAACTCAGGAAATACTAAACCAGATGAGTCGGATGCATTCGTTTGGTTTTGTTTCCTAATTCGATGTCAAGATTCAAATAAACATTGCATCACTAAGAATTGTTAAAAACTTGTCTCTTGAGTATTATTCCTAATGTTTGTGGATGAATTGAAGAAGCCGGTGTCCATTTTTGTGTTGGGATTTTAAAGAAAAGAAGATGAATAAGATGAGATAAGATAAGGATTAAAGAATACGTAACATTCCCATGCTTTTATTATTAAACTTGGTTGCCTTATATAGATAAAATACAAAAAACTAAAATAGATGTTTCAGCTAACAAATCTGACTTATAAGATAAGATTAAAAATAAACTAAGACCTATTATAAAGGAATTTAAACAACTCTAAAATTTTTAATTAATTCTCTAACATTCCCTCTTAATTCAAAATTTCAATGATGGAGCACTTCTTTCCTAATGTAATGCGCTTCTCATCGCGTCTTCAAATTTGTTAATGCACATTATCGTCAACTTATGGATATTGAAGCACATCTCTCTATGGTGCACATCTCATCAACAAATCCAAAAAAGAGTTTCTTTTTCAGTCAATTTAACAAAATTTGTATGTTCTTTTTTAAATCTGCAATTTTTTTGCAGATGTCCAAATCTTTTGCAGCTATAGCATTGAGGCTTTCCTTTGTGCCAACAATATTCTTCTTCATGATTCCTAACTACGTCCTCAGTTTCATCCTGATCAAACACATCAATAACTTCAAAACTGATCCCATTGTACCTAAAAGCCTGTTGCATTGTTTCCAAATTCTTTTCATCTTCTATGCTCTGTTGCATCTCCAATATGATTAGCTCAGATTCTAACTCATAAACTCTCTCTCCTTTCTTGGTCTCTCGTTGTCTTTTAATGACTTCTCGATGTCTTTCACCATTGAAACTTGGAGGTGAGCTAACTTTGAGTGATTAATGCTTTATAAGCTCAAGAGCAAAGAAAGACAACGAGAGACCAAGAAAGTGAAAAGATGGTGGAGGGAACCTATCTAGAAAAGGTTTCGTCGTCAAAAAAGAAAGGAAATATTCCTCAATATGGCCATTATGAGAAGTTTGGTCATGAAAAGAAAGATTGCTGGCAGAAAGGGAAGTCTTGATGCTTTATGAAAAAGGATTGCAACTTTAACAATAAAGAACAAGCAAATATAATGCAAGTGATTGAAGAAGACAACATCTTCTAGTTAGTGAGAAGTGCACTAAGACTTATTATAGAGAGAAGTGCTCTATGAAGATAAGTGATAAGAGAAGTGCTCATTTCGAAGAATGGAGAGAAGTGCTCCAAAGAAATTAATTGTGGAGAGATGTGCTCCAACTATTGAAGGGTGATGGAAAGTACATCATCAAATTAAAAAAGTCTTACAACTTTGAATCAAGAGGGAATGTTGGAGAATGATTCAGAGTTTTTAAAATGAAATCTTTGTTTAAAGATAAAATTTGGAAAGTAGTAAAGATAAGATATGTTACTTGTTAAAAGATAAAATTTTGTCTATTAAGATAAAGTTATTATTTGTTAGGATTTAAACTTTTAAATTTTTGATTTGTTTGCTTAATCTTTATTTAGATATTAGCTAAGTTTGTTATTTCATTGCTTATATATTTAGGCTTTCAACGTCAATGTAAAGTGCAACTTATCAATAAATTTACTTTTGTATTATCTCTTTTCTATTCTACATTATTTTAGTCAGTTTCTGATTCTAAAATCCAATAGTAGTATCAGAGCTTTAGATCCTTGAGGGACTGTGAGAGTGAGTGAGAAAGTACAAAAAATAATATTCCCATGGTTGCCAGCAATTCAACAACAGCTCACCCCTAAGTTTCAATGGTGAAAGACATCGAGAAGTCATTAAAAGACAATATTTTGATAAATGAAACTGAAGAGAGAGGAGAGAGAGTTTATGAGGTAGAATCTGAGATAATCATATTGGAGATGCAACAGAGCACAGAAGATGAAAAGAATTTGGAAACAACGCAACAGGCTTTAGATACAATGAGATCAATTTTGAAGTTGTTGATGTGTTTGATCAGGATGAAACTGAGGACGTAGTTAGGAACCATGAAGAGGAATATTGTTGGCACAAAGGAAAGTCTCAATGTTATAGCTGCAAAAAATTTGGTCATCTGCAAAAAATTTGTAGATTTAAAAAAGAAGAACATGCGAATTTGGTTGAAGTGGCTGAAAAAGAAACTCTTTTTTAGATTTGTTAGTGAGATGTGCACCATGGAGATGTGCTCCCATATCTATAAGTTGATGATAATGTGCATTAACAAATTTGATGACGGTGTTTAGAAGTACATTGCATTAGGATGGAAGTGCTCAATCCTTGAAATTTTGAATTAAGAGGGAATGTTGAGAATTAATTCAAAATTTCAAAGATGGAGAACTTCACTCCTAATGTAATGCATTTCTCAATCATCGTCTGCAAATTTGGTTGAAGTGGATGAAATATTTATTTTAGTTTTTTGTATTTTGTCTATATAAGGCAATCAAGTTTAATAATAAAAGCATGGGAGTGCTACGTATTCTTTAATCCTTATCTTATCCCATCTTATTCATCTTCTTTTCTTTGAAATCCCAACAATGGTATGAGAGATTTAGATCCTTGAGAGACTGTGAGTGTAACATTCCAGATCACCGGCTTATAGAGAGCTTAAAGCGGACAATATCTGTAAGCGAGTGATCTGGGATGTTACAAGTGGTATCAGAGCCGGTACCCGAACTGTTGTGCTAGCTAGACTGGACCTCAAAGAGGGCTGGGCTCTAAGGGGGTGGAGAGTGTGGGATCCCACCTCGGTTGGAGAGGGGAACGAAGAACGCCTTATAAGGGTACAGATACCTCTCCCTTATAGACGCGTTTTTCATGGCATAATGGACCAGATCCCATCGGAACTTCGAGGTTAAATGTGCTTGGGAGAGAGTAGTTCTAGGATGGGTGACCTTCTGGGAAGGACTAGGGAAAAGCAAAACCGTGAAGGCTTGACTAGGCCAAGACCCAAAGCGGACAATATTTGTAAGCAGGTGATCTGAGATGTTACAGTGAGAGTGAGTGAGAAAATAAAAAATAATGTTCCTATAGCTGTCAGCAATTCAACAATAGCTCATCCCCAAGTTTCAATGGTGAAAGACATCAAGAAGTCATTAGAAGATAATATTCTGATGAATGAAACTAAAGAGAGAGGAGAGAGAGTTTATGAGGTAGAATATGAGATAATCATATTGGAGATGTAGCAGAGCACAGAAGATGAAAAGAATTTGGAAACAACGCAACAGGCTTTTGGATACAATAGGATCAGTTTTGAAGTTGTTGATCTGTTTGATCAGGATGAAACTGAGGACGTAGTTAGGAATCATGAAGAGGAATATTGTTGGCACAAAGGAAAGCCTCAATGCTATAACAACAAAAGATTTGGTCATCTGCAAAAGAATTGCAGATTTAAAAAAGAACATGCAAATTTGGTTGAAGTGGCTGAAAAAGAAACTCTTTTTAGATTTGTTGGTGAGATGTGCTCCAATATCTATAAGTTGATGATAATGTGCATTAACAAATTTGAAGACGGTGTTTAGAAGTGCATTACATTAGGAGAGAAGTGCCCCATCCTTAAAATTTTGAATTGAGTAAATGTTGAGAATTAATTCAAAATTTAAAAAATAGAGCACTTCTCTCCTAATGTAATGCACTTTTCATCACCATCTGCAAATTTGGTCGAAATGACTGAAATATCTATTTTAGTTTCTTGTATTTTGTCTATATAAGGCAACCAAGTTTAATAATAAAAGCATGGGAGTGTTACACATTCTTTAATCCTTATCTTATCCTATCTTATTTATCTTCTTTTTTTAATCCCAACAGTGGTATCAGAGCTTTATATCCTTGAGGGACTGTAAGAGTGAGTGAGAAAATACAAAAAATAATGTTCCCATGGCTACCAAAAATTCAACAATAGCTCACCCCCCAAGTTTCAATGGTGAAAGACATTGAGAAGTCATTAGAAGACAATATTTTGATGAATGAAACTAAAGAGAGAGGAGAGAGAGTTTATGAGGTAAAATATGGATAATCATATTGGAGATGCATCAGAGCACAAAAGATGAAAAGAATTTGGAAACAACGCAACAAGCTTTTGGATACAATGGGATCAGTTTTGAAATTGTTGATGTGTTTGATCAGGATGAAACTGAGGACGTAGTTAGGAATCATGAAGAGGAATATTGTTGGCACAAAGGAAAGTCTCAATGCTATAACTACAAAAGATTTGGACATCTGCAAAAGAATTGCAGATTTAAAAAAGAAGAACATGCAAATTTGGTTGAAGTGGCTGAAGAAGAAACTCTTTTTTATATTTGTTGGTGAGATGTGCACCATGGAGAGATGTGCTCTAATATCTATAAGTTGATAATATGCATTAACAAATTTGAAGACGATGATGAGAAGTTCATTATATTAGGAGTGAAGCAATGTTATGAATATCGTACTGAACTCGGTACCGGATTGAGTTATGGAACGGAACTGTATCGGTATCGGTCGGTACCAGGTACCGTTTCGGTTGGTATATTATACAGTTGTACTGTATACTTTACTAGTTTACTGTTTACATCAACCATGCTTTCAAAAATCTTAATAATA
>JANZLC010000202.1:3795756-3807515 GCA_026413385.1 Erythroxylum gracilipes | reverse complement strand
AAACGCGATATTTTTTTGTTGTGAAATATCACGGAAACGTGAATTTTCCGTTTTCGTAAATGAGTTGTGGTTTTTTTTTAAAACAGCGAAATAAATCAAATACAACCAAACGTGATTTATTCGGAAGTTTCAATTTCTATAAAAACCGCAACAAGAAACGACAAAAAAATCGAAAACAAACAAAACCTTAGCTAATATTTAGATAAAGATTAAGCAAACAAATCAAAATTTTAAAAGTTTAAATCCTATCAGATAATAACTTTATTAGATAAAATTGGGCTGGCATCTTGGAATGATTGTGTTAAAACTTCTGAATGAATTGAGATTCGTAGCATTGAAGGGTAAAAAGACGTATTTGAAAATGGTGTTACTTTAAATAGAAGATAATGAAGACAAGGGGGCAGGATTTGTCAACAGGAAAAAGAAATAATTTTATGAAGGAATGAAAGATTACTAATGATATTCGATTATCAACTTGCAATCTAATATTTACAAACAAAAATACTCTCTCTTGAGTCTTGACCTCAGGGAGAACTAACTCAAAACCCTGTTAACGGTATGCCACTTGTATCAGGTACCAACTTCTTCATATAGTACTTGGACTTTCGGGAGAGGTTGATCTTCTTCCTCCTTTTCTCTGGTATAAGCTCAACTGAACATTCTGAGAAGCCCCGTCTCTTGAACCTATAATATGTAACAAAATGTTGGTTTCCAACACAACTATTGATCAAAATAGTGACTGGTTATGCAACTATGAAAGCCAAAATGTTGTCTTGAAGAGAGGAGAGGTAAAGATCAGCGATCAAGTCCAAAACTATGCCTACCAATTGATCCAGATAATTGGAACAATATTATAGAATCCATGGATTGAGACAATTATAAGCAAAATTGAAACTAAAGTCATCCCAATTATCATTTCAAACTTTATCAGCAAATTATCCCAACAGCAGCTGAAGCAATGCACAAGATATTTGGAGGAATAAATGTTCCTTTTAGTTATTTTTTAGGGTAATTATAAGGGTCCCCATGTGGTTTGCATCTTTTTCATTTCAGTCCGTGATTTTTAAAACTATCATTTATCTTAAAGTTTAGTTTTATTTTAATCTGTACTCCCTAGCATCATTCTCTATTTAAAACCCCTAATGAAGAATGGATAAATGATGTCGTGTGGCTTGATTAAGTGTTACGGGACATAACACCTGTCATGATTGTGTCATGTAACACATGATCTTAGTTGCCATTGTCTCCTAAAATCATTTGTCGCCTATGTATGTTACAAACTCATTTAGGCTTTACATCCCCTAAACTACATCATGTTGCATGTTACGTGGCACAAATATGACAGGTGTTGTGCTACGTAACACCTTATCAATCCACAAGACATCGTTTGTCCAATCTCTATTACAAGTCTAATAGAGAATGATGTTAGGATGTACAAGTGAAATAAAAATTAAACCTTAGGGGATATATTATAGTTTTTAAGAATTCAAGAATGAAGTGCAAAAAAGTTCAAAATTACAGGGTCCGAAGTAATTAACCCTTTTATCCAAAGAAACATGCAAGAGAGCTCACCAATCTGCAGTACGAGTTGTAAGCAGGAAAAGCATTTCCAATCCAAGACTAGAGGCCTTCTTCTCTATATAATCTGCAAATGTTTATTGCAATCAACAGACTACTTAGAATGATAGCTACACAATTGTGAACATAAAAGACATGCTAACTGTAAACAGACGTTAGGTTGTTTTCAAACTCTCAACATATCAAGAGTTATAAGAAGCATACCGAGCAATTTGTCTCCCTGTCCTTGTCCACGACATTCAGAGGAAACTGCAATAGCGGCAACCTCACCACATTTATCCTCAAAGTAAGGAATAAGAGCTGCACAAGCAATGATTTGACCTTCTCTTTCCACCACAACAAATGAATCTAATGTTTTAAGTAGCTGCAAACCCAAGAAAGAGAACTTGTTGACTACAGTTTTGGGAACATGATCAACAAATAAGATTAATCCATTAGTTCTCCATCCTCCCCTAAAATCTATAACACAGATCCTGCATAGATTACAAGATATATCAACAGAAGAAAAATTGGAAAGACCAGGAGCAAACCTCATCATCAGTCCTCCGCACTAACGTGCCTGATTCTTCTAAAGGTCGTAAAATTTGTCTTATTCCAGTCAGATCAGTCACCCTAGCCATCCGCGTTCCTTCATATAGATCACTAAGAACAAAAAGTGCCAAAATGTAAGTCAATTATGGGTGCAAAACTGTCTGATCTAATGCCAATCACCACACCACCAAAATATAGACCAAGTCATTTCAACTAGATATTGGTTGAGAAACCTCAAATAATTGAGATATCAGTATTATCCAAGCTGAATACTATTATTGTTTCCACATTAATTCACAAAACAAACCTACCGAAGACCAACTGGTGGCAGTTAAGAGAATCTCATATCACAAATAAATATTCAGTAAAACTAAATTGCATTAGATGCATAAAGAGAATAGTTTCTGTTCTATATAATGACTAGAAAGCAGCTTGACACACAGAATTAGCTTATGAACTTCATCTGTTGACTTTGGTTAATCCAGACTGATATGTCATCAACAAGCAATTTTTTCATATAATGATGCTGCTGTGCTAGGACCGTACAATTTGTACAACCATTGGTTAGCATTTTGAATAAGTTAGCTTAACATATTGATAAGCAAATTGACATCTAATCAGCCAGAAATATGGAGAAAACACCACTTAAAAATAAAGCACATCAAGGACAAGGGGAACAAAAATTATTGCAAACTGTAGCCAACCTAGCTACCATGGTCCCCATTCCATCTCTTTTAAACAATTCCAACAACAGAACTCCACCAATTCTGCCATCTAAAAGATGTACTCTTTTAACACCTCCCTGAAACACAGAATGAACAATAATTAGCAGGAAATTAATTAATACAACGCAAAGCATATCAGGATTCATGATTTCAAAAATTTTCAAGCACTTATAACACCATCATGAGCAATCAAGGATATCCTGATGTTGGAAAAGTGTTTCAGTGAGGAACTATTAAATTTACTCCTTAAGTGGAAAAAGTATTTGTTGTGACATGAAGTGAGAGAGGTACACACCAGCTCACATCCATTTGGCCAGATTTTCACAACTCATTAACCTTTCTGAAGTTCTCAACCTGGCTGACGCACAAAGACCACACAAACAATATTACGGATCCATTGAGACAAGCACTTAACTTACAAGTGTTTCTAAAAGCTAGTACTTGAGTTCCAATGTTTTTCCAAATGCCACATCTACCAAACTCTTGCCTCAATCCTCATTTTTATAAATTGTTTTGCAAGTTGATATCAATAGTCAACTGGAAGCGTCTTATAAGGCCTTGTTTGTGATCTGTTTATAGGACCAAGTACCCTGAAATCAAACAAAAGCTCTAACTACAAGCTGTGTTCAGGTGTCTTCCTACCTATCTTGAAATTATATAAGTAAAAGCTCATTAAGAGAGAACAATGATCTCAAGAATTGAATTGCTTATGACATTATGCTTATTTTATTTCTTCTAAGAACTCCCTTTTATAAAGTATTAAAGCAGAACAAACTCCTACTAATTCTTAGACAAATAGATAGGAAATTAAATTAACTCCCTAACTGATAGATACTAAAAACAAAACTAACAATAATATAATTGACTTACAATTTGAAAAGGAATCCCTGAGTAATCTAGTTTACGAGTGTGAAAAGTCTACAGATTTGATCAAGGGCTCACTTTTAACATTGTTTTTATAACTTGATGGTAACAGCACAAGAGCCTAATAAGCATTACAAAGCTTAGGCAATCCTCCTTCCCTTAAGGTGCTCTTTGGGTTGGAGTTGGGTCCAGTTCTATCATTCTATCGAAGCCTGCCACTAATGTCCTACCTTGTAGGCCATCCGCAAATGTCCAGTACTGCAAACTTCATGCATCAAATGACCATTCTTAGATGCGAGGGCTGTGTCTTAAGTATGTTGATATCCCACATCTACTAGGGTCAAGAACCTCATAAGCCTTATATAAGGCTTTTGCAATCCTCCTCCTTTAAAATGCCTTTAGGGGTGGAGTAAGGCCCTACTTTATTGCCATGATAAGCAGAAGTCTCAATCTACAAATTAATGCCAACTATACAGAAGTAAGATACGAAGAGAAAAGGGATCCTTCAAAAGATTGTTACTGGCCTCCGGGTATGCCATATAGCAGCATACATATAGTGCTAACTATTTGTAGTAAAATGTCAAATATATAGGAAAGTATATGTATAATTAATTGAAACAGGCCTAGCATAAACTTACTTTGCAAACAAAAGCTGCTGCAGCCAATTCTGCAAGGTAACCATTTTCTCGACTTTGTCGCTCATGCCCTCCAATTGCAAAACCTTGTTCTCCAGACCAGAGTCCATTTCCATTGTCAAAGCCAACACCATTTTGAAAGGTTGGGTGATTTCCATTATGTCTTCCATTAGGAAACCACCCATTCAGTGAGGAAGGAACAATTCCGAGGGAGTCATGGTGTTTAATGAAAGTGAGATCTTCTTCAGCAACAGCTTTGACATAGTTAGCAGCTATTTCACTTTGTTTGGCCCGCTTACGAATCAACATATCTGCTTCTTCGAGCGCCAAGAACCGAATAAGGTGATTATTCTCATCCAGAATCGGGCCATCCATTATGCAAATTAGCTTATCTGCATTAATAGCCAAGGCACAAGCTGTAGCAACTTCATATGTGCTGAAACAAACAAGATCTTGGATCAGCTTTAATGTATAAATAATGATTTGTGAGATAAAAAGAAAGTAAACTATTGTCCAAATGGATTTGGCACGCGTTTTCTACAGAATTTATCAGTAAAATTATTGTGAAGAATAAGGAAGGAGAATATGAATCACCTCTTGTGTTATAAAATTTTGAGTTACAAAAATTTCAGTCATCCATAGTGAGAGAGAGAGAAACGGGCATACTTGCAATTTAAAACTTCTCCAGAACTAGAATACCCAAGGTTGCTTAATAAAACAATGCAACCACTATCAAGCCGCTCATTGATGCGGGTAACATCAACTTTCTTAACTTCACCTGTAGCTCCAAAGTCAATACCATTAACAACACCTCTTCTCTGCAAATAATGAGGACAACTGACAGTTATGTAGATACTAAAAAGTTGAAAACTTTTAGCGGCACAAAACCTCTTACACAAAATCTCAAGACTTGGAAAAACGTTAATTAGCTAAAGGCAGCAATCCTAATTCAGTACCTTGGCAGCAAGAAAATTTCCACTAGCAACGCTAACACCAACATCATGCCACCGACTATTGTCACCATGTCGACGGATATTACAAATGGACGGTCCAGGAGAAAGTTTTGCCTCGATCATCATACGAATCTTTCCTGCTGCCTCCATTGAAGCAGAAAGGGCTGAAGGGTCGGTTATTCTATATTGACCCAGATACTCAGCTTTATGCCCTGAAATAATTTTTTTTTTTAAATAAGAAGCCCCATCTCATTCCTTAACTCACAATTCACACAACAAATGGCTATAACTCCATAGATCAATAAATGCATATTAACTGCACCACTAGAGTATCAATAGCCCAAAGCCTACGAAAAAAAATTAAAGGCAACGTAAAAGGAAAAATCAAAATCAAAAGTTTCAGCTACCTCTCTCATTCAAAAGGTCGTCAATCTGTACATGAGTCCCCGGAACAAGCACAAATCTAATCCCCAGGTGATGAAGGAAAGCTATATCCTGCGAGCATCAACCAGAAAAACTAAACTTTAATCACATAACTCTCTAAAATCAGCTGACTTTATTTCAACTTATAAATTTCGATCGCTTAGGTCTATACTCCAACATTGTTTAACCCGCCAAACAAACACAAAATCAGCAATCACTCGCCTTCAAAATAGAGTCCAAAAATGGACTAGACACAACTTCACCGGACATAATCACCACGAAAGTACCGCCACTGTGGGCCCACAAGTACGGCCACGCCTCACGGAACCACCGCACGAACTGGTGATCTTCGGCAGAGTCGTAAATCTCCTCCACACTACCCCTCTCGCTCTCGCTAAAAATGCGACGTCTCGTCGAACTCATCTTCTTCCCCATCATTTCGCCTTCGTTGCTACCCAACGCCGCCGACGACAATAACTTACTCCGGCGAAACTGAACCACCCCATGGCGGCGACAAGGTGGGAGGGGATCCGGAGAGAAGAGCAGATAAGGTTTAAGGGAAAGACAGCGAGTTGAAATGAGAGTGGCCATTCGAGAATCGAAGTCGTAACCCTCAAAATTTGATAGAAGATTAATCGGCGAAGTGGCGGTCGTGTTGCTGGTTGTGGACTAAAGAATGGCCGCGGCGGCTAAACTTTGGCGGTAGTGGGTCCCACTGAAATACTAAATTCCGGTGGGGACCACTTTTGTCTTTGTTTTACCAGACACCTCTTGAGAACACGTGGAGTGTATATTTATATTGATATTTCTAAGAGTGGGAAATTTCCAAATTTATAAAATTATAATTATAATTTAAAGAGGTGTTGGTAAAGTTGTAAAAAAATTTATTATGTAACCAACGTTTTAATTGATTATTTTTAGACTCATAATTATTTTATTTTTAATTTAAATTATTATTAAATTAATCTAATTTTAAAGTATTATAAATAATATTATAATATAATGTTGAATTGAGGTAACCAAGATGATGAGAAAAAGCCACCTTGATGACATGGTCTTCAGCAATAAATGACTGTTTAATAGATTTTTAATTCGGTTTTATATTAAAAGTTAACAAAATCAAAATTTGAACAGAACATTAAAAAATTATATAATTTGTAAAGTTTTACATAAAATATATTAATCACAATCTAATATAATAAAAGGTAAGAAAATTTTTTATAAATTATAAGAAAAAGTTATTAATTAATTACTTTTTTACTATTTAGATTAGTACTTATTTCATATTTTATTTACTAAATATTTATTTATTTATTTATTTATTTTACGAGTCATTAAGAACCAATCACTTTACTAGTTATGATAAAACTGAGTATTACTAGACCACTCTAAACTATATATGTTAGTGAAATTTCTATTGAATATTGTTAAGTTTAAAGTAATATTAGACTAATTTAAGCTTACGACATCACATTATTAAAAGTTATGAGAATTTCTTTTAAGGGTGATTCTTTGTATATGTTACAGTTGACATGGTTGAAACTGAATCCTTTACCAGTTTATATTATATTAACATTTTTTTAGGTTAACTTGCAAGATATTTTGGGTGAGTTTGAATTGTTGGTGACACGTTTAAGCTATTATCAATTTATCATACCTAGATTATTCCTTGCTCATGTCATGTGGGATCTCAGATGGTAACTTAGCACTACCTCGAATATTTAACACTGCTGCATACACAAATAAGAGTCGAACCCCTAACCTTAGTTAAGGAAGACCAACCTCATACTGCTAGACTTTAGTGCTCCGTGGTTAGATAAAACAAACAACTTTTTGGAATAAATGAATAAATATCTAATATTATAAGTTTTTTATTCAGCAAAAGAGAAATGTTTGGATTTATAAGTCTCGGATTGGAAGTAGCAATGCCACTAGCCATTTGGGTTTTTAAAGACATCTGACGCTTATCATCAGCACATACACAAGCCAGCTTAGAAACATAGCAATGGCACTAGATATTGTGGTTTGATAGAACTAATTAGCAACTTCACCTTCTGTATAAGAATTCACAGCAAGGACAGAGAGAGGAGGAGT
This sequence comes from Erythroxylum gracilipes, assembly GCA_026413385.1. Classification (NCBI taxonomy): domain Eukaryota; kingdom Viridiplantae; phylum Streptophyta; class Magnoliopsida; order Malpighiales; family Erythroxylaceae; genus Erythroxylum; species Erythroxylum gracilipes. Next base: position 3,799,712 of record JANZLC010000202.1, on the reverse strand, counting down.
GTACCTTGAGCAGAGAATCCAGATATGGACTGCCAACTATCTCCCAAGATATCACCAGCACAAATGTACTCCCTCTGTAAAGACGAAGATAAGGCTGAAGTTCCCTGAGAGCCTCCACGTATCTCCTATTGTCATCTGAAACGCCACCGTACCACCACACTTGATCACCGCCATCGCACTTGGAGTCTTCCACCGCCGCCGGGCACTCTTTCCTCGAAAACTTTCTTTCCACTCTCATGCCATGGCTACTGTAGGGTTTGATTTTAGGGTAGCTACATAGAAAGAAAAAGCCTAGTGACGTACTGTGACAAGAAGAGGCAGTAATTGGTCTTCCTGCATGATCATTCGCAGAGAAAAATGGGCTTGAATTGCGGGTGGACATAGCTTTTTACTGCTCTTTTTCTTGCTCCATCTCTTCAGATGAATGTTAGAATAGAGACAGAGACAGGATATGAATGGATGGTGTCAAGTGTCAACAGACAATAGACGCGGCTAAACCGTGGAGTGAAAAGGCGTGGTAGAGAAAATATGACAATGACAAACAAAACAAATAAGTTCGCGAATCTAAAGGACACTTTATGCTTGATTCAAGAAGCTGATCGGACACATGACTTCGATAAGAAACAACTTGCATTTTAAATATTTGCATGTTGCATGTTGGTTATTGGAGTAGGACCTAATGACGTTGTATCAAGCCTGTAATCTGGGAAGGTACACTTGGAGAAGGCTGCGAATATGTTTGCAGAAGCGATTAGGACCTCCATTTTTGACGATAAGAGACTTGGGTCCATTAGACATATATTATTTGTTTATATCTATAACGTTTGCAATAGAAAAAGGATTAAATTAAAATTTTGAGATGAAAAGAAGCGAAATCTGCAAATAAAAAATTCTATAGTTAGTTCGTACGATGATTGGTGGTGGTCAAAGGAATTATGCTTGATTCCTTCGGAATAAATGTTTGCGTTTCTTTAAATGGAATCTTCTGTTTGGAAATGCTCTTTCTCTACCACTGAATTCAGTGCTGTTGAATTAAGGAAAAAGTAATAAATTATAACTTTATTGAAAATTTCATTTAGCTCCTTCAAGATTTAAAAGTTATTTCAAATGTTAACTAACAATTCGGCCTGGCTGAATCATGGCTCGACGGGTTGGTGCGGCCATGGTTAGCCCGACTCGACCTCATATTTTTTATAAAAATTAACAAAACGATATTATTTTATGTCTTTTTGTAAGGTCACGAGTCGAGTCGGACAAGGACAATCTCTACCTAATCACCTTATTAACCAGAGCTAAAGTCGAGTTAAGTCGGGTCATATTTGTTATCCTTAATAATGACATTCGAAAATTTACATATTGCAATTAATTATAGGTATCTTTTTAAAGAAAATAAGATTTCTCTTATTTTATTTACTCTACAATAATAATAATTTAGTAAAAATTTTGTTGATACGCAAAATTTAAAAAATCTAATAATACCCCGTCTTATTTTTAACTAATAAATAGCACGTTAATTCTTACTTTCTTTATTCCGTACGGATTATATGCTTTTGTTGTTTTTGCTTTGACTTTTAAGTCATGTTGATCTCATTGTTTTTTTTTTCACTTTTTAAGTTTTCTCTAGTTTTGAAAGAAATAACTTTAAAATGTGAAATTCTCATGTCATGCATGTTGTATATAGTTATATTTATAGTTATTCCATACATTTCACCTTTTAATAATGTTAGATATAATTTTAATAATTAAAATTTAAAATTTTAATTGATACATTGAATTTAATCTAATAAAATTTTATGGTAAAATATAAAATAAATCACATAGTCTTCCAATAAACCTTTGTTTTAAAGAAAAAATAGAATATGGGTTATATAATTATGAGTGAAGGTTTACACCAATGACTAAAAAATTCAACCGATTCGGCTAGTTCAACCGTAAAAATTTTAAAATGTTTAACTTTTTTATTCAGTTTTCAAATTTTCGGATTGATCTATTTTAATAACTCTTGTTGTTAAAAACCGATTAGTTTATTAATTAATTTTTCAATTTTTGTATATCAATAAGTTCTTATAAATTAATTATTTTTTAATTAAACTTCAAATACTTATTGCTTGTGAGTACCAACTAATTCGGTTAAATTTTTTAATCCTTATGTTATAAAGCTTTGTGGCCTCTTTAAAGGAAAGCATTTTTATCTCCTTTTTCTTTTTTCTGATTCTTACTTTCTTTTTTTCTTTTTGTCTTTTCCATTTATTTCTTTATAGAGAAAAATATAAAAAATAAAAAATTTAGTTTTATAATTTATTCACTTTACTATCGAATATCGCAACTACAAAAAATAAAGCCAAATAAAGTGATTAAACAGATTGATTGTTTTATAATATATTCAAAAAAAATTCGAATATTTCACAATTTTTTAATAGTATTTGTGATGCTTTAGGCATCTATAGAAGACGACAGAGCATGTTGAATTGCAGTAATTATAAGAATGGGCTAGTGAGGAATGCCAATAAGCTAGGTCGGGCCGGCCAGGATATAAAAATGACTAGTTAGGAATATTACTGGATCGGGCCATTTGAATTGCAGTAAGCATAAGAGTGGTTAGTTAGAAATGTTAATGGGCTGGACTGAGGCCGAACTAGGACATAACTAATCAGGAATGTCAATCGGCTAGACTGGACTGGACCACCTCTAGCTCAACTCAGCCTAGTCCAACCGCAGGCTAGGGTGATCCGTGGCTCGTAGCCCGACAGGCCAGGATAGGTTAGCCCTTGGCTCGGCCTGACCACGAGTAGGGCAGAGTAACTTGACCCATCATATTTTTTTAAAAGAGAAACATCAAAAACGACATTGTTTTTAAAATAACGGTCGAGCCACAGGTTGGGTCAAGCCGACCTGTGCTCGGCTGACCTCGTCGGTGGCCCGGTTAACTTAGACTAAAATCAGGTTAAACTGGAGCCAAATTTAACATCGTATAACTAGTCACAGGTTTTGCAATTACAAATGCAAATTGAATTAAGTCAATGATATTATTTGTCGTTTGGTTAATTAACTCATTTAGATTATATTATTTATAAACTATTGTGTGTATTTTAAGAATGTTTTAAAACTCAATCAATTCAACAAGTTTAATAGCAAAAATTTTAAAATGGTCAATTTTTCATTTAAGTTGTCAAAGTTTCAGTGTAATATTGTTTAATAATTTTTGTTATAAAAAATATATTTATTTATTTATTAATTGATCAATTTTTATAAACTATAACCAAAATAAAATTACAAATAAATATATATATTTATAACATAGACAATAAAATAGAATACAAAATATATTCCTCTTTGTAATGCATTCAAATGACTTATTGTTTTTTTTGTTTTAAATCTTCATTGCACCCAAAAAAAAAAAAAGCATTCAAATGAATCCTCTGTCGTAAACTTACCTGTCGAAAATTTTTGGGCTCAGATGGCTTTACTATTGTTTTTTTTTGCGATTTTTAATTTTTGCTTTAGTTTTTAGTTTTTATTGTTTGTTTATTAATATCAATTAGTTATATTTTTATCAATAATAATTAAATATAATAAAAATTTTAAAGATCAATAAATTTTATAAATAATTAATAATATCAAATAACAATTATTAACAAGTATTGGCAAAATTATATTAAATTTTATTAAAATAAATTTTATTAAGTATAAATTAATTCATAAATAACATTTTGTTAATATATATTTTAATTACTAAATCTAATTTTATTTGAAATTTATATAATTTAAGATATGTTAAATTTAAATTATATTTATCAAGTAATTATTATATTTAAAAATATTTTATTTTCAAATGTTGGACCCCAAACTTATAGTGAAAATTAGAAATATTATAATGATTTTTTTAAATGAGTGTTTTTGAATGTGAAGTGTGTTATACTTGTAATTGTGCCTTAAGAAAAATTAATGAGAAAAGA
>JANZLC010000202.1:3741756-3784537 GCA_026413385.1 Erythroxylum gracilipes | reverse complement strand
TGCTACTAGCTCACATTGTAACTTTGAAAGGTAGATAATATTGTATGCTTTATGTTCTGCTGAATAATAAATGCAATGTTAGTTTCTTATCTCCCATTGTATCTGTTGAATAATAAATGCAAGTAAATTCTGGAATCTGATGATTTGCATTCACGGATAAGTCCCCAACGTCATTGTATAAATAAGTTGGTCAATTAGGTGATGATGCAAGTCAGGAAGTGGAAAACTGAATAGCAAAAAATGCTACTAGCTCACATTGTAACTTTGAAAGGTAGATAATATTGTATGCTTTATGTTCTGCTGAATAATAAATGCAATATTAGTTTCTTATCTCCCATTGTATCTGTTGAATATGTCATGTATGTGCTTTCGTTGAGAGTCGAACTCAAGACCTAGAAAGCGGTGCTCTAACCAACTGAGCTATGAAAGTTATTCCGAACGCTGGATAGTTTTCAGGATTGTCACTCTTTTCTTTTCTTTCCCTTTTATCGGACTCGGGCATTTGTCGGTCACAAAGCCCTTATCACGCACACCAATCTACGTGTCATTCACTCGCTCTCCTTCTAAGACAAGGAGTACCCCACCGACAGTTCACGCATTATCTTCCTTCGACCCAACCCAATACTCACCCCGCGCATTTTAGCCTCGCTGGTACCAATTAACTAGCCAAAGACCATGACACTCCCACAACAGTCTCTCTCTCGTCACAACGACAAGACTGTACTCGCTTGCTTGGCCTATATTGCATGGATTGTATCTTGTCTTCCCTCTTTTACTGGTTGTTCTCTGCTAAATCTAGGAACCAACTTGCAATGTTTCAATCCCTTATGGCACCATCCGTCTGCTTGTAGTCACGACGATGGTTGCCTCTGAAGTTTGTAAGTCTTAGTAACTTGTATCCTTTAAAAATGGTTGTTCCAGAAGTTTACAAGTCTCAGTACTCTCCTATGGCGAAATCAAATGCTCGAAACCATAAATCATCTTTCTCCTGTCTTAACGATGGGTTTGTCTACCTTGGTGGCTCATTGCTCGCTTTTTTATTAGTTTGGTCGTTTTGGTCTTACGCTGGTCCCAGTTTCACTCATAATTTAGAGCCGATGGTCGCTGGTAATTTGACGTCGAATGTTAGTTCCGATTCAACACAATGTCTCCACGGCGAGCCCGCCGTTAACCTCGGCTACGACCCTCCGAAACCCACGTTCTACGACGACCCAGAACTTCGATACTCCATTGAGGAGACAGTGAAGAACTGGGACGAGAAGCGAAAAGAGTGGCTCAAACACCACCCTACGTTCGCCGCCGGAGCACGTGATCGCGTCGTCATGGTCACGGGTTCTCAGCCGACTCCGTGCAAGAACCCGATCGGCGACCATTTGCTGTTGAGGTCCTTTAAGAACAAAGTGGACTACTGTAGGATACATGGTATCGACATTTTCTACAACAACGTGTTGCTACACCCAAAGATGAGAAGTTTCTGGGCAAAGCTACCGGTGGTTAAAGCGGCGATGTTGGCTCACCCGGAGGCCGAGTGGATCTGGTGGGTCGACTCGGACGCGTTGATTACCGACATGGAGTACAAGCTACCGCTACGTCGGTACGACTACAAGAGCCACAATATCGTCGTCCACGGTTGGGCTAAATTGATATATGAGGACAAAAGTTGGACGTCGTTAAACGCCGGCGTGTTTCTGATCAGGAACTGTCAGTGGTCCATAGACTTCATGCACACGTGGGCCAATATGGGTCCGATGAGCCCTGATTACCCTAAATGGGGCGAAATCCAACGGTCCTTATTCAAGGACAAGTTGTTTCCAGAGTCTGACGATCAGTCGGCTCTAATTTATCTGATCCATCAAGATAAAACTTTGACGGAGAAGATTTACTTGGAGGGAGAGTATTATTTGGAAGGTTACTGGGTTGATATACTGCCGACGTTGGATAACATAACGGAGAGGTACACGGAGATGGAGAGAGAAGACGGGAAATTGAGGAGGCGTCACGGCGAGAAGGTAAGCGAGCAATACGGTGCGTTTAGGGAGCGGAATTTGAGAGGGTGGGGTAACGGAAAAGGCAGTTACAGACGGCCGTTTGTCACCCATTTCACAGGGTGTCAGCCGTGCAGTGGGGACCACCACCAGATGTACGGTGGAGAGAGTTGCTGGAATGGGATGATCAAGGCTCTGAATTTCGCTGACAATCAGGTGCTGAGGAAGTATGGGTTCGTGCACCCGGATCTACTGGATTCCAATACGGTGACGGAGACGCCGTTTGATTTCCCTGATGAAGGACCATGGTAATTATATTCATGGTCTAAATGTAATTTCTTGGAATAATTTGAAAGTCATGATATGAAAACACATTTATATCGTATAAATATCATCAGTTTGAATATTTGATTTTGCTTTTTGACTATGATAATTTCCAACTTTTGAACTTGACTTTGTGAATATAATAATGCAAAGTGGCTCAACACAGGAGTGTAACGTGTGTGCGCTTTTTGATGGTTCAAGGGTGGCATGATTGGATGGTAATCTTAAGCATATCAATGACTCTTCCATAATGGGAGAATGATTTTGTTGGGATGGTGAGATTTTAGGTATATGAACAATGCAATTAGTTCTTCTTCATGGAAGATCTTTAGAGCTCACACCTCAACGAAATTTTTACGAAGAATGAGTAAGTGAAGATCGGAAAAGACCTCACATGTCAACGAAATTTTTACCGAAAATTAATAAGTAAAGACCGGAAAAGCCTTTACGACCTGTAAAATTTGTTAACCATAAACTCAAATTTGTATTTGATTAAATTTAAGTTAGTTCATAATTGATCAAATTTAAATATACTTAAATATTTAAAATAAAATTTATAATCCATTAGATTAAAAAACTAATTTGTTGTTATCCTTAAATATTTTCTTTTAAACTCATGATATGTACATAAGTCTAGACTTATTTCTACAATAAGCTTAAAACACCAAGGCATAAAGATCAAAGAATCATATATCACAGAGTCAAGAGTTGGTAGATCGGTCGTTGACTCGGGCCAAGCTGGGCCAGGTTTAAGAGAATTGGTTCAGCCTAAACTGATTCGGCCTAAATGACAAAACAATGTCGATCGAATTTTAGAACATCCGACCAAACCTCGACATGACCATTGTCAACCCTAAATAGCATATAACAAATATCACAAATTCTTCACTGCACATTGAACGTTAACTGATTTGAGAAATCCAAAACTAACATTTAAGTTACAGATATAATGGTCATACCCCATATCTATGAGATCGAGAGTTACCAGAGTCTACACGTCTATATGTACTCTTAAGACGACATTGCATTGGGATCATCATCCTCATCGTCTCCTATCGTACGCCGTATCGTACTCTTAGACGGCATTGCATTGGGATCATCATCCTCATCGTCTACTATCGGTGCTTCGTTAAACATGTACTGATTCTGATACTCTATTAGGTACTGTGTTGATCTCTTCACATCCAGGAAAAGATTGTAAACTCTAGTAATGTCCTCAGTTTCCACAATCTTTCCTTTTCGCTTCTGGCAGGCCAATGCGGCAGCAGTAATGAGATGGATGGCATATCTCAAGGATGTTTCTGCTCCAATATGTGTTAGTAAAGCCTTTGCCTCTTCAGTGATTTCCACATCTTCTTCTTGGCATCTGATGTCCAGAATCTGGCGAATTTCGTCCTTAGTATATGGTTGAGTGGATATAATAAGTAGCCGATCCAGGAGATCGATTGGAATTCCATGAGGAGATTTGTAATTTGTCCCTCGAATCGAGGTGATCCCTCTGTTAGTAGCAACGACTAATATTGGTGCCATCTCGTTCTCAAGAGCACGATTCAGGAAAGAGAAGCACTCTATGTCAAGCATGTGCACTTCATCGATGAAAAGGACTCCTGGTACAATCTCAGCTTTTCCTTCCTCCTTCCATTCAGCCACTTTAGTGTCAATTTGTTCCCTCACCTCAGCACGGATTTCACCAGTATCCCCAGTGAAAAGAGCCAGGAATCCCTGTGTTCTGAAAGTAGAAGACAAGTTAGTGAGGAGTGACATGCAGGCAAAATCTGAGTCTATGCTACATGGATATCCAAACAAACTTGGAATGGCCAGAAAAAGACATCCGGGTAACAACTGAAATCGAACATAGCTGCCAGTGAGATAATAAAAAGCATTTAGACCAAAGCAGAAGGAACGAGCAGGATATAGCAATCGCCTGAACATGAACATGAACATGAACATTTATGAGTTAACAACTTTCCAGCTCACAATGGCCAGTTTGCAGATCAGCATCAGCTCAACTCTAGGGCAGAAAACAATGCTAAAATCTTTCTTTCTGCAGCAATGTTCCTTATAACACAATCAGCTACCCAATGTACAGAAGATTGTAGCAAATCTGTATCTTACAACAAAGACACATTAATATCAACTCAAACACTTGAAAAGGTTCTCCAATATAGAGAGCAGCAGTTCTTGCTAGTATCAATTCAACTCATTCAAAGACACATTATCTACATCAGAGATGGCAATGAACTAGATCGGCCGGACCAACCCTTTTTTGGTCTGGGACTGGTCTGAAGCCCGATCAACAATGTTGTTTTGTAGTTAGGCCGGGCCAGTGCCAAGGCCGGGCCGGCCTGGTCCACCAACCCTAATCTACATTCAAAACAACAAAACATACAATTGAAACCAAAGCTTCGTGCAACTCCAAAATCCTTAAATACCGACAACAAGAAAATCATAGATCTAATCATATCAAACATCTAAAATCATTAACATTCAGTAAACCGAAAGACAAAAAGACAAACTTTACCTGCTATTAATGACATCAATCTCATGAAGAGTCACACAATGCACAACCTCTTTCCTCTTCTGCAACTCCCCATCAGGACACTGGACAAATTTCACCTGAGGCCCCATTGCATCATAATCTCTCGACCGCGAAAACGACCTACCGAGCTTACTAATCTTCCCGGAAGCCTTATCAATCGCAATCACGTCACCACTCTGCACTTTCTCCTTCCCTAACGCCTCTATCATCTTCACCCCCAAGTCATACACCGTCTCCATCTCCGTCGTCTTCAGTGTCAACTTCCCTGTCTTCGATGCCGCTCCGGTCACCGCCGGACGATCAATTTGGACCTCCACAACCTCACCTTCGATCACCTCCGCCTCCTCCTTGATTCTAACGCCAATTGCCTTACGGAAGGACTGCATCAGAGCTTCTGTTTTGGACATTTCGAGAGAGAATATTTCGCTGCCGGAGATCATAGCGAAAGGGGTTTCGAGTCCCAGCGACTTGGCCATTCCCATGGCAATGGCGGTTTTGCCAGTTCCTGGTTGCCCCGCGAGAAGGACAGCCCGACCCGCAATTTTGCCCTCCTTTATCATTTGAAGAATAACCCCAGCGGCTTTTCGGGCTGAGGCTTGGCCTACCATGCCCTCGGATACAGCACGTGGCTCGAGCGCGGAGTCGAGCCCTAGGCCGCGAATGTGAGAGTGAGCTCCTATTCGCTCAATTCTTGTTAAATCCCGAGATTCCGAAAGCTTCAGCTCCGCCATTGGAGGTTTTCGATGATGGCTATAAAGTTTAGAGAGAGAGAGAGAGAGACAGTGAAGGGTTAGGGTTTAGGTTTAGGGTTTATAACTCAAAGCAGCAGAGTGTACATGTAACGTACGGTTGTTACTTCTTAAGGCTTTTAAGTGCTGCAAGCTGAACTATGACATTTTTATCCGACAAAAAACAAATTTTATTTAAAAGTAAGTAAAACTCTATTATTTATTTATTTAAATGTTAATCATACGAGCCTATTTACAGTCGGATTAAAAGATAAATCGATAAAATAAGAGGCTTAAAATTTAAAAAATTAAATAATAATAGATCGATATAAAATTGATTAAAAATTAAATAAATTTTAAAATTTTAAAATTTTATTTTAACAAAAAATTATTATTAAATAAAAATTACTCAAACTTATTAATTAATAAAAAAATTCACTGATTAATTAATTAATTTTTAACAATAAAAGTTATTAAAATAAATCAAACTAAAAAAATTAAAAACTGAATCAAAAAGTTTAATGTTTTAAAGGTTAAACTGACTCAATCGATTGCGTTACTAATTATTATCAATTGCCTTACTAATTATTAGGATAATTATGTAAGATGCAAGTTAGTTTTAGGTAATATAAACACAACTAGACATTTGTGGGTTAAAAAACTGCAGAGTATCCTATAAGAGGAAGAGATTCATTATTCATGTTTTATACACATCTACAGAGAAGTTGGTTACAAAGAGAAGCTGCTCATTATTCATGTTTTATACGCATCTATAGAGAAGTTGGTCTTGATTCTGGACAAGACTAAGTGATCATAAAGACTCTCCAGAAATCCACCTTTCAAACATTGCAAAGCATTCCTTAGGCTTGTACTCTGGAGCTGTGTGACCTCCTCCCTGTCAAATACCAAAGCCATTATTCACCTATTTTATGGATGGCAATGGGCAGGGTTCAAACAAAACAATATCATTACGGTCCAACCTGATCCGAAACTTGATCAAAATGAGTTTAACCTGTTAATCGAGCTAATTAGCCTTCCCTAATATTCTATTTTGGAACATACCTGACAGTTTAGACAAAACAAATTATCAATAAAAATATCTTGCCTTCACAGTAGCAAATGTCAGGTGGTTTGAGTATTTCCTTGTGTATCTGCATAAGGTCGTAAGGTTTATTATTCCAGACTCTACTTTGCATTAAGAAAACAGCACTAAATACCAGGGTTTCCATATACCCTGCAACTTGATGTTCAACAAACCACGGCCTCCAAGGTTCAACAACGGAGAAATTCAATGCCTTGATCCATGATAAAGTTCCCAAGTATGGTACAACCATGTCATGATCACCACTGCATATTTATGTATACAGTCATCTTGTTACTATAAATCAAGCCTGTCTTTGCACTGTTTATGGTAACGCAAATAAGCAGAGATATGGATAGAGCACCTGTATATTAGAGCTCGGTAACCACTCGTGCCGAGATAAGAATGATAGCTTAGAGTACTCTGAACGTCATGTACATAATTTAAACTTTTGTTGCATCTAATCCAAGCCCTCGGTTCTCCCTAATTTGCAGAAATAACAGTAAGTTTCTTAGTTATAGTAATGGTACTAGGACCCCAGAAAATGTCTCACCTTCCAATCGTGAAGCGCCTTCTGGACACTTATATTGTTGGCCCAGATGTTGCAGAGCAAACCATTGTAATTCTGAAACACAAGTGCCAATTTAAATGGCAGAAAATGCCTGTAGTCTATAGATCCTTATAACCTTAAAGATTTCAGAACAATCAAGGGCTTACCCTGCAACCAAAAGGAGGGAAATCAGGTGGTGCGAGCAAGAATCCTGTATCTTTCTGTAGCATAAACCTTCTAACTCCGTTCATATTGTTCAACGCTCTGGAGGTTTGAGTGCACTTGGGCTCCAAGATATGTGAATGCTCTATTTTTTCAGTGCACTGTAAATGCCAACTTTGTTTAGTAGTATTGACAGAAATTGATCCAAACTGATGAGCAACACACTCATTTAACTGTCTTACCTTTGAGATTGCTTGGAGGATCTTTACACACTTTCTGTTTTTCGGGTCGACATTTATGTACTCTCCTTTGCAATTTCTTTTGGCAGACTGGAAGAAGTATAAACCTTAGTACACAGACCAAATGTATGTAGAAAAACAGAGGAATTTCTCAGCTTGCCCTTTAACCTTGTAGAGTTCATCAGAAATGAGTGCCATACGGTGAGCAAATGGAACTCTTGAGTTGAAATCAAAATGTAAATCTGTTCCCGGATTCCCAAGCAAATAGCCCTGAGTAAAAATTCGAAAAGTTTCAAGAACCAAACTCCATAAAGTCCTATGTAATGCAAGAATCTAGACAGCTAGTGACTTACTTTTAGATTCATATGTTGTTGGTCTCCTAGTTTGGGGCCTGCAGAAGAATGATAAGCATCGAAAGTGTTCTCTTGAATTGAAGTGTTGTGACAGTGCAATTACAGAAAAAGAGCATTGTCTTCTTACCAATTGACAATTTCTTAGTAATAAGTGGAACGACAAGTCCAGAATACGAATCACCAGCAATATAGAGTGGATTCTTAATAAATTTAGGGTGACTGCGCAACCACTGCAAAATTGCAGACGCAATGACCATAAGTTCCTGATCAAACTAATCCATATGGTGATACTAAATGTCATCAAATACTAAATACTGAATGAAATTTAAAAGATTCTTACACCTTTCTTATGAAATCGCAAACTCGATTAGAATATTTCCTGGCTCCAGTCTCAGAACCTCGAAATGTCTTGGAATATGAGAAGCCAGTACCAACAGGAGCATCCAGAAAGATTATACTAGACACCTAATTTGCATTAAATTGCAGATCAGAGCATGATTTTAGAAGACATAAAGAACTAAAAATCTTTCACAGAAAGATAGTCTTCGGGATTGGATGCCACCTTTGTCCATGAATGTTGATTCAACCTCAAAGTTGGAAGGCTGCCATTGTACTCAACAACATTAAACACTAAAGGCCCTGGACAAGAACCGGAAAAAAACATGTAAACCCATTAAATAATCATCATCTCTAAGCATGTAACAGCAGAGAAATCACCTATCTCAAAAGCCAGTCCAGAAAAAGCCGAGCAACCAGGGCCGCCAGTGAGCCAGAGAACAAGCGGGTCTTCTGTTGGATTTCGTTCTGATTCCACAAAGTAGTAGAAAAACTGGACATCTTCATTCTCATCCACCCCAACATATCTTCATAAAGAAATTGACAGCTTAACCAATAACTGATATTTTTCCTTAGACTATGAAAACGTTTAGTTTCTCTATGCCTGACTAGGAGGCTTACCCAGTTTCGAGTTTGAAAGGAAGAGGACCGGCAAATCCAGGCAGAGACTTGACGTTGAAGAAGGACACCACAGGATTGAAGAAACATAGTATCACAATAATGAATACGAACTTTAGATAGCTCTTACAGAAGCTGCTCGCCTCCTGCATGTCTACTACTGCTTCTAACTGATGATCTTCAAGCCGGTGCACGTAGGACCACTTTAAGTGCCCTTAGCACTCCTATCAGCGTGGCAGGTCACTGTGTTCATGGTGTCCAGGTGTCTAATCTATTACAGAGATCATGACACCTGTCCATGACTTCTCGTCGCGCTTTGGTTACGAGGGCAACGGTGGTCTATCTCAGTCTAATCTTAAAGGCATACGTTTTGAAAGAAGCTTAAACGATCATATTCCATTGATGCTAAACCAATTGGCTTGGATTGGAATCCAAATTTAGGAACTTTTTCCCGGATCGTTTATTTCGTATTGTATATCAAATTATTACATGACTAAAGAAATAAAATTAAGAGGTGTTTTGATCTGTATCCTTAATTTATTGTTATAACGACAACCAGAAACTATCTAAAATCAACCATCAAAAAGTAGTACACAAGTGAGGATACTAAATCCTACACTGTTCATACTTCTGACATCGAATCCAGGCAACTGGGAACTCATGTCTTGTCGGAGACTTTAAGATTGTTTTGGTCGACCAATTTCCGACTCATCATCAACCTTGTGGACTGCAGTCTTTTCTAAAGCAGCCTTCTCAAGCTCATTATAACAATTATCATGTTTACTGGTTGATTTTCTAAAGCGGGCATCGGAATTTGTTGGAATAGGCACTTGTTCAGTCGGAAAACTTCCGCCGGTACGACGATCGATCTGATCGGAGCATCCAGTCATGCATCTGACGAAGAAACTGTTGAGTTTGCTAAACATTACCTTCATGCAGTTGGGCTTTTTCTGTTGTTTGCTAGGTTTCCGGGTAGAGGCCATGGGTTACAGCAAACTAAACAAGCAAAGGACGAGTCTTAGAAGATAATAGGTCAGGTGATGAGGGAAAAGATAGATGCAATGGGCATTATTTAAACCCTTGGGATAGGGCTCCAATCGGCCATGAAAATACAGAATCTGAGAGACGAAACCTATGTGGCGTACGTCAAGTATTGAACGGAGGTGTGCATGTTACGAACTTCCCAAATATAAGAGCCTATGGGCATAAAAAGAAACGTAGAATTTACCGTCCCATATAGTTGCCGACCGGTAAATTTTAGTTATTTAAAAAAGAATAAATAATTATAAATTTAAAAAAAAATTGAAAGTTTCACAAATGTATTTGATTTTTTCAAAAATTTAAAAAGTTTTTGGGTTTCCAATAAATTTAATTTAAATTAAAAAAAGAGTTTTAAAATTTGAGAGATCCAATCTAAGGTCTGAATAAAATATTTTCATCGTTTTTATCTTAAAAATTCAAAAAAGACAAAACTTTGTAGGGGTTATTTTATAAAAGTAGAAAATAATCAAAATAAATACTTTATTAAAATAATAATATCTATTAATGTATAATCATTTAGTAATTCTAATAATTTAAAATAAATTAAATAATAATTCTCTTTTAATAATTCATGTGATCTTGGTATCAAAATTCTTAAAGTAATTATTTACGAAAACTGATTGGTTTACAATAATTAACTAATTAATTAATAAATTGACTATTTTTATAAATAAAAATTATTAAAATAAACCAAACTAAAAATTGGTCAATTTAAAGTTATTACAATTTAACTAGTTGATCTGATTCGACTTTTTAATTATTGAAAAAAATCACATTCTTTCTTCGAATTAAATTTAAAATTTTTTAAGATTTCAATTGGTTGGAACTTAAATTTAAGGGTAAAAGATATGGACTTTGTTTGTAATCTAAAAAAAACTTTAATCTTTAAAATTTTCAATAAAATCTTTGTAATTTTCAAATTTTGAAGGAAAAAACCATTTTCTTAAATTTCAATAAAAAATAACGACAAAATATATGCTACATAAATATCATATATTGACCAATTAAATGTTATTTATATGGTGATTTAGTCTAACTCTTAAATTCAAATCGAATTAATTAAATCCAATTCAATAATAAATTATTACTTTAATTTGAATTTAATTAATTATGAGATATATTATATATTATTATGTTAATTACATTTAAATTTTCCTTTCATTTATTACTCTTTATTTATTTATTTATTTACTTTTTAAACTTTTTTATATTTTTATTTTTATTTTCATTTATTCATATGGGTCATTTGGAAATAATCTTTTTACTAATTGCATACTCCTGGATCTCCTCATACTCGCTTCTTAACGGAATTTCTACTGAATGGTGTTGTTGTTATTGTTGAATCAATTTTTATAAAACAAAATAATATAATTAATTTTCATTTAATAATTTTCTTTTTTAATTAAAATTTAAAATTTTCAATAAGTAAAAATAATCTTCTTTATTTTTTTAAATTCTTTAATTTATTTAATTTTTAACTAATTTTATGACGATTTAATACTGATTATATCTTTTAAACCTTAAAATATTTGTCTTATTGTTTTATTTTTGGTTTGGGTTTTTAAAATTTTGAATATTACCATTTAAAAAATTATTACTACAAGAAAATAAAAGACAAATAAAACAATAATAAGGCTAAACACAGAATTATCACTCACAAGCGGTAACAAGTTATAATCCCGAAATTAATTGAGCTTATATTTCTAAGAAAGAAGGAGGAAAAGGGGAGAGGTTTAATGTGGTCCTTATTTATCGACGTTGTTAGATTTTTGTATGATAAAAATGAAACTAAATATACAAAAAATAATAGAATTAGTTATCATATAAATCCTTTTATCATAATTAATTAATTTTATTTTTTAACGTTTTCCAATAAAAATTGATAAAAAATTAACACAGTATAATATAAGAATCGTTAGATAATTAAATAATATCATAAAAGGGAAGTAATAACTTTTAAAACAAGAGGAGTGAATAAAAAAAATCAAACAAAAAAATGCAGTATATTTACTCACAAGTTAGCAGATATCAAAATTTTTACATTGGCATGAACCCGACAGAAGGTTAGATCAAGGTTAATTTACGTGGTTCGACCTGACCAAAGATTCGATACATGTAACACCTCATACTCAATAATGAAATCGGCTTACCAAATGTTACCATATTTTTAAATACTTAAACTTCAAACTACAACATTTTCTATTTAAAATCTCATTAATCTAGCAATAACTATTTACTTTATAAAAAAATTAGACATAATTTTCTTTATATTTACTTAAAAGCTCCTACAAGAAACTTCAATATACTTCTCATGCACGTTACTCAAATATTAATCTCCACGTCAAATGCCTTAATAAAATAATTTACCTATCTTCCAATACATTTCAACACATCTAAACCAGATTTTCTACATAACTTTCATATATTCATATATAATTCACAATAAAATCTATTAGGATCCTTCACTTCTTTATGTGTACATGTAATAACCATAACTAAAAATAAATTAAAAATTTGTAGTACATCCACCTCCAATTCTTTCGAGATCCTCTATTTGACTTTTGTCTTGTAGTAGATCGACCGTAGCTTTCTTCTAGCTATCTTCAAAACTTACACGTGGAAAAAAAATCCACACGCTAAACTATAGACTTAATGGTATTTAAGCAATTTTATTTCACATTCAATTCAATTCATGTAACCATAACATGCATAATATATAATATTTTTCACATATAAATATCTTTATTTTTTTCTAAGCATAAATAGGCTTTGAAAATCAATTTATGAAATACAAGCATATATCTATTTTAATAATTCATGTTTAATTATACAATGATGAATAAATTGTACTTTCAATTACTAATTTCATTTGTAGTTCTTTAATCATTAATCATGTATTTATCTACTTTCTGTAATTGCTTCAAAGTAAAATTTATCGGAATTGCATCACTGAGCCGGATAAGCGAGATTTTTAAAAATATAAGATCGAGTTCTCGGAATCATACGTTCCATTTTTTTATATACATTCATATTGGAACTGAGCTCTTGAAGATATGCAGTTCATAACCCAAATCTACACCGAAATTGAGCTCTCGGAGCCATACAGTCCGGTAACATATATCATGACGCAGTACTGTTAACTCCCTAATTGACATGCCAACCTTATCAGATCCCTCCAATTCCTATCTATTTTACTAGGGACAAATCTAATTAAATTTCATTGAAATTTCATAAGAAAAGCTCATAATAGCCAATTCAAGCTATTCTAAATTCGGTCAAAGTAAATGTCATTCTTTAATGTCATTTTTTTTCTTTCGTTATTGGTTTTAATTGAATTCATACAGCATTCAAGACATATTCATTTCACCAATTAGTCAAAAAAAAACATGTATATCAAGTTTCTCAATTCAAACATAATGTATGCCAATTGGGGAAAATGCAAATTATAAGTCCAAAATCTCAATTAATCACATATACTACTTCATTTAACATCTAATTTAATATTTTTAATAACAATTTCATAAACTCCCAATTTTACTTAAGAATCCTAAATATCCTAATATACACTTTTTAGGAAAAAGTAGAATTGCAAGAACACGTATCAAATTGATATCCAAATTTTCAAATTAAACTTCCATAAACTTCAAATTCATCATCAATTCCTCATTCCTTCTCTTTCTCTTTCTCTTTCTCTCTATTCTTCAATTCCTTTTCTTTATCTTCGTAATATTGCATAACAAATTTAATTTCATGCATTTTATTTATCAATGCATGTAACTACATCAAAGTCATATACTAAAAATAATTAAAACTCTATTAACTTACCTTATAAATTTTTCGGTACTATTCATCAAGAAAACCCATATACTTTTTCTTCATCTTTTCCTAATTATTTTGTTGATATGGTGAGTTTAGGGACCTAGGTTGATAATTTAGTGTTTAATAGGTGATTTAAGGGTTAAAACTAAAGCAAATTGGCTTGAAAATGTAAGAAATGAAAGAAAAATGGAGAAGAAAGGAAGAATGGTTGTTTTCGGCACTCCTTAGTAAAGAAGAGAGGGTAAGTGGCTAAGAAAATGACAAAAATGTCACGTGGTCTCTCATTAAAAGTTTTCTGACTCTTTTTTTAGATAAACTTTATCTATTAATTATTTTGCTCAATAAAAAATACTCATAAGAAAAATATCAACCTCACATAAAGAACTTAATTAATATCATATATTTTTGTTAATAGTTTCATGTTTGACTTTCACCCTTTTTCGGGTCAAACTTTGACCATTAGTTAACTCTTAGTCAAACCCTTAAAACAAAGTCGTTTGGAGCTCTAATTTGATCATCAGGTTGTCCTTAACAAAATTATCTGATGCCAAATAAAATAAAATACAGTTTGGATCCCTAGTGTCACTATTCACCTTGTGATATACTATTCACGACCCAACAAATACTATTCATAAAATCAAGATTTTTGGGACATTACAATACATATAAGTGAGACAATATCATTTTTATATTTTTAATTAAGAAAGAGCTCAGATCAAGCCCAGTTGAACTAGAGCTTGGGTTGTGCTGCCTCGAGCCAGGGCCCCAACAACAGTGATTAAATTCAACTTGGCCGATTGTCATCCCTATTTTTGAAGCACCTTTACTAATTATTGATTTTACATGTGTTAATAATTATATTTGGCAAAAACCAAGTCCTTTTGGTGGAAAAACTACAAAAAAATAATACATACGATACTATAAATGGAAAAATTCATATAGAAACTTTTAATAAGATATTAAAACAGAAATCAAGATTAAGTATAAGGCTTTGAAGAACATTTAAGTTCTAACTCTAATTTTGTCTTTTGGATAGTTAATTTTAAATAAAATATATTCTTACAATATATTAATATTTTTTAAAATAATACATTTTATAGATCTTAATATTATTAAAATATAAAATATTATTGTACTTTTACAAATTGGCTTATAATATAACGGTGGTTAGCTAGGCAACTTTTTTTTTTATTATTATTCATCCGTTTAATCTACCATGATCGGTGGTTAGCTAGATAAGCCTGATTAGTTTGGTGTTTACTTCTAATTACATGTGCTTAGGTGATGCCAACAGTCCCGATGTCTTGGAATCATTAAACTAGAAAAAATGAAAAGCTAACGGATTTGCATACCCTAAAGCCTTAAATAAGGTACGAGGAACCACAATACAAGGACGCGTCACTTTCCAAATAATTACTTCTTCAATTAGTTGCAGCGCCATTAAGAATGCCAATTTGATGGAAGGATCCCACTAGTTTTGCTCTTAGCCGCTGTAATCGAAGCCACCTGAACTTAAACAGTCGTTGAACTACCCAACTTCCAGAATATTATAAAATTTTCAAAGAAAGATGGATCCACAGATCGTGCAAGCAACATCATAAGTTTACTGATAAACTAGTGTATAAAGCACCAGTTGGCTGTATTTTAAGCATTTGTCAACAACATAAGTTTACTGATAAACTAGTGTATAAAGCACCAGTTGGCTGTATTTTAAGCATTTGTCAATATCATAAGTTTACTGATAAACTAGTGTATAAGCACCAGTTGGCTGTATTTTAAGCATTTGTGTATAATTTAAGAGTTTAAGAGCATCATAAAAAATTCAGATAATTATAGTAATTATAAAAAATCTGTTCGAATTGAGTTGAGTTTCAACAAGTTAAAATATATTTGATTGAATTCATATTCAAGTTCAAGTATTCAAGACTTGAAATTCTTTTTCAAATTCGAGTTCGGATGTTAAGTGTTCAACCCGGCCGGGTGTTTGATGTTCCCCTTGCGATTAATCAATCTTTTGAACAGGTAAGATTCCCAGCTAAGTAATTTGATAAATAATTCAATTGGAAGAAGCAGAAGATGACGTTTAAGAAGTTTGATTGAGGCTAAGTCTTGATGAATTTGATATACGTTTCTGAGTTCATAAGATTAATCGTCTCTAAGCATCTACTCCCAGTCGGTTTATGTTCGTCAAATGCTACTTACAAAGAGGAATGAGAAGAAATTTATGAATGAGCATCGGTCATTGCTAGTTAAAACTTCTTCAACATACAGAAGTGTTAGCAACAAAATATAGATTACAAACAAGATTATGTTGATGATTGGTAGATGCAGAAACAAAGCTTGGCTTGTTATCTATCTCCTTGCATGCATCAACTTAAAAGAACCCGAAAGTTCTTGTAGGAACAGCATGGCTTCTGCTTCTTGTAAACAAGTCGACGTTGACCTGGAAATCATCTTCAAAACGAAATGATCTGTCTTCATCAATCCTTGGAATACCCACACTACGACTCCTATTCACTTTGTTGGCCGAGTTTATGTTGTGCTCTTGTCGTTTAAGATTATGGTCAATCTCAACGTTTTGCTTGGAGACAGCAGCTTTGACAAGCTCCCTGTAACCCTCGTCACGGTTGCTTGTCTTACAGACACTGGAACTCCGGCTAACTGGAGTGATCTGATGAGCCGTCGGACAACCAAAGGCGACGCCGCTGAGTCGCTGGGAATATCCAGTCATGCCTCTAACGTACACGTCCTTGGCCATGGCCAACAGCTTAATGGGTGCTTTCACAACCTTACATAGGTTCCTGTGTATGCTAGGCTTCTTGGTGGACATTTCCTCTGACCTGCGGATTTCTCCTCCGAGGTTTTTAGCTTCTTCTTCAAAAGCAAGCATTGATATAATCAATTTGCAGAGCAAATTAATGGCCGCCGGAGAGCAATAAAAACAAGTAGCGTTGTGTCTGTGGGCAAGGCAGGGTTGTATTTATAGAGTTTAGAGAATGCCAAGTGGACTGCATTAGTTTTTAAAATAGTTTCATCTTACTAGTAAATTTTATTTTATTTTATTAAAATAGATAATTAACAAAATTGAAATTATGTACTATTTATTTATAAACTACTGTGTGTTTATTACCTTTCATATTTATAATCGAGTTATGTATTATCATGCCATTTTATTATTTAGAATTAATCAGATATTTAAAAATTTATTCCATAATATCTAAAAATTAATTATAAATTAAATATTTAAATTATATTAGTCATAATTGTTATTATCGATTAATGTTAAATACTTAAATAGTATATATTTAATTAATAGTAAATTAAATTATGACATAAAAATAGAAAATTAAAATCAATTCCTATGCTATATATTATGAAAAATAAAAAAATCAAATTCAGAAACTGAAATGAATAAATTCTTTTTATTAAATCTAAAAATAATAAAAAGGAAAACAAAAGAAAACAAAGAGGCCTGTTTGAACTTTACTGTTTCCGGTAATACTCCAGATTGGATTGGAATTTCCTGCTTTATCTGCTTCTTCCACGATCTAACAAGTAATAATACGACGCAGAAGGCTTGTTCATCTTATTAAGATTATCTTGTAATTAATATATATTATACTGGTAAGGTCAACTCTACTAATTGTGGATCACGTCTTTATAAGTAGGATTAATTTATGTAATTATAGCAATATATATCTTGAGATAGACATTTTTGTAATTTCCCATAAAGTTGGTCAATATTTAATTGCATTTTTTGGTTTTTAAATAATTTATCGGTTAAGTTACGGAATTTGATCCGGATAAATATAATAAAATGACCCAATAAATAATCTAAATCAATGGGTCAAAGTTCGGGTAAAAGATGGATCTCAATCAGTGTGCATCGAACTTATATCGGGCCTATAATAGGAATGTTCGATATGAAAGCTATATATAAAGGTTAAGGCCTCCTGCAGTTGCTCATATATCAATAATAAGCATAAGGATTCTTTGATCCGTTAAAAGAGCTTACGTTTTGATAAAACTGCGTTACCCACATCCCGCATAGTAGTTCCCGTGAAAAAGAAGGTGGATTCGCACTTGTTTCGGCTTCGAAAAACTTGTTTGAAGTTACATAGACCGAAATCAGGTATTTTATGCATTTCTTCGTTTCTTGCTCTTTCACGTTCTATCCAAGATATGTAACTAAGGTATCGTTATGTATTACCCGTGGAATTAAAGCGGTGACGTGATCGGGTGGTTAAAAACGGATATTTTTAGGTTTTTCTCTCCGTAAGGTTTTTGAATATTTAACTTTTGTTTTTCGGGTTTTTCTTGCTTTTTATTGCATGAAAGTAATATACATGTGCTGATATAGTGCTGATGTCAGCCGTATGGAATTTCTACAATATTAAAAAAACACACACACACACACACACACAAATTTCAGATTTCCTGTAAGGATGCCTCAGGGTGTTTTGGGTTAGTTTCCGGGTTCGGGAAATTCATAAAGTAAGTTTTTCCATTTTTCAGGATTTATTACATTAGTAATAAATTAAAGTTTAACTCCATAAAAGGAATTAAGGTGTTCTAAATCCAATTTCAAGTGATTTTTCATGCTTCAGACATCACATTAGGGAAGTTTTTGTGTCTCGGGTCTCATGCTAAGAGTTCGGGATTGCATGATAGTAGCTTGGAAAAGGAGTTAAGACATTCTGAAACCATTTTTGAGTGAATTTTCGTGCAACAAACTTATCATAAGGGAGATACATAAGGTTCTCGTGTCTCAGGTGGTCGGTTCAGTGTCCCATGACACACGATAATTGCTATAATGAGATTTTTCCTTTACAAAAGTCTCAAATGACGTTTTCAGAGAATGTCTTCAGCACGAATATGTGACAATGAGACTATGCGTTAGGATTTTTGCATTTGTTGATGTTACATTGTCATATACCATATGCCCATAAAGAATGTGAGGATAACATAAAGATGTATCCCTTATGTTTATGGACTTTTTAAGTGCTGATGAGGATGTAGTCACCACAGTGGCCTTTCGAGTCAGTATTTTGAATTGTTTTGCTTATACGTTAGGGGATGTCTCTGGTCTCATGTTTGGTTATTCTACCAACAAGTGTTGGCCTTACATAAGATTTTGAAATGTGCATAAAGGCATTAGATAGAGAAAAGTCGTTGCTTGAATGATCTATTCACCCACAGGTGGTAGTGTCATAAGAGTTGATGATTTGTACTTTGATCGCTTTTATGTGGAGGTCTAGTTGTATATATTGTATTCAACCCACAGGTGTTTCAGAATATGTGTGACCAGATTTTCAATAAAGATACTATTTAATGGCTTTGAGTATCACTGTTGTCTTACATTTGTGTTGATTTAAACATTATCATTTTGAACTCACCTTTTCAGTCAACAAAATCAATGTTACCATTGAAATCCTGATAGGTTTCAATACGAAGAAGTGGACAGATGATGTATTGAACATTATGGAGATAGCTGAGGTTAATATGGTCATACGGATGGATAGGCCATCTCTACCCACATCTATGAGCTCAAGAGTTCATAAAGCAGCCTATAAAGCCTAGGATCAGTCTAACAAATTATGTCTGATGACCGTTAAGAGATCCATACCTGACCATCTGCTAAGTGGACTTTCGGACACAGACATAGTAAAGGAGTTTTTTGGTAATGTCTTCAAGAGGTAAACGGTCTCATTTAATGTTGAGACAAATGCTTTGATGAAAGAATTATTCTCTATGAGATATACAGGAGAAGGGGGAGTAATGGAGTACATATCGAGAATGATTCATCTTCACAATAAACTAAAGATGTTGAATATTCCTCTTCCTGATGTCTTCACTGTTCACTAGACTCTGAATACACTCCCTCTAGAGTTTAGCAATCTGGTGATGACATATTACTCGCTGGATGAGGAATAGGACTTCAATGCTTTGATAGCCCATTGCGTTGATGAGGAGGAGAAACTCAAGTTTGCTACTCCTATAGCCCTTGAAGCAACTTAAAGGGAAGGCAAAGATGAAGCCCTCTAAGTTCAAATGTAAAAAGTTCAAATCTTCTCCACATGCTGACGCTGGTCAATCTAATGCTGATAAAGGTCCTAAGGACATAAAAAAAAGCCAGTAATATGAGGTTTAAAAGGAAAGACTGAGAGCATCAGGTAACTCCTTGGTTTATCAATTTATAAATTTAATTTGCGATAGTCACATTAAGTATTTGGTGACTATAAAGTGGAACATCTGATCAAGGTGCTTTCATAATGCAGTAGTTCATATCTAGGATAAAGCCAAATTAAAGGGAAGGAGGAACTTATGGTTGACAGCAATGAAGAAGTATAAGTAATATCTATAAGGATTGTATGTACTAAAACCTTGTAGTAAGGCTCATTTCGGTTTTTTACACAACACATTTTATATTTGATATTTGTATAAATTTTGGACAAAGAATGTTGACGTTTTGTATTTAATGCTTTTGTTGAACAATTATTGTTTAATGCAAAATATAACGGTACAACTTTCTTGTCATATGGTTTGTATAGAATGTGTATTACCCCAAATTAGATATATGCTTTTTTGTATCTTGCTAAACAATTCATGAAATAAAGAACCTTGATGAATAAGAAGTCATACATGGTGTGGCATAAAAGTTTAAACCACATTTCCAGAGCTAGGGTTGAGAGATTGATCAAGGAAATCATTTCTCAATTCTAGATTATAATGATATGAGAAAATATGCTGACTGTTTCAGGGGTAAGTTGCCTAATAAGGATATTGAGGTCAACTCATACTTTTGACTTGTTAAGTATGATATATAAAGATATCGGTAGACCTTATATAGTTGCATTGTGCAATTCTAAATGTATTTTGACATTTGTTGATGATTATTTCCATTACAATTATGTGTTATTGCTTAAAGATTGAAGGTTAAGAACTAATTGGGAAAATTTATCATAGTTAGATTTGACCGTGGAGGAGAATATCATGAAAAACATGGTGTTTCAGGACTTTAAAAGGTCCGTTTGCCAGATATTTGGAATCAGTTGGAATAATGACTTAATTCACTATTCCGAATAGTTCTGAGCAAAATAGCGTGTTGCCGAAAGATATAACTACACCCTAAAGGACTTGAAGAAGTCGATGTAGAACAGGGCTATTCTACTTGATTATTTAGAAGTTTGGAAACTCAGCCTTGCACACAATTGTGTATGGGGCTGCCCTATTGAGGTAGTATAATCCTTATAAACAAAAATTGCATGCTCGTTCCACTCATGACTATGTAGTAAGATATCTTGACTATTTTAAGGCTATAACTTTTATTGTAGAGAAGGTGAAACCAGAATAATGGAATCACAAACAACTAAGTTTCTGGAATACAATGTCTATGATGATGGTGGGCTCTTTGACCCTTCGGATGATAGCAAGGCGGATACTACAATTATTATGTACCTGCTACTCATACAGATAGATCCGGTAGATCTAGGTCTTTGTACCGTGCCTGTATAGGAACAAGAATCCATACCTATACATATAATGGTTCCTGAGGGTACAAGATCTAATGCAGTTAGGTAAATCCACCAGAGTGAGACGACCTGCTATCCCATATGATTTCATAGTTTATCAGGTGTACAGGACTATGATATTAGACATGTTTTGAATCTAGTTAGTTTTACAGAAGCTATTTCTGGACCCAATGCTGATGTGTGGTGGGATGCAATAAATGATGAGAAGCAATCCATGAAGCATAGTAAGATTTTAGAGCCAGTTGCTTTGCAGCGAAACTACAAACTCGTCAGTTGTAAATGAAGTTTTGGACCTACAGGATTTTAAGATAGAGCTCAGCAGTTTATGGGCTCGCTCAGTTGCCTAATGGTTCACTAAGAGAGAAAGGTTGACTTTATGTTACTTTTTCTCTCATATCCTTGTAGGATATATTTTGAGTGATTAAGACAAATTGTGGCTTATGATGATATAGAGTTACATCAAATGGCTATCAAAACTGCTTTCTTGAATAAAGATCTTTATGAAGTGGTTTATATGGTACAACCTGAAGGATTTCATGATCCAGATAGAACTGACATGGTTTGCACATTAAGCAGATCAATATATAGTTTATATTAAACCTCCTAAAAGTGATACCTTATATTTGATAAAGTTTGGCCTCTTTTGGCTTCATGGAAAATAAAGTTAAAAGGATGTTTGTACTATAAGGTCAGGGGGAGCAAAGTTATCTTCCTATTACTGCATATGGATGATATATTACTCACGTAAAATTACTTTACTATGTTGTATGAGGTTAAGCAACTTTTAGTCAAGAACTTTGACATGAAGGACCTTGGTGTAGCATCTTTTGTCTTAGGTATTCAGATTCACCAGGACAGATCTCGACGCTCAGTGCATACATTGAGTTTGTACAAAAGTTTAATATAATTAACAGTAAACCTGTTGTAGCACCTATCTCTCATAGTGAGAGATAATCTTTGACACAGTATCTAAAGAATAAAGTAAAGAGAGAGGTTATGAGTAATGTTTTGTATTCTAGTACGGTCAACAGCCTAATGTATGCTTGTCTATGTATTAGGCAAGACATTGCATTCACCGTTTAACTGTTTGGTTAATATCTGATTAACCCAGGTGTAGATCGTTGAAATGAGGTGAAGCGAGTGTTGAAATATTAAAGAAACTAAGGATTATATGTTGACATATATCACAGTCAACAAACTAAACCTCGTAGGCAATTCAGATTCAAATTTTAGCTATGTGCTTGGATGATCGAAAGCCCACTTAAGGTTACAGTTTTAAGTTTACAGATGGTACAATGTCGTGGAAGTGTGTCAAGTAGACACATGTAACTTCCTCGACTATGCATGCAGAGTGCATGCTATGGGGCTGTTAGTTTAGCTCAGAAACTTGATTTATGAGTTGTCTGTGGTTGATTCAGTGGCTAGACCCATTTGGTTGTACTGGGGTAATCTTCTTACTGTGTTGTTTAATAACAACAAAGGATATCACAGGATCTTAGCATTTAAAAGTCAATTATTTAGTCATAAAGGTGTCGATACAAAAAGGTGACATTAAGGTTTGGAGCATTTAAAGAATGAGAAAAAGTTAGTCGATCCTTTAACTAAAGGATTTTGCCTAATTGTGTTTGTGACATAAGTATATAGTATGGGTGTTTTGACGTCCTTAGACATTATTAATTAAGGGATCGTTATGTTTGCTCCATGTATATTTGTACATTTTAATGTATTATGACAGTATGATGGTTCATCAATAGAGATGATCATCATTTATCCTCAATAATACGTGTTATCATACATTATCATAATATATATAAAAGTCTTAAGATTTGTGTCGATCTTAAGCATTTAAAAGTCATTGGGCATATATATAAGTTGACCTTGTGCCTATGTCATTTAAACGGTTATCCATGAAGTTAGACATGATATAGGGGGACAAAAGTTTTTAATCCCATAAAGTTTCTCTAATGCAGTTTAGCATTCAGTTGGAGAACATAAATGTTTCTCTAATGTAGTTTAGCATTTGGTGAGAGGAAACAAGTTTTCTCTAATGCTGTTTAGCATTCGGTGAGAGAAAACAAGATTTCTCTAATGCAGTTTAGCATATGCGGTTTAGCATAAACTTGGAGAAATCGAGACCTACAAGCAAAGATGATATAATTTAGATCATAAAGGTATCATTCTAGTTTGCCACACTTCATGTTCCCGGTCATGTTAGTGAGGCATTAGGTATACATGATTGTATTAGATTTGTGTCGCACATGACACATGCATTTGATACGTTTCGGTATCGAAAGCCTTGCAGGACTGAATGATAGACTTTAGTTATCTTTGGATCAAATGTTTTGTTTTTAAAACCTAGTCGACTAATACAATAGTGTGACTTAATCGAGTTTTTAAAATGTTTTTAAACTAGAGTTAACACTGCAATTAAGTATTGTCCAAGGGGGAGATTATTAGACATTTTTGTAATTTCCCATAAAGTTAGATAATATTTAATTTCATTTCTCAGTTTTTAAATAAATTATCAGTTAAGTTACGTAATTTGATTTGGATACAGATAATAAAGTAGCCTAATAAATGATCTAAATCAATGGGTCAAAATTCAGGTAAAAAATAGATCTCAATCAGTGTGGATCGGACCCATATCAAGCTTGTGATGGGGAAGTTCGATATGGAAGCTATATATAAAGGTTAAGGTCTCCTGTAGTTGCTCATATATCAATCGTAAGCATAAGGATTCTCTGACCTGTTAAGAGAGCTTACGTTTTGAGAAAACTGTAGAAAGACCTTACCTGCATCTCGGAGAGTAGTTCCCGTGAAGACAATGGTGGATTTGCGCTCGTTTCAGCTTCGAAAAGCTTGTTTGAAATTGCGGGGACCGAAAGCAGGTATTTTTCTCATTTTTTCGTTTCTTGTCCTTTTACGTTCGATCCGGGATGTGTAACTAAGGTACCGTGTATTACATCATATACTCCTGTACCCATGAATATATGAATTATGTGGATAATTCAAAATACAATTGCTAATTATTGTTTCCAAAACTTTATTAAGTGTTCTCTCTCTCTCTCTCTATGGTTGAGAAGGGCATATTTTATATTCCTAATAATATAGATAAAAGAGAAAAAAAAACATAATGAATCACATACACCCATGAGGGGTATTATGGTCATTATTCTTTAAATAACTACCAAAGGTAGTAAAAGTTTTTGAGTTTAAAACCAAACATTGAAAGATAAGTTGAATATCCTTTTAAGAAAATTATGAATAAGAATATCCACAGAAAAGTATTCTTTAACTTGTGGAACTACAACAATAATCCAAGTATGTGATTGTTGTTTTTTTTTGGTATGCATATGTAAAGATCCTGTTTAACTTGATCTATGTGATTATGTTCTATCTTACTTTTTTTTCTAACATTGGTATCAGAGCAAGTAATTTTATTTTATATGCATGGTAAAATCAAGATGTTGTAAATCTGTGTTGAAATTTGGCTATTGATTATTTGTGAATAATTATATGAATATCTACAAATATCATGATTTCAGATATGCTATGTTTCTTGATATATCATACTAGGCTCATGAGTTATTTGTTTATAACACGTTAAGTCGTGTTATTTTCTGCAACACCAAGATAACAAAACTCGACCAAATAAGGTTTGAGTTGTCCTTTAGGAGAGAAGCGGTTCCACTACCATCAGAAACCAGAAGAGAATGATAAAAAAAAAGAGAACTAACCGCAGAGAAGAGGAGGAAGAAGACCCCTCTTCTTAAAAAAAAAAAGAGGCATGTGTCTTCTCCAAAAGTTAAATGTTTTGTTAAAACAATAAGTATGACAAGATAAAGGCTTAACAAATGGACTATTTTTAAATAAGATTAAGGCTTTATAGTTTTTGGATATATTTGTCATAATAACCAAGAATGGGTTAAGGCTTTGAGCTTTGAGATCCAACATGATAATAAGCTTATGACAGATTTTGGGCTGTAATGATATGTAGAGAAAGGGTTAAAGTTTTGTGATCCAAAGTGATAATAAGGTTTTGGGCCAACAAACAATGAATGGGTCATGTCTATGTGATGCCTTATGGGCTATGACTTGGACCTATAAAATATGACTTTCTTTCATTAGGATTGAAGGCTTAAGCCTTAATAACTACATTGATGTTTGGCAAGACCTTATTATCTATATTGATGTTTTGAATTAAATGTAGCATAAAGAATTAGAAATAAGTTTTCTAATTTACACAAACTAATTAATTTAGTTAAATTAGTTTCTAATTAAAATAAAATATTATAAATTAGTTTTTTACTAATATTAAAGTATTTTGTTTAGTTAAAATAAACTTAGAAATAAGTTTCTAAAACCAACAAAATCATAAATGAGTTTTCTAATTGTATTATTATCGTTGAATTAAAATTAAACATATGTTTTCTAATTAAATCAAAACTAATTTGTTTAGTTGAAATTAGAAAAGAGTTTCATTAGAAATTAGTTTCTAATTAAACAAGATAAATTCATTAGTTCAATTATAATTTAAATTAGAAATAAGTTTGTAATTCAATTTGGATTGTTCATATTTGAATATGATTAGATTAGAAATAAGTTTCTAAATGATTAGAAATTAATTTCTAATTGATTAGAAATTAATTTATAGTAATAACATAATTTGATTAGTTCAATAAATTGCTAATAGAATTAAATTGTTTCCATCCTATGAGCATGAGTTCGCTATGTGTTAGACAAAATAATTTGTTTATTTTGTGCAATCTTCTAATTCCTGAAAATTTGTTTTTCATAAAGATGCTTATTATTAAGCGGACGCCAAAGCTTATTCGATGTGAGGCATGGAAGAGACGTATTGGTAGCATGTATGTACAGTTATTTAACATGTGTTTCATACCTGGAGACGGTAGACAACATGTTTTTTCAGTTAATAACATGATGCAAGAGTTATACTTTGGAGGTCGTCCAGCTTATGCAGATGTTGAAATAAAGTATATGACTTTACTTGCAACATTACCTCAACCTCAAGGTGAATTGTTACGAATGTTCTGGAATAACATGCCTAACGAAAAGACTTATAATTTGTTAATGATAACATTTATTAAAGAGATGCATAAAAGGGAGTTGATTAGGACTTTGTATCTTATAGGTCTTCCAATGGAAATAGTAATAGCTATTGTATATCGAGCTTTGCGAACTGTGTCATGCGAACTCGTAAACTCATTTCCTCATAGGGTTCATTACCTATAGACTATTTGTAGGATGTAGACATTTAACACAATATGTTGTTTTATAAGAACAAAGTCTTGATTTTTATGTAATATGTTTTCATATATTTCATATAAGAATTCATCTAGAGTAAGGTAATTAGGATTTGATTGTTGTATAAATGATAATTGAACACATTAGTGGACTTTTGATTTCATAAGAAATTATGATCGAATTATTTACTCTATGAGTCATTAATATGACATTAATGTGCACATATATTTCTTTCTTATTTTAGAAACTTAGTGTTTTTAAAAAAAAAGGCTACTGCTTCAAAGAATATTGTTGCTGAACACAATAGGGGTGAGAAACTCAATGGTGACAATTATCAAATATGGAATCTGAAAATCCAATATGTGCTGGAGGAGCAAGAGGCTCTTTAACCATTAATCCTAACCATGACCTTTCCTGAGGAGGGCACTACGGCCCAACATAAGAGGGAATGTAATGCATACGAATTATGAAAAAAGAAGGACTCTTTAGCTTACTTCACGTTGATAAATAGCATGGATAATGATATCATGAGAGAGTTCTGTAAATCCCAAAACTGCAAAGGACACGTGGTCCACATTGACTGCTCATTTTGGAAGTGCTTCAGTGACCAAAGTGAGGTCATTTACAATTAAGTTTGATACTTACAAGAAGCACTCAGATGATACAATGCAAAAGCATCTGAGGCAAATGTCCAACATGGTAAGTGAGTTACGTGATGTTGGTCATGAGCTTTCTGATGAACAACAAGTAAAAGCTGTGATTCGTTCACTGCCTCAAAGTTTGGAGCATATGAAGATGCACCTAACTCATAATGAGAACATCAAGACAATGGAAGATGCTACGAGGTATCTCATCTTGGAGGAAGAGCATCTTGAAGCCTCAAAGATGTCTTTTAAGGCATATGTAGTTAGTTCTAGATCACATGGAACTATCACAAAAAATGCAAGCATCATGGTGGACACAAGTGGAAGAAGAATAAGAGATTCAACCATTCTCCTCAGGAATCCAAGAAGATAAAATGAAACCAATGTCGAAAGAGAAAGCGTCCCTTAAAAAAGAAGAACATGAAACGTGTGAAGTGCTATAATTGTGGTAATAAGGGTCACTTTGCTCTAGATTATACTGAGCCAAATAAGGTACATCTTTATAGCACAAACATTTGTTCTGTGAATATTTTTTGTTCATTTTTTCTAACTAAATCACATTCTTTATGGATTGCAGACTCAGGAGCAACCAACCATGTAACAAAGGATAGAGATGCCTTCGATGAGTTTCGTAAACTCCCACGTGATAGTCGATGGCTTTATGTAGGTGACAATTCTATAGTTGCTGTACAAGGAATTGGTAATATAAATTGGACATGCGTGGAGGACGACCCCTCATCCTATATGAAGTATTATTTGCTCCACATATTCATAGGAATCTTTTATCTGTGTTGATGTTGGTTAGACTTGGTTTCAATATACATTTCCACAGGTAGAGATATGTATCTTGGATCTATTAATTATGGTTATGGTTTTTTAAGTGATTGTTTTATTGTACTAGATGTATTAAAGGAAAATAATAATATTAGTTATTTCATTATTTACATCTAATAATTCCAACAATGTTGCAACTTTGTGGCATGCTAAACTATGTCATATTGGTCAAAACTGAATAAGTCGATTAATTAAAAAAGGTCTTTTAGCTAATCTAAATTAAGTAGATCTACCTACATGTGAGCATTGTTTAGCTGGTAAAATGGAAAGAAAGCCATTTGGAAAGGGAACACGAGCTTTATATCCATTGCAATTAATTCATTTTGACATCTGTGGTCCAATAAATGTAAGGGCCAGATGTGGGGTAGTTTATTTCATCACCTTTATAGATGACTATACTCGGTATGGTCATGTTTATTTGATTTCTCATAACTTTGAAGCACTCGATTGTTTCATAAAATATATGAACTTGGGTTGAGAATCAATTAGATAAGAAGATAAAAACATTACGAATTGATCGTAGACAAGAATACTTGTCAGACAAGTTCAAGGCTTTATGTGATGAGAAAGGAATAGAAAGGCAGTTAACAATTCCTAGAACCTCACAACAAAATGGCATCGCTGAAAGACAAAATAGGATGTTATTAGAAATGATTAGGTCTATGATGGCCCAAACACATTTACCAATTACCTTTTGGGTGATGCGTTGTTAGCAACCACCTATGTACTTAATCGTGTACCCACGAAATCAGTTACTAACACACCATATAAGTTGTGGACTAGTAGGAGACCTAATGTGTCAAGTCTCAGACCTTGGGAGTGTGCAGCCTATATTTATGATCTCTCTCACAAACATGGGAAATTAGGCCCAAGAGGAAGAAAAAGTATTTTTATTAGATACTCAGAACACTCAAAAGAGTACGTATTCATAGGTGAACAAGGTAATAAAGGTGTAACTGAATTTGAATTACGAGATGTAACATTCTTAGAGAATGATTTTCCAAAGCAAGGCGAAATAGGTAAAGACCTATTGTTATATGAGACGCTTGATCAAAATGATTCTGTTATGAAGAATCAAAATAAGGAACTTCAACTAAGTGGGAGCAATTCCACATAAAGTTTCTCTATGATGACTGATCCGAGTGGGAGCAATCAGATCAATCATGAATTTGTTTATGATAAACCTCGTTTAAGACGAAGAAATCGAGGAATAATTCCCCAACGTCGTTTTGAGATTGAAGTAGAAATTAATATGATTGTTCTGTAAGAGGAAGAAGAGCCAAGAATGTAAATGAGGCTCTTACTGGCCCTGCTAAAGAAGAATGGATGAAAGCAATGAAAGAAGAGTATGGGACTTGGTTGACCTCCCTGAAGGGCGTAAAGAAATTGGGAACAAATGGGTTCTTAAAATAAAGCGAAAAGCTAATGACAATATCAAAAGATACAAGGCACACCTTGTAGCAAAAGGATATACACAACATGAGGGAATTGATTACGAGGAAACTTTTTCACCTGTTATGAAGTTTGCTTCAATCCGTTTTATTCTAGATATAATAGCTAGTATGAATCTTGAATTACATCAAATGGATGTAAAAACTGCTTTTCTCAATGAAGAATTAGATGAAGAAATCTATATGGAACAACCTGAAGGTTTCATCAAGGCAGGTCAAGAAATAAGGTATGTCGATTATTAAAATCAATTTATGGCCTGAAGCAGTCTTCAAGACAATGGTACATTCATTTTCATAACATAATCATTTCATATGATTTTCAAATGATCGATGAAGACCATTATTTGTTTGTTAAGAGATACAAAGATAAATTTGCGATTTTATCTTTATAAGTGGATGATACATTGATTGCTTATAATGACTGTGTGTTCCTTACGTAAATCAAAGATTGGTTATCATATAAATTTGAAATGAAAGACATGGGTGAAGCGACATATATTCTTGGAGTCAAGATTCCAAGAGATCATTTGAAGAGTGACATACATTCTTGGAGTCAAGATTCCAAGAGATCATTCGAAGAGATTATTATTGCTTTCACAAGCGATGTACATTCAAAGAATTCTTGAACGATTCCGTATGCAAGATTCCAAACCAATTGATAATCCTATTGCTAAAAACGAAGGCCTTAGTAAGAAAAATTACCCGTCAACACCACAAGAACAGGAACAAATGAAGAATGTTCCCTATTCCAGTGCAGTTAGAAGTCTTATGTATTCAATGATGTGTACAAGACCAGATATTTGTTACGCTGTTGGGATGGTGAGCAGATATCAATCAAATCCAGGCTAAGCACATTAGAAAACAGTAAAGAGAACATTGAGGTATTTAAAGGGAACTGTGGACTATTCATTATGTTATCAAGGCAATGATCTACGTAATAAGGGTATTCAGATGCAGACTGGGGAGGAGATTTAGATGAAAGAAAATCTACTTCATGATATGTATTCTTACTAAACAATGGAGCAATATCATGGAAGAGTAAGAAACAATCTTGCATTGCATTATCCACAATGGAAGTTGAATTTATAGCATTCTCAACTGCAGTACAAGAGGTTGTGTGGCTTCATGAATTCTTAGTGCATTTGGGAGTCACTAAAAGCGAAATTAATCCAGTGACCTTCAACTATGATAGTCAAGCTACAATCGCTTATACTAAAAACTCCAAATTTCATTGTAATACAAAGCATATAGATACCAAGTATAATTATGTGAAAGATATAGTTGCACGAAGAGAAGTGAGCATGAAATATATATCTACACGAGATATAATGACAGACCCAGTGATAAAGCCAATTTCCAAAGATGTATATATTGGGCATGTAAAGCCACTAGACTACGTTGATGTTGAAATGTACTTATAAATATTTCTCTGTGTATGTTTACTCATTATAATGTCATATTTTGGATATAATGTATGAGGAAGATTATACATTGTTTATCATTTGATTCATGAATATATGTGCTTTGCATAAATATATTTTGGGATGAATCACAAGTATATGAGACAGATTTGAGATTGACCCTCTTACATGAGAAATCACCTCTGGTGTTTATGCTCGTTAGAGATGAGGCATGTTTAAAGTTTATTATTTAGGTGATAATTGAGAGCGAGAAACTTAAACCATAAATGCCGCAAGGAAATTGGTTCAAAGTGATTTAATGATTACTATATCTGTCTTATGCTACCAGATGTGAGTTCTGAATAGGTTTTGAGTAGAGAAGTGAACTCAAGTTAAACATTAAGTATGTGTGAACTATCATTTGTACAGTATTTCTTGAATGAAAAATGTTTAAGTTAAATGAAGTGGGTAAATACCGTAGCACATGACTCATACCATATGTGCAAAACAGACCACAAAAGAGATTAATGTAAGTCTCAAGATCTCATCTTACATTGTGTGAGACCCTTGAGGTTGAGAAGAACCTCATCATATATCCTTATGACTCTTGTTTCATTCTTGATGATTGAATTTAAGGTTTTCTACTTTAGGTTATTGCCACAAAATCATACAAGATGCAATCCTATGGAATAATTCTAGGAAAGCAAACTAAATTTAATTCAAATGAGAATTGAGAACAGAAGAAGGTCATTTATTTAGATCATTGACTTGCATGAAAAGTATTCATAGATAGCCATCGTCTCATTACTAGAGAACTTGAATACAATCATGACATAAGAAAAATAAATGAGATCAAAGGAAAGCGAAAATGCGAGATATGACCTAGGATATAGCATACAATGTCTACTCAAGGACACATAAGTTCTAGGATCAATTTGTTAATCAAGATCTCATATATTCCTAACAGATATATGGTAATGTGCTCTCTTCGTATGCTGGTCACACTGGTTATTGAATAAATATGAGAACTGTAGAGTTTTTTTTAATTAGATTAAAACTCATCATATGTGAGTGGGAGATAATGAATTATATATACCCATGAGGGGTATTATGGTTATTATTCTTTAAATAACTATTAAAGGTAGTTAAAGTTTTTGAGTTTAAAACCAAATACAGAAAGATAAGTTCAATATCCTTTTAAGAAAATTTTGAGTAAGAATATCTGCAAAAAAAACATTTTTTAACTGGTGGAACTACAATAATAATCCAAGTGCGTAATTATTGTTTTTTTGATACATATGCAAAGATCCTGTTTAACATAATCTATGTGATTATGTTATATCTTACTTTTTTTTTTCTAACAAAACATTTGGAAGTACTTACTTCTTAGGGTTGTAACTCTGTGTCTTGTTAACTTGTAAGCACTTATCAACCCGTTTTCTGATAGTTTGGGATGTTGTCAAATGTAAACGTACTCGAAGTTTGTTTACAGTTGGAGCTTACCTAGGCCGGCTATGTTCCTAAGCAAATACCAACTGGTAAAGGACAACACGATGGCTTTGGAGTTGGTATTCATGAATTGTGATGTAATTAATAATTATTTTTTTGACATTTAATAATTAGTAATTATTATGAATTTTACAGTATTTAAGATGATAATAATTTATTTTGGTTTGTCATAGCAAAAGGTCAACTATATATATAAAAAATAGACTTGCCAAAATGACTATACTCAAATGTCTAAAACGAAACTTAAGCCTTAATCTTGTTAAATCGAATTTGATCTATTAAATGTAGATTAAATCAAGTAATTTGTATTGAAGCTTAGATTGATTGTATAGGTAATTAGGATTAGCGTTCGAGAACAACACATCATTATCAACAATAGTTACATTGCACCTAAGTGAAAGGGAAAATAAAAAATATGGATGACAATGAGTTAGTCTCGCTAATTTTGTTAAAATAAAAATTTTAAAATTAAAGCTATAAAAAATTTCTTTTATTAGTTGAATTTTAATCTAGACAATTCAGGCTCAGGTCTATCTGAAACCTAACTTTTTCTAAATAATTATTTAATTTTATAGTACTAATTTTCACTTATATTTAAGAAGAACAAATTAATGCTTTATTGTTTTCTTTATTTTAGAAAAATATCTGGCATGTTTACTTATCACATGAATGTCATTTATTAAATGATTATTATGTTGACGTAAATTTTTGTTATAAATTAAAAATTAAATATTTTATTACTATTTTTAATAATTCGGGCTACTATCGTAAAATTGAATAAAGTTTAAATTTATATTATAAATTATCCTTTAAAATGTGCATGAATTAGCCTATTGTGGTTAATGAAAATTTTCTATAATTACTAAAAATGTTTGCATCTTAAGAAACCCTATGATATTGTTATAATGAGAGCAACTAATATAAGATGCTAAAGAAACAATAATGGGGTCAAATGAGTTTGGTGGGAACACAAGTCTGTGAATTCATCATGACAAAGTGCATATGTACATGTTGTGAACTCTCCAGCTCGAGGAGCAAATAAATGATTGATGCTAAAGTCAAGTTAAACTACTATCTATAGTTCATACGGACCTTGGGAAAGACACAATCAAAATATGAATACATGTGAACACCATAATAACAATTCATTCGAATCCAATACCTGTTGATCCGGTACCATTGACACCCATGCTTCACTATATATAAATTAGTCTTAAGAGTTTAGCGGTTTAAACAGGACTCAGGACTTATGTAATGTAGAGTACTCTAATGGCGTAATTTGTAGGTTATTGTGTCAATCTAAAAATTTATTTATTGCCCATCCAAAAGATAGTGAATTTCAATTTTTTTAGTGATTTAGAAATAATCTCTTTACTAATTAGTATTTTTAAATTTTTAAATTGAAAATTTTAAAAATTTAAACTTGCCATTGGAAATATAAAATTATTTCGTAACAAATGATTACCTAATCGCAGATTATTATTTGATTTTGATTTATTAAATAATCTATTTAAAATACATATTTAACAAATATTATGCCTTCTAAAAAAATTATCTTAATGAAAAGAAATATACCTTAATATAAAAATAAATCAAAACTTTGGTTTAAAATTGACATAATTTGTATTAAATTGAGACCATATGTTTTTAGTTCATTTATTTAACATATATGTGTGTCACTATCCAAAAGTATAAATATGTTTTTGAAAAAAGACCACAGGGATGTCTTTTTTTATTCTTAAAAAAGCTATTTAATAAATCAACTAGTGCCACAGGTATCCTTTTCAATTTTATTTAAATTGACTGATTAATAATAAATTGATCGATTTTTAACAAAAAAAATTATCAAAAATAAATTAAATTAAAAGGTTAAAAATTAAACTAAAAAATTAAAAAAATTTAAAATTTTTTAAAATTAAAGGAATTACAGAATATACTTTTTACATCTTTTGATTGAGTTGATAGAGTAGAGGGACATAGACCAAAAGATTATGTATTTGATTTCTCTAATTATACTTTCTTGATTAAGCCTGATTTACATAACTTAACTAATATAAAATATTTAATTGATATAATTTATAAACTATTGTGTCAATTCAAAAATTTGTCAGGTTGATATTCAAAGCGTCTGTGATTTTCTGTTTTTTTTATATATATATATCTTTTTCAACGAGGAATTATATTTCCAAATCAGTCCAAAATTTATCCGTCCATCACACATCAAATTTCTTTCCTTTTCTACACATCCCATCAATTCTATGATTAACTTAAGTGACCCAACTGACCAGACATTTACAGAAAATAATATAATAATAAATCAGTCGCAACAGAATTAAAGAAATAGGGGATACACTCGAGAGCCACGTGGCAAAAATCGAGTGGCAAATAAGAGGGAGACAGGCGGTCAAAGTCTGAAAAGGAACTTAGGATAAGGCCCCCCCACCGTAGACCATACCACACACTATCTAGAAGTACAAATCAAAACACACACATCATCGGTCATGGTCAAACCACTTAGCTAATAATTTAGTTATTGTAGACTATTATGACAACTGGGCCCCGTTCCCGGTATCAGATCCTGATATTATTATATTGACCAAATAAATCATTTTATTTTTATATAACATAAATATAAACGTTGAGAACAATAACCCAATCATTTTAACGGATTTTACTGTAAAATTTTAAAATGTTTAATTATTATTTAACTTTTTAATTTTAATTTATTTTAATATTTTTAAAATTTTTAAAATTTTAAAATTTATTTAATTTTAGCTAATTTTAGCCTTCGATGATATAAATCTTTTAAACCTCAAATTATTTATTTTATTAGTTTAATTTATGATTCATTTTTTAAAATAGTAATTAAGACATGTAATGTAATTTGACTTATAGATACAATATTTAATTATTTTAATTATTTTAAAATTTAATAATTTAAATCTACATATTTTTGGATTCTATATTTTTTAGAAATTTTTGTTAAAATATTGTGATTGTTATTTTTTCAAAAAAAATTTTAAAAATAAATTTAATTTTCTTGTTTAAATTTATTTTTATTTAATTACTTATTTAAAAATAATTATAAATAATTCTCTTTTAAATATATATTTTATTTTAGTACATTAAACATTTAATTTTAGAAAAATTGAGAAATGTCAGTACCCCGTGGGGAGTTTCGTGGACTTTAGTGAAAATGCAGAGTCTTTCTTTTCTTTTAAAATTCTGACTCAATTATTTATTTAAAATTTTTAAAGCTTCGTGCGGGTTGCGGTTGCTTCTCTTTTGTATCAAAAGACGAGTTTGTCCCTTTCTACGTAACCTACTCTGACCGTCACTTTTGGTGGATCTAAGAAAAGATTCTTTTGTACCCAATTCAGAGTTTTGACCGTCCAAATGACAATTTTAGACATAAAGCTAAACCGTTCTTTTCTTATTTTCATCTCACTTTCTAAAAAGCAAAACTATTTACTTACGTTTTTTTATAACCATTTATTGACTGACAATGACATTCTTCTTTAGATTATTTATTATATATATTTTTTAAAATATAATATAAATTTGAAAATTTTTTATTTTTTTATAAAATGTGACTTATTTTTTAATTTAACAAATACCAATCTTTTTACTAAATAAAGGTAAGATTATATATTATCAGATTTTTTTAGACCTCGCGTCAGTATTGGCAATCGCGATGAAGAAGAAGTTGAGAATCAAATTTATAAAGAAAACCACAAATAGAATAAGAAATAACAAATTTTCATTTATTTCATATTATAATTCATATAAAATTAGTGTTTAGTTTAATTTAATTAAAGAGGAAAGTAAATGCAAAAATTAGGGGCGCATAAGAGTAATTTCAGGTACAAAAGTTAACGGCTAACTAAAGAGTGATTAAAGAGAAAAGCCTGAGACTAGGAAACACGTGATACGAATGCACGTGCGGTGCGCGGGCCGAGACCGAGAGCCTTGTTTACCGGCTACAACCGGTCACGCTCTCTTTTCTTTACTTTCTTCAAGGCTCCTTAAAATTAAAATATCGCCAATATATATTTTTAATTAATAATGTATATATGAATTTACTTATTTTTTTGTGAATTTTTCTCGCTCTCTCTTCGGAAAAAAAAAAGAGTGTACCTTTGAAAAGAGAAAAAGTAGTAGCAGTAGTGAAGTGAAGCCTTTAGAGGACATGGCTTTTCTCTTGCTTCTTTTCTCCTTACTCTCTCAAGTGGTATGGCCTCTCTTTGATACTTCCTCGTGATTCTTTCTTTCATGTTTTTATGATCTGGGTCTCTTCCATCTCTCTTAGCAACTGTTTACCATTTCTTTTGCTTCAGTTTTTGGGGTTCTTTTCTTTTGTGTATCCTTGTCATTTCTTTGGGTTACTTTTTTGGTGTGTGTTTCTGCTGTTTGGGAGAGGTTTTATGATTTGACCCCTTTTGAAGCTTGAACAACAAGTGAGAGAAGTTTGATTATGTGTTTATGATGTTTGTTATTATGATAGCTTTGAGTCTTTTGACCATAGAAAGGGATCAGATAAAGCAAAAGGAAAGTAACGGGGAGATGTATGTGAGTGTGTGTTGGTGTGTTGAATAAAGGGAGAATTATTTGTTGCTGGTGATTGCCAATGAGTAAGTGAGAAAGCTTGATTCTTTCTTTCTCTTCTTCCCTTTTTACGTCGCTCATGTGCCACCTAGTTGTAATGTGCCTTGGGAGGTGCTTGTCTCTGCAGTGATTTTTGAGGAGTTTTTTTTTTTAATAGTGTTTTTTGTGTTACTGGGTTTTGGTTCTACTTTAAGAGGTCCCAAAGATGCCTATGTTTCAGCCTTCAAAGAGGGATGGGGCTGATGGCCAAGTCCTAGATCTGGAAACTGCTGTAAAAGATGGAGTCTTGGGTGGTGTTGGAGGTGGAGTTGTTGGTGCTGATGTGGTTGATAAGTTGGATCTGAAGAAGATGATTGAGGAGCTTGATTTAGCAGATGTTCCTTCAGTGTTTATTTGTCCTATCTCGTTAGAACCTATGGAAGATCCTGTGACCCTTTGCACTGGTCAAACCTACGAGAGGTCCAACATTCTTAAGTGGCTCAGCTTGGGGCACTATACTTGCCCCACCACAATGCAGGAGCTTTGGGATGATTCACTTACTCCAAATACGACCCTCTACCATTTGATTTATACTTGGTTTACTCAGAAATACTTGCTCGTGAAGAAGAGAGCAGAGGATGTACAGGGCAGGGCAACTGAGCTTATTGAAACATTGAAGAAAGTGAAGGGACAGGCTAGGGTCCAGGCATTGAAGGAGCTCCGACAGGTTGTAACAACTCATGCCACTGCTAGAAAAGCAATTATTGATGAAGGTGGAATTGCGTTGATTTCATCTTTACTAGGTCCATTCACGAGCCATGCTGTTGGGTCTGAGGCAATTGGAATTCTTGTGAATTTGGCGCTTGATTCAGAATCCAAGTCCAATTTGATGGAACCTGCCAAAATCTCACTGGTGGTTGATATATTGAACGAAGGGTCAATTGAAACAAAGATCAACTGTACTATATTGATCGAGAAATTGATGGAAGAAAAGGATTTTCGAACAGAACTCGTCTCAAGTCATAGTCTACTGGTTGGATTAATGAGGCTTGTAAAGGATAAGAGACATACCAATGGGGTCCATTTAGGTCTCAGCCTTCTCCGATCAATATGCTTGCTCAGAGAAGTTAGGAGCTTGATGGTGACCATCGGAGCTGTTCCTCAATTGGTAGAATTGTTACTATCACTTGATCCAGATTGCTTGGAATTGGCACTATTCATATTGGATACATTGTCTTCACTTCCTGAGGGAAGATTAGCCTTGAAGGATTCTTCGAACACAATCCCAAATATGGTGAGGTTATTGATGAGAGTTTCTGAGAACTGTACGCAACATGCCTTGTCAATTTTGTGGTCTGTGTGCAAGCTTGCCCCTGAGGAATGTTCATCACTTGCTGTGAATGCCGGTCTTGCAGCAAAATTGCTACTTGTTATTCAGAGTGGTTGTAATCCTCCACTGAAGCAGCAGGCTGCAGAGCTTTTGAAGCTTTGTAGTCTAAATTACACGGATACAATCTTCATTTCCAAATGCAAGCTAACAAGAACAATGCAATGAAAGGAATGTTTTACTTTGTAAGATATGAGTATCTCCTTCGCAGCTGCAGCTAAGGAAATTGGAGAGCTGGCTGGATAGGAATGAGACAGTGGACTTCTCAGGTTCAAGAACGCATGAGATGGAGTCTTTGAAAAATGTTCACTTTCCTGTATGATGGAGTGTTTCATAACCAGCAATTGATTCAACAAGCTGGAACAATGGTCATATGGATGATCTACACATTCTTGCAATGTTGTTGTGGAACTTTGCCCACTGTTTTGGACAGTACCATGTTCAATGCTTATTGGAATAAACCCCTGTTAAGAAGAAAGTTATGTACAATATTCTTCCCATTGAAATTGTGTTGTGGTACAGTTGTTGGATAACTGATTGCTGGAATCAGAGAAAATTGTGCACGTGTAGGAGTTTGCAATTGCAACTGTAATGTTGAAGAAAGATACTGCTTTGCTCATTGGGTCTTAGGGTCCTCCGATTTTTCTTCTTTGTAGTCTCGAATGCCTCTTAAGTTTCCTTTCATTTTGGTGGGAGTTTTGCTGTTTTACCCAACAATTGTAGAAACTGGAGTGCCTTGGGGGCCTCAAACTGTTAAATTCACATTTGTAGAAAGAAATTAGCCATTTTGTATTTACCCTTTTCTTGTTCTGCAACTTACTTTTTACCTACTCTTTCCTCTAATTTCTGTAGTAGTGTATGAAAATTTGAACTTGTCATATGTTACCCATTTCTTGTTGAAAGGCCATGCCATTGCAGGTCTTGGCTTCATTACATGTGGTGCTTAGATTTTCTGTACCTATTTTTGGGGGAACTGTTGACACACAGGGGCAACGCGTGTACTTGCTTTTATCTTTTTGTGGTAAGAGTTGAGGACACGACCCATCAAGCCATGCTTAAGTCTCACTCAATCAACTGTTGAATTGAAAAGAAAGAAATGAGAGTTGAGAGCCATAACTCTTTTATTTTATCACACAGCCTTTTCCAATGTGCATCCCCTGTTTTTTTTTTTTTTTTTTTCC
Organism: Erythroxylum gracilipes; assembly: GCA_026413385.1. Taxonomy (NCBI): domain Eukaryota; kingdom Viridiplantae; phylum Streptophyta; class Magnoliopsida; order Malpighiales; family Erythroxylaceae; genus Erythroxylum; species Erythroxylum gracilipes. The sequence continues at coordinate 3,744,975 of JANZLC010000202.1, read as the reverse complement.
TGCAGATAACATATATAACCAAATTCTGCAGTGTTTAGTAACTTCTTTTCCTGGCTACTTATAATTCAGCAATTCAATTTAACAGTTCCAAGCCTATATCTAAAAGAATACTCAACCTGCTAGTTTTAGAACTCTCGTCTGTGGGAACTTCCTTTTTATACTCTGATAAGTTTTAGAACAGTTCCAAAGCTGTAATTTTGGCTTCTTCTGCCTTTATTTTATACTCGTACTTCCCATCTTTGGTCTGCTTACTAGAACTGAAGGAATGGCTTGTAAGTTCTTAGCCTTTTGGTAAAAATAGCACATGAAAAATGGCATCTTTGAACGTTGGTTGAGACCTAAAGCCATGGAAAGAGGTTCTTGCAAGAATTAAAGAAGCCTCAGAACACTTCTGATGACTTATTGAGATGGGATTCGTTGCACTGCATCTAAACAAACACTTTATCTTTTTTGTCAAACTTAAATGGCAAAGTAAGAACATTTGGCCCATATTTTGGACAAAGTGAAAAGGCTAATAGGATTGCAGGCAAGATTTTCAACGCTCGTAGCATAATTTAGTGCCCAAAAAGCAGAAATTGCATCTCCATATTCGATAGAGGGAATCCATGACGAAGAAAAACATATGCCCTTTGCATGACAATTGAATGAGACTTGAGTGTGAATAAATAGACTTCCACTTTGTCTTTTGTATGACCCTAGACACTATTATTTACATGATAGTCTTATGACTATTTCGAAATTAAATTAATAAAAATTTAGTAAAAGTTATAATTTTTTTATGTAATTTAAAATAATAATATATATTTACAAAGCTTAATTTTATGTATTTTTATTTTTGTTACCCTTTAAGAAAAAATCATGTTAAAAAGCTTAATTTAAAAAAAACTTGGGTTTGAGAATGATATTTTGTATTAATCAAACGCAGTTTAAGTTTAATCCCGTATAGACTCGAAGTTCAAGTTTAATTAATACGTATTTTTAAATGATGGTATTTTATTTAATAGTAATTAATTAAATAATATTGTTTTATTTAAATTTCAATTTCAATTAAAATTAAAATTAAAATATGAGTTATTTGTATGCTAAACTAGATTATTACTTCTCTAATGTGAGGATCAGATCCTTTATTCTGATTAACTAATTCTTACCCTGTTCTATTAAATCTCATTCATTTATGTATATAGAATCTATACAAATGTGTAGATAAGATTAAGTGAAACAGGGTTTAAACTTCGTAAAAGTAAAGTGGTGTTCCAAGTCTCTAATGTGTTCAAACATGGTAATTACATTTAGATAACATGTTCTTCACCTTTGGAGAGTTCACTTGGGTGTCACACTGGTACGGGAGTTTAGCTATCGACGAGTTGTTGTCGAAGTGGATTTATTAGAGATTATTAACATTCTTTCATCATCTTATTTAGTATTATTTGAGGAATACTTTTTAGTATCAGGTATTTATGGGTTAATACACCGAATATAAAAGGTGCAATTTCAACATGTCTATTGAAAAGGGAACTAGTGTGTCGATAACCCGACTTCTCTAGCCTTCTTATCAAGCCCATAATTGCATATATATCAGGAGCCTCCGATTATCGGTACGGAGTTTATCCACCAGAACATACGATAAGTTTTATAACGTAGAACACTATGTTAGTGATTTTTTTTTTTTCCGTGTGTGAGGTTTGTTTGTTTGTTTTTTTCCTTTATACTAAGAGAAAGAGAAAGAGAGAGAAAGAGGAGAGTGAATCATACCTGACAAGGCTCGTGATTGGTTCACGTTTTACAGCCTGAGCCCTGAGGCCCTTGGTTGACTCACGTGGCACATGACTAACTCGTGTGAGTTGCAATTGCATACAAGCAAGTTGCAACAATACGACAACAAACACATGAACAACAATTATGCACTTATAATTTTGACTCCTCATCTTCCCTATTATTACACTTGCCTTCAATACTTACTGGGTCATGGTCATAATTAGGATGACAAGGACTCAAGGTTTTAATTATGGCATTTTAAAAACTCTATGTCTGATTTAAAATTAATAAACTCAGTTTAAATTACTCGAATTTTATTCCAAATTATATTTTTCTTTTAAAATTTTAAATTTTAGACGGAATTTAAATTGTCTAACTTAATTCAAACTATAATTTGAATATATTAAATATAAATTTCATAATTTTGAACAAAGCATTGTTTTTAAATTTTAAATTAAAAAAGAGAAAAAATTAGGATAAACATAAATTTTTGGATTAAAGTTTGGATTTGGGGACTCGACCCAAATTTTTTAAAAAATTTAAAAATTTTGAGATTAAATAAAATTATGAATGTTATGAATATGAGGTTATTTAACATTTAAGAAGTTTAAACTATTTTTACTAAAATTTAGAATTTTTAGTTTAAATTAATTTAAAACTATATATATATAGGTTTATTAAAAAAAGAAATTTCAAACTTTACTCAATTTTGCAATTATAGCTCAAACTTTAAAAAATGACAATTAAAATATTTAAACTTTTAATTTTTTTTCAAATCTAACCCAACGTTTATATTACTTAGTAGCAAGTCATGTCAGACATAAATTTAATGACTTTTTCTTTCTCACCATCAATTTCTTTATTTTATTTCATCTCCATAATATATATGAACAAAACCCTCGTATGTTTAGCAGTGATGGAGCCAAGGACGGAGATATGGGGGGCCCAAATAAAATATAAATTTCACAAAAAATTTCATATCAAAACTAAATAAAAAGACAAAGTTTTATTAAAAATATAAAATAGCTAAAATTACAATGATCCTCGCTTACTTTTTATATATTGAAATCTTTTCATAACAACATCATTGTCAATATTTGCAAATACATCTTTTTCAATGTAACACACTAAACAATCATTCAATAGGTCATCTCTCATTTTATTACGAAGTGAACTCTTGATAATTTTCATTGCGGAGAAAGCTCTTTCCATTGTGGCTGTAGCAACTGGTAAAAGTAATGACATTTTGACTAACAAATAAACCAAAGGAAATACATGATGCTTTCTTGTAGCCACCATTCTCTTAGCAAGGTCTCCAATTTCACTCAATTCAAAGAAATTCTTATCCATACGTACATCAATGATAAAATTCCCAAGCTGATATTCAAGTTCAATTAAAGCAATAGGAGGAAACTCTGATGGATAGAATTTTGCAAGTTCAATCAATTTGTCCATGTCAAATGC
>JANZLC010000202.1:3710187-3732824 GCA_026413385.1 Erythroxylum gracilipes | reverse complement strand
ATTTTTGACATTTCCAATTCTTGTCCATAGGACAAGAATTTTCGTACCTATGTTTTGAGAAGAACAGAAATTTCTGTTCTCGTCTTCTGAGGACGGAACAAAAATTTCTGTCCTCGATAAGCAAACACTCAGAAGGACAAAAATTTCTGTCCTCGTCATCTATCCTTGCGTCCTCAGACGCTAAGCAAACGCAGCGTTATGTAGCAGGAGAACAATACAGTACCTTATAAATCAATCAATACACAAGTGGAGGATGTTAGATGATATACGGTTGAAGCTATTTAGTAACTGTGGGGAAAAACTTGGCAACGTTGATGCCTGACGAAGTCTAGAAGTTCGTGATATTCTAATCTCCTTAAGGCTAGTACAGGGATGATGCATAGTTATACATCAAACAAAAGATGGAAGGCAAACTCCCAACTAAATTGTGCTGCTTTTTAGGATTAGGGCTAGGGGTATAACTTTTTGAAGTCTGAGTTTGGTCCGTAGAGCTTTCTTTTTTAAAGAAATTTTCTTAAAAATTAGTTGACTGTTTGATTATGATTTTAAAAAGAGTTTCAGATTCTTTAATTATATTATATTTTGTAATAAAATTATTTATGTATATAAACATTATTTAAAGCATATTAAACAACATGTAAAACATAATATCTTAATTATTAAATATATCTAACCAAATCTTGTATATAGATTATAACATAAGTAAATTAATATGGAAAATAAATATTAAAACATATAAAAAAGTCAAATAATATTATATAAATCTCAAAATAAATATTCAAATTGAATAAATAGTTAAATACATAATAAACGGAAAGATGTGTTTGTGGATATTGTGAAAATTATGTGTAAAACATAAGAAAAAAAGAGACTAAAAAATAGACTCATTAATTGATATGAAAAATTTATGTGAAAAAAACATTTTTTTAAGCTCCAAAATTGAGCTTCATAAAAAGCTGTATTTTGATTACTAAAAAAGTCATATATTAAAGAAGTACTTTTTTATTTTACAGTCAAACACTCTTTTTTTAAAAAAATATTTTTGTAATTAAAAAAAGTACTTATTAATCTCCCAAAAGTCCATCCGAACAACTTACTCCAAGCTAGATTAAGTCACTAGAAGTCCAAAACTCAATCAAACTCGGAATAATTTACACTGAGTTTCAATTTAATTAAGATTTAATTCAATTGAATTAGATAGGAGTTAAAACGACACAGTTTCACCTCTATTAGGAGATAAGACTTAAGCGATGTCGTATGACTGAATAATTTTAAAACTATTCTCACTTGCCTAATAATACTGGAAATTGAAAGAGTAACTCCAACTCCAAAGTGAAAGAGAAGGAAACAATGTCGTGGCTAGCGAGGTCAATTGCTAATTCTCTCAAACTCGACGACGATGACGGTGACGGTGATCGACACGGCGGTACTCAACATAGTGTCAATACACTCAATGACCCTGACGCCGTTAAATCGCTGTCAAGTCCAGAAGCTGACCAGCATTCTGAGTCGTCCTCAACCACCACCGCCAGTCCGCGCGGCGTCAAGGAAGACATCTCCGAGCTCACCAAGACCCTAACGCGTCAATTCTGGGGCGTTGCCTCCTTCCTGGCTCCTCCTCCGCCCGATGCTTCCTCGACCCCGCCGCGCTCGCCTCGTCAGATCTCTCCTCAATCGGAATCAAATGATGATGACGATCCGATCGCAGGAATACGTAGCGATTTCGCCGAGATTGGCGGGAAATTCAAATCGGGAATCACAAAGCTGTCGAGTAACAAGACTGTGTCGGAGATCACCAAGATCGCGTCCAACTTTCTTCAATTTGGACCGGGGAGGGATATCTCCGGCGAGGATTTGATTGGAAATGTTGTCGGTCTGACAGAGGAGGTCGTTGCTTTCGCAAAGGACATCGCGATGCACCCGGAGACCTGGCTGGATTTTCCTCTCCCCGACGACGACGACTTTGAGGGTACAATTAATTAAGACTTTGGATTCAATGGACTTCAATTTTGATATCATTGGGCGGATTATTATTATCATTAGTATTACTAGCAATTCTTTATGACGCTGAATGAATACAGATCTTGATATGACGGATGCGCAACAAGAGCATGCTTTGGCAGTTGAACATGTGTCACCGAGATTAGCTGCTCTCAGGATTGAGCTTTGCCCGGGCTACATGAGCGAAGGTTGCTTTTGGAAGATTTACTTTGTGCTTTTGCACCCCCGACTTAGTAAAGAGGATGCCTTGCTATTATCAACCCCCCAAGTATGTTGCTTTCTTAAGCTTATTTTGTCATTTAACATCTTGTTTGGTCTAATGTTCTGTAGTTTCCCATTGTTGAATCATACTGAGGTGGATATTGATACATTTGAAAAGCAGTAATTATATTTAGGTAACATTCCTTAAGATGCATGTCCCCTTAGCTGGAAATCATCTTCGATCCTGCATCTGTTTACTCAATAGAAACGCTTGACAAGCCAGATCCCAGCAAATTGTTTTCTTTAGCCACTTGGGCATGGGTGAAACGACTTTGATGGTCATTGAAAGGCATCTTTCTCAGTAATGCTAAGACTGAAACTTGCAATTGTATACTTTAAATATGCTCAAGTTAACGTGTCTCATTCTCTCTTTGTCTCTTTGGCGACTTTATCTTACTATGAAATCATCTGTATGGAATGATAAATTTGGAAGTCTGATGGTTAGAATTTAAGATGATAGTTTAGAAATTGTTCAAGTATTAAGTTTTAACTGGCAATAACATCTAATTTGCATGCTATGTGGTTAGGTCTATATTCTAATAGTTCTGATGCATCTGATCATCTATACGCCAAAATGGAGAAGTGGGGTAATTTTGTTTAATATTGTAATGTGTTTACTAAAGATTAAAAGTATAGGCTAGAATTCTTTGATTGCATTTCATTCTGCTTCTTGTCCTTATTAAGTACTTCTGGTAAATGCTTTGAAGTTAGAATTCTTTTATTGCCTTTGGATGAAGTGTTTCCTGATATTGGAACTCTTTATGATTGAAAGTGATCCTTATAAAGAAATTCCCCTTAATTCTGATCAATTAAGTTGCTAATCAGCACTCTGATTTGATCATGTCTTACAGATAATGGAAGCAAGAGCAATGCTGTCAAATGAATTGCAAAAACGTGCTAAAGCAAAATCTGCACCGGAGTATTCAGTTTCCAATACTTCCACATCAAAAGAAGCTTCTGATTTGCACTATGAAAGGTCTCTTTCTGTGACCCATCGTGCTGAATCTGAACCAGTGACACTCGAGACATTTGGCAATGAAGCAGTCTCTTCCAGTGTTGCAACTGAAATAGAAACTGACAAGCATCCTGTCCAAAGTATGGAGATACAAATTATTGACAAGGCTATGGTTGAGGAACAGCCTGTTAACCAGGCTACTCAGCAGCAAACTTCATCGCTTTTGTCCTCTAGGATTATGGATGAAAATCTTGAGGATGATGCTGACGATTGGTTGAAAGATGAAAGTTCAGAAAGTGTTGGTGCCAGCAACACTATGATATCACTCAATAATGAAGAGGATGTCTCATTCAGTGATCTTGAAGATGACGATGGGGAAGTACCTGTCACTTACAAGAACGTTGCATCAAGTTCTGGTACAGCTACAAAAGATTCGCGAGGTTGGGTTCAACTGAGTGGAAGTTCTGGTGACTCGGTTAAGGACATTAGCACAGTTAGTGTCAAACATGTTGGTTCTGATCAGGTAAGTGCTCACAACTCTGATACCAAGGAATCTAATGATTGGCTTAATGTTGATGATATTGATGTTATGTGATGATGCCAAAAAAGCCTAAGAGCTTATGTATTTCTCATCTTTTTTCTATCTTCTTGTGAATAGTTTGCATACGGTTTCTTCAGTCTGAGTTCAACTTCAAAACTTTATGGTTGTACATAATCTGTTCTTAATTGGTTGATATTGTGGCATAAAATGACCGTCACACTTTAATGACTTCATCACCGTACCATCAATTTGCTGTATTCATGTGACATGAGTTATTATATTGTCTCGTGAACCTGACCATAGATTAGTCTTTGTTTCTTTTGAACAGTCAAAAGTTCAGATGGGCCTAAAAAGAGAAAACCGGGAACGGTCTGCTGATAAATGGAAACTAACAATATGTCAAAAGGACTTTAGTTAGTATTATTAGTAACATTTGATAGTGGAGGAAGTAACAAAGAAATTTATGTACCTCAATAGGGGCTGCATATGCAACAAAAAGATCAGTGCATGCAGATTTATATACGTGCCAGGATAGTACTATTTTGATTCTCATTATACCATATAAATCACATTTCACTGCCATGTCGTAATCCTATTATGGTGGTATGATGATGTAAAAATTGGATTTGCTAACGCAGAGAAAAGTGTACTGACAAGATGTCTAAATGAACTTTGGCATCTAGGCATGGTAAGTGGTGTTTAATTGCCCTGGGATTTACTCATTGCCCTTTAGTCTTTCTCTGATTTATTCGTTGCCCTTAGTCTTTCTGTCGATGGGCAAGAGATCAAATTCTAATGCAACCTTTGTTGAATATTTATCAAGTGATTCAAATCACTTTGTAATGATAGCTCAGATGAGGAAGTATAATTGATAACACCCACCGCTTACAATGACACCGATAACATCACTCAAGTCTTATACATAGTTCATAGCAGAGTAAAGCTTCTAGCGCAAAGATAAAGTCAGAAACGTCTTAAGATCAGAGATAAAGTCGGTGTTGTTTCCACAACAACATGAAGTAAAATTGACACACACACACACACATTCAGCGGTAACATTTAATTGATACTTGTTTGCTTGTATGGGACACTGGCACTGTAATGCTGTTATTACTTCATATAGGAAACTTTTATGCGTTATTGAGCGGAGCCCAGTTTACCGACTTCTTCAATTTCTTGATATAAGATCAACTTGACTTAGTTATGGTGCCTTTTTGATGCTTAGTTAAAAAGGAATTTTTGCAGGATTTGAAGCACTGTTAAGAAGTAAGAAAACAAGCTAAGTAGATTGATGATCTTGCAATGTACAGCCTAGAGGACTAGAACTAGAAGATGTAAAACTACTGATATCCTTCCTAACAAACACGTTAAAGGCAAGGATTAAGTACAAGTGAGCTGTTCCTGAGTTAGGAACTCTAGGATCTAATGGATCCGAAATTGCTCGAAAGCCTCTCCAACTGAGACCACAATAGGGTTCCTAGAGAGAATCTAGGTTTGTCGTCTTCATTTACGCTGTCAGTTTTAGTTCTGCTAATGCTTCTACTAATTGATGGTGCTTTAGGAGTCCATCCTGGGGATTTGTTCACCACAAGAACTGAACCCCCAATCTCTTTTCTTACCAATTCCACTGTGTGTTGACTAACATCGTATCCTGAAGCATCTGTAACATAGAATGAACCTACTGCTTTATCCCCATGAGTACCAATCTCAGCCCTTGATATCGATAACCCGTTCTCCCGGAACACCCGTGTTATGTCAGATAGTAATCCCATCCGATTATTAGTGCAAACGTCCAGCCTCAACCCCTGCGGAAAGTATCATAATTAAGATGTGAAGAGCACATTAAATGGTGAAAACTGAGTCAGACATTGTATAGGATTGTATGCACCCACATGGGAAACTCTTCTCTCAATGGCAGCAATCAAGCACTGAGTTAGTTCCTGCCTCTCGTTCTCTGTATCCAAGGTACAGCCATCTTTCTGTCGAATGAAATATTCCTGCAACAGCCACATTCAAACTGAAACATGAAGATCGCCGCCAGGTTTTGAATCATTTGTAATCATCGTTAAGAGTTTAATCACCTGATCAGCCATGGCGCCTTTGGAGCTGACAGCTGCATGGAAAACTACGTACTGCATGTCGGTCAACACACACAAAGTGTCGAACAGGAGCTTTGGTCGGTCTCTGCTCCTCATGTTCACAACCGAGTAACCTTTCTCCTTACAGGACTCTATCGACACATGAATCTTGGAGCAACTGTTCCGGTGGCCATCACCACGTCCGGTGCATCCACAACACGGCTCGTAGTCCACGGCGGAATACATCAGCTGGTGAAGCCGTCGTTCTGTGTGGGTTCGGCCAGCGGTGGGGGCGGTGAGTCTCACGCTCTTTTTTTCTTCAGTCCCATGGCGGGCCTGAACCACGTTCTCTAACTGTTCCTGGACTGTGGCCAGTCTTTCAGGGTCCGAAATGGGCCCACTTGGGAAACCATTTTCGACGTATATTATGCATGCTGTTCTATTGTTGTGGGTCCACGCCGCCGCGGCTGTGATGTGGCATTCCAACTCGGCTAGCACCGCCGATATCTCCGACAGAAGCCCTGGCCTGTCGGTTCCTGTTATCTCCAAGGCCGTGTTTTCAGTGGAGACATGTCTTGGCTTCACTTGTCTCTTCATGCTACATGTTTCTATTTCCTTTGATGCCCGTCCTCTCCTACTTGCACACAACGCCTGTAAAATTATCCATTTTTATCAAATACAAACATGGATTCTGCTTATATTATGTGTTCTATGGTCACAAGTCTGACTCCATTTTTTTCTGGTTCAAGCTCCAAAAGATTCGAACTTTATTTTATTAAAACTTAACTTTAATCATAAATTTAATTAAATTTGAATTTAAAATTATTAATTTAGGAAAAAAACAAACCAAAATCATCATCCCCACCACCAGCATCCATCATCTGGACGTGGGTATGAATAGAGGCAGAGGTAGAGAGAGAACCTTTTGAATATAAAGGATGAGATTTTCGTCAGTAAGCTTGCTGCCAAGCTGATCAGTCACGTGGAACACTGCCATAACAACAAACCCACATCAATGAGATACTACTTAAATGTCTGCGAAGGATGACGCAAGCATTATGCGGGGACATACCGTCCATAAACCATCCTCCATCAGAGCAGATGTACGATTTGGATATAACAAGGTCGAGATCTGTCAAAAATTGGACCATCTCTAGTAGAATCCCATGCTTGTTTGCGCTATCAACCTGCCACCAACACAACACCACCACAAAATTTGGATTACAAAAGAGAGATGAAAAAGTATCCATTCCGTGACATGAAAAAAGTATCCATTCCATGAGAATCATGTCACTTTTTTTACGTTCTCTCAGCGACCCTTCTAGTTTCTAGGGTTTCGTGGCTTAGAACAGAGGCTGTGTCTGTGCAACTAGATCAGGTCATTTCATGGTTTTGGGTGGCAGCAATTGTGAAACACGAGTGTGATTTGTCATGCACAAAACTGTTGGAAGCAAATGGAAGGTCTCTTCCTGATGGTCTCCGATACAAACTGAATGCTTCCAATTTATAGCTCTGGTGTGCAAAGGAATGTCCAACAGAAAATCAAAAGGCTGTTTAAACTTTAAACCATGTGTTTATCATCTCTAACCAGGGTGGATTAACTAGGGTTCAATGTTCCTCCACTAGAGTAATATAGTATAAAACTCACCTTGACAAGCGTGCAGTCCCGGCATTGGTCATTATCAATACAGACCCTGCAAATCCAAAACCAGGAAAGCTTAGACCATCGGCATCAAGTTCAAGCAGTTCTTAACGAAAGACAGAATTGAAATCCATGATTCTTAATCACCTTGGAGGATAAATTCTTTCAATAAGTGTTTCGTATTCAGGGTCGATATACGGCTGGTACGCCATTACGAGTGGTTCACGTTTGGTTTCATCAGAAGATGAGAACTAACCTTGAGAAATCATCGCCAAGTATATATGACCTGTTCTTTTAGAATTATTCAAACCACGGAATGGTAAGAAACGTAGGGAGAGGATAAACGTGTGCTATTATTTGGCTAGTTCGTTAGAATCTTAAGCATAATTAATGGAAGACAGCGAGCAGAATTGTATCCGCCAATTCAATTTAAGGATTCTTTCTTGATTAGAAAGGGAACAAGCGATCTCCCATTGAGTTTCTGTGGAGATAAACAATAAAACACGTTCTTGAATCAGTCTTTTGGTTGAGATGAGAGATACAAAACGCGTTTCCTGCCTACAGAAATGCTAAGATATATTCAGAAAGTCTAATCAGAAGAGTGGTGTTAAAGATAGCCGTCAAATTCGAGTAGAAAAGAAGCAAGAACACCTAATGATCTTGGTAGAGAAATAGGTCAAAGCTGAAACATCAGATAATTGATCACAAAGTAGAGAAAGTTTCCTCACAGACATTGAAGCTACCCTGAAACACATAACTGAGCGATGCCCATGTAGACTCTACTGGTTCTACAAGAATTGCAAAGAGTAGAAGATCAAGACAACAGGAAACGATAAAATTTACCTGGTGCAAGAGTAGAATCGTACCAAAGGCGAGAGAGTTGTGGATAATCATATAAGATTTTCTTGGTGCAGAGAATTGTATTATATAGAGCCGAAATAGAAGGAGTCAACAGAAACTCCAACCAAACTTGGAGAGATACAGCCGACTTTATTTTTCATTTTTTTCCTATTTATCCTCATCCTTCTTTTTCTTGGTTCATAATTGAATTCATCTCTTCTTGTATATATATCGGTGAATCTATAAACAAATTACCTTAATTGGGTATACCATATATTATAAAATACAATTAATAATCATAAATTCTCTTAATTGAAGTAAATATGAATTTGAACTTATACTTTTTCTTAAAATTCAAAGTTAACGTGCATAATACATAAAGGTTTCTGTTTTGAGAGAGTCTTCTATCATAATATACACAATATTTTTTTTATTTTTTACTTCCTAAAATTAAGATAATTTATAATTAATTTCATTTATCTTTAAAATTAAAGAATCGAGATTAAAATAAAATATAATTTATTCCCGAAAACTATAATTTTTATGATTAAAAAAAAGTATGATTTCTTAAATTCTTGACCATGAAGCCGTTGATGTCTCTTTACTTTATGGAGGAGTGCAAAGGGGAGACAGTGAAACTTTCATTGGGTACTTGCCATGTCACGAGTCGATGAGACTTGAGACGTGGCAGACATTTGGCAGGCGGCTTTGCCTCGAAGCTAAGCAACACGTGTTTTGAAAATGTAAATCAATCGAGTCATTATTCTCTAATTAGTATTTAAGTAGCTGTTTAGGGAATTCTGCATTGTTGTCAAATTGGACACTGTCTCACATAGTCAACGTGTCTAATCTAACTTAAAATGTACAGAAACGGTAGTTTGTAGTTACAGCTGGACTGCTGATTTGGCAACGTAATCGAATTGAAATGAAAACTCTGCAATTCAATTAGCTGTATCCAATTTCGTGATTAAGTTGACAACTTTGGATGTATTATGATAATACTCCAACCTTCTGGACACAGAAGATGCCAACTAATACTCTAAAATTGGATTTTTAATGCATATCAAAAAGTAAGTTAGAAGTCTATTTATATATTAAGATTTTTTTTAAAAATTCAATGTAAGGCATTTTTTTTTATTCACCCAGTTTAGCTGGATTAATCCTAAGCCCTAAGACCCTACCCCAAGAGCCCTAGAGGAGGTAAATCTAGAATTTTAAAATCTCTCAGGTTTTTACGTAGCCTGTATATGTCTGCGCATAAGGAGTCGTCACATACTTGATTGGTCGACTGTTGATTGATCATTGGCCATCCTGCTCAGCATCAGGTTTCCAGCAGCTCTCGGGTTCCCTAGTAGTTTTAACTTTCACCCTGCCACTGGAATCGAGACGTCTGTAATTGATCTGATCAAGGAGCTTTGCCTAGGAGGCTAGAGGATCATCAATTAGGAAAATATCTCATCTCCCCTCCTTTGGCGTGACTCGAACTCAAGACCTCCTATAAGGGAGAGCCTTAAGTGGGAAAGGTAGACCAGTTGGGCCACTCCTCGTTGTCTAAGCACAGTTTTATTAATACTTGATGTGGATTAATTATTATCCACAAAATTTTCAATCTTTCAAACTAAAATGAAATTTCTAAAAAATATATATATAATTGATATATAAAAGATAAAGACATCAAAGTTGTGAATACTGTACCGGACTTGGTACCGGATTGAGTTCTAGTACAGTACTGTACCGACACCGGTCAATATCGGGAACCGTTTCGGGTAATTTTTAAAATTTATAAAATAGTCCCTAAAATTTTTAAATTTTGCAAAATAGTCCATTGGTATATTGTACAGTTGTACTGTAAACTATAACTAGTTTACTGTTTACATCAACCCTGCTTTCAAAAATCATAATAATAAATAATAATCACAATTAATATGAAATAATAATAATTTTTCGCATATAAATAATAACCACAATTAATATAAAAAAGACAATCATCATCATACAAATATAAAATTACGAATAATACAAAGTATTTAAAATATTACAATAATACAATTTCATCATTTTAATAAATAATAATTGCATCAAAATATCCAATAAAAAATAATAAATATCCTTAAACAATTTACGAAAAGAGTTCATGACGAAGAAACAATCAAGTAGAAGTTAAATCTGAAACAAAAACATTTACAGTTACATTTCATATATAGAATTTAACATAAACATCAAATATAAATAAAATTAAAAGAAGAGGAAAAACAAAAATCTGAAACGAAATTCAATTGTCAACGGGAGGATACCTGCTATAACTGCATTGACCCAAGTGATTATTTGGTACAAAATCCTCATCATTGAGAGGAGTTTCATCATCATTATCATTCAAATTTAATGCACCAAATGACATGTCAATGCTTTCCCATCCAAGATTATCTTCCGAGTCATTGACATCTACCAAATTTAGTTCTTCAGAAACTCAATTTGCCAAAAGATCAATATTATCAATGACAATTAGATCAGTTGAGTTACTTGTACTATTAAAACTCCTAGTAAACAATAAAATTTAATTATTAGAAAATTATAAGAAATTATATCGAAATTAATAATGATAAAATGATAATAACATACCTTTCTCGAAGTTTTAAATTGTAACGAGCAAAAATCAAGTCATTCAACCTCTTAGGCTCCAATCTATTCCTTTTTTTGAAGTGGATAAATTCAAATGTGCTCTAGTTTCATTCATAGCCTATTGTACTCACACATTGACTTAAAATTCGAATTGCAAACTTTTTCAAATTATGGAACACCATTTTTAAATTGATCCCACCAAGAAATTGTAAGTCGTAAGATAACAAAAGTAGCGTCATAAATAAAATAAAGCGATAATTAATTTCAACAAATAAGAAAAAGGAAACAACTAATACTTGGAGAAAGTTTTCCTCTTTGTCGAATAGCAATCAACATTCCAAAATCCTCATAAGACAACTTATAAAGCTCCATTTGTAAACTTAAGAAATCTTGCATCACTCAATGCTAATAATTGTTGTAATAGTTAAAAACATTCCTCTATTAACTTCAGCTTACTTAGTAAGATCTAGTCTAAAATAAGCACTGGGATTCAAAAACGCCCCAGTTATAAACAACGGAGAAGAAAGTTGTCTTCCCCTCCTCTCATTAATGATTGAAAGATATGGTGTGTACAAAGAAGGCTTATGTTTTAGATTAGCCTTGATTGCTTCCATCGCTCTCTCCATAACATTGAAAAAACCCATTCTTAGCTTTTCTTCATTATTGGCCAAGCGAAACACCCTCATCAAAGGATCACAAACTCGGATAATAAATTGGCATTGAGATCAAAAATCTCTATCTTTCAGTATACTTTTCAGACCTCCACTTCAGCATTAGACCTAGCATGCTGAAATGCAATCTACTTATCACTTGTAAACATTTGTCCTTCATTGTTGCAAATCTTATCACAACAGGACGACACAAATTCCTACCATTAGTAAATTCCTTTCTCATTAAATTCAATACCCATGTATGATTATAGATGAACTTGATCACCTTTTTAGATTTTTGCATAGTCTCATCAATAACAGGAAAATACCTAGGATCCCCTATATTCTCCAATATTAGGTCAACCTTTTCTTGCATAGTCTCATCAATGTGCAACATAAGGAGTCCAAAAAAGAATTATACTTATTTTGTAACCTTTTTCCTACCACTTTATAAGCAGAATCATTGTCAGTAAAAAATTGAACAATATTTTCTGGCCTGACTTCATTCACAACTTCATCAAATATTGTAAACAAAGTCTCAGTATTCCTAATAAGGTCAGATGATTCAATAGATTTAAAAAATATAGAGCCATTTATAGAATAAACCAAAAAATTAATAATAGGCTCTTGTCTTCTATTTGTCCAACCATCACACATGATTGAGCATCCATAAGTAGCCCAATTCACTCTTCTTTCTGCCAAATAACTTCTAATTTCAGAAACAGAACAACTTAAAAGTTTACCTCTTAAGTCATCAATCGAAGAACTTTTGTATCCCGAATCATAAGAGACTATTGCATCCATCATAAACTGATATTAATAAGACTAAGAAGCATTGAATGATAAACCTGTATCATACCACTATCTAACTACTTCTATATGGACATTGTGAGTCTCATCTCTTGATTACACTGCACTACAAATTAAAGTTTGGGCTCCAAAAGTTATTCATGGTGGAAAAAAACTAGTCACCTGCCTTCTTCTCTTCCCCACATCATGTTCAGGTACTTCTTCTTGGACTCGGGATGGATCACTACCACTACCACTACTACTACCACTTCCACCTTCAATATTTTTGCTATCACCACAGAAACTAGAAAACGAACTTCCATTATCAATTTCAAAATTTAACCTTTCCCTTCTATCTCTCTCATGTTGATATTCTTTAAGCAATGTTTTCATTTATCACTTCACATCATGACTTATTTTTTTACAGGGTCCTCCACCTTTCAAATACTTTTTACAAAACAAGCAAATAGTATGGTTTCTCATACCAGGAACCAATGCAGCATGAGCCCGAGCTGGATCATTGGCCCTGTTTGGCAAACAGCTGATTGCATTAGCTGTTAACTGCTGATAGTTGATTCTATCAGCTATTAGTTGATAACTGATTCTATCAGCTGATTTAACTAGCGGATTACATTAGCTGTTTGTTAGAGATGTATGGTAAAATTAGTTGTTTATGTGTAAAATTATTTATAAGGACACGACTTTAAAAAAACTATAAAGGTATGAATATTATATATCTTAGTATTTCGTTGAATATTCTTATAGGAATTTAAATTTTAGATATTTAATTCTACAAAAATTAAGCTTATAACTTTAATAAAATATAGAACATTTAATAATAATAATAATAATGGTGATGATGATGATAATAACAACAATAAATGCACAAATAATAAAAACAATGAACTAAACATAGTTATAGATAGATAAAAACTATGTTTAATGTTTTTATGTTTATCCTACACTAACATAAACTTTATGTATAACAAAAAATAATGTTTGGAGGCATCTTTTAACAAAATTCAACATCAAATCAATTTCGAAAAGAAGGTAATAAATATTAATAATTGTATAACAAAAATAATAATTATAATCATAGGTACAAAAGCATTAACTTTTCTGGTCACTGTTTCGCTTCCACACACCCTCTTGTAGTTGTAGGCCTCAAATCAATCTGTTCTCCACACCTCCTCATCGCAGACATCACTGACAACAATGGCCCATATCCTTTTGATTTCTCCTTTGTTTGATCTTTTCGTTATTGTTTCTATTTTTTTTTCTTAATTATGTTGAGAAGTCTGTGAATTTTTTTCCTTGTCTCCAATCGCTGTCACACATGGCAACCAAAGAGAGCGCTATTGCGAAAGAGTTTAGGCTCATGGCAGCGGCAAAGGAAGCAAGGGGAAAGATGACGGTTTGACTCTTGAGCAGCTGTAAAAGGTCAACCTTTAATTTGTTTCTCTCCTTTTTTGATCTTTTTGTTGATTTCTTTTGTTCTTATGTGTTTTTTTCTGTTTGCATTTTTTGTGTGTAAAGACGTGAAAACCCTTTAAGAAAAGGTTGTGAAGAAGGCGACATAAGCAGCCTCCAGCAGTGAGTCTGCCAGTAAAAATAATAAGAAGTAAAAAAAAGAGAGAGCATATCTATCTATTGCTAATCTAGGTCTTTTTCAATATTATCCTTTTATTGTTGTCAACTTAATTGTTAAATTTAGATTCAGTCTTATGTGGTCAATAAGTTTACATCTTATTGATATTTGAGGTGCTTATCGGCCATGTTGTTGAAGTGCGGTCATGGCGGTGATCTGGTAGATGTGAGAGATGCAAGGAAAGAGGGAAGACGAATCTAAAGAAAACAAGAGAAATGAGACTGGGCAAAATCGACATTAATCAAAAACAATTTCAGCTGATTGCTTGAAGCGCTCCTGGAGAGGAGCTTATCCAAAATAAACTAGTTGGGTTCTAATAACCAAATAGCCCTAATAGCTTTTTTATAAAGTTAACAAGCTAAAATGGGTCAATCAGCTAAAAAAGAGCTTATCAGCTTTTTATCAAACAAAACCATTGTATCTTTCTAAAATGGATTGATCAGGAGTAATTGAACTTCCTTTAATTTATCTATTAAAAAAATGAATGCATATATCAGGATAAATAACAAATAATTTCATTACACAATATGCATGTCTATCTTATATAATACAACTCATTTTGTATGATTACATCATACACTATTCAATTTCGTCAAACACAATTCATTATAAGTCAAAAATTAACAATTTAATTATTCAACATATATAATTACACAAAATATACATAAACAATTTTCATTTTCAACAATCATAAAACATACACAAACAATTTCTATTTCTAACAATTTTCAACAATTTCCATTTCCAATAATCACAAAACATGCATAACATAATTTCATTTCTAACAATTTTCAACAATTTCCATTGCCAATAATCACAAAATATTCATAAAACAATTTTCATTTCCAACAATCACAAAACATACATAAACAATTTCCATTTCCAACAATTTTCAACAATTTCCATTTCTAATAATCACAAAACATTCATAAAACAATTTTCATTTCCAACAATCACGAAACATACATAAACAATTTCCATTTCTAATAATATCAAAATATTCATAAAATAATTTCCATTTTCAACAATCACAAAACATACATATATCAAAATAAATAACACATAATTTCATTACATAATATGCATGTCCATCCTATATAATATAACTCATTTTGTATGATTATATTATACACAATTCAATTTCATTGAACACAATTCACTATAATAAAAAACTAACAATTCAATTATTCAATATATATAATTACACAAAACATACATAAACAATTTTCATTTCCAACAATCACAAAATATACATAAACAATTTCTATTTCCAACAACCACAAAACATACACAAATAATTTCTATTTCGAACAATTTCAATTCAAAGTCTCAAACATGAGGATAAAGTTGAAGGGTATGATTTACATAATCGCCAAATAATGAATGACATATCTTATACAATTGTTCATACGCATCTATTCATAACATGATGATCAAATTGAAGGATATATTCATAACATGAGGATCAAGTAGAGGGATATAACTTCTTTGGAATTTTTTTCTTCTTATTTATAGCTTTGAATCTTTTTTTCATTTTTAACAAACCATAATATCATATACACCATTCTATATTTGGTTCTTAAATATATAAATTACTTTTATGATTTTTTAATTGACATTAATAAGTCTAAGTATAAGTGGTTGAAGCCTACAACATGTTCACAATTTGAAAAAAAAATTCCTTTTGGACACATTTACTTTACCACTTTCACACATTATCTATTATAAATATTTATGATAGGCCACACATATATACTACCAAATAATTTAACATATTTTATACTCAATTAATTATTTACCCAAAGCTAATACCTAAATACTATCATTAACTAGAACCGAATTATTATTAATTTACAATAACATAATTTTATACTCAATTAATTATTTACCTAAAGTCAATATTCAAATGCTAAAATGAAATATCATTTCACAAATTTTAAGAATGTGTCAATTCATTATTTAAGTCTTTACAAGTTTGCAACTTTAATATTCTTGATTTAAAATTTTAATTTAAGTTGTTTCAACTTACAAGCTTCCAATTGAATCAATTCAATTCATCAACATTGTTATATATTCACATCAGGTCGTACATTTTATTCATTAAAATACTTAACATAAATTTCTCTTAATCGGTTAAACCAAATCAGAAATCAACTAAACAAAACCGTGAATCATTCAACTCCAATATCCAATCCAACCCACGCAAATCACAAAACCAAAACATCATCGTGAATCATTCAACTCCAATGTTCAAATCACAAAACCGTGAATCATTTAACTCCAATATCCAACCCTGATACACGCAAATCACAAAACCAAGTTCCAACTGATTCACAAATTCAAGTTCCAACCGAATCACACAATTTAATTCCAACTTTCAACATCCAAGTTCCAATAGATTCATAATAAAAAATGCAATTAAGCAGGAAAAAATCGAAAAATCAAAAAATACACCCAAAAACTAATTCATAGCTTCGGGTTTTTAGGTTGGGTGTCGCATTGGGTTGAGAACCGGGTGTAGATTAGGGGTGAGCAGCATCATTCTCTCCTCCTTCAAACGTTCAGTGATGACGATGACGTGGTGCGGTGGTCCTCGTGGAGGAGGGTTGAAGATGGTGGCATGTTCGGGACTTCAAGTGGAGGAGCCGAGGATCTCTGATGCTAGCATGGATCAGGGAGGAAGATGATGGTTGTCCGGGAACGAGCAGCATCACCGGAGAGGGAAGGAGAATGAGAGAGAGAGAGAACAACGATGAGTGAAAGTGAAGGTCGGTGAGAGAGGGTGAAAAAAATGAAAAGAAGCTTTGGGTGTGGGAGGGTGATCCATGCAGCAGAGAGGGGGGTGTTTTTAGGATTTAAATTTTTAAAATTTGCAAATAAGTCGTTACTATTTTTTAAATTTACGATATCGGTCGGTACGTGGCCGATATTTTGGATACCGACTGGTACCGAACGAAAATTAGTGATATCGACCGATATCTTTGGCCGGTATGGAACGGTATTCATTCTCTTGATCTTAACTACAAAGATGATATTTGTCTAACATATTGATCTATTATATTTACTTATCATTATTTATATTATAAAGTACAGACTTAAGTTGAATATATAGCAAACATCCAAATTTAAAAGATTTCAAAATGCCTTGAAAAATAATAGATTTGCAACATTAAAACAATAATAATTTATTTTTATTAAGGTAAAAGACATCAACTTCCAAGGATGGCATGTATCCAAGTCTCATCCATGTGAAAATGATAAGATGGACAAGCGGGGTTAGTTGAAAATTATCCAAAAATAAGGGTGGTCAATATGACAAGAAAAATTAATTAACATTAACATTTAATTTAATAGATTTATAAAACATAAAAAATTAGTTAATATTGGTAATAAATCTAGTATACCAATATGACAAAAAAAAAATTAACGGACTTTCGTATTGTGTATTGGAAGTTAATATAACAAAAAAGTTGAACTAATAATTTCTAATTAATAGTAATTATCGATAGATCAAATATATATATTTGAAATATATGGATTAAAGATAAAATATAAAATTTGATCATCTTACTTATTACTGTTACTAAATTAATAAATAAATTTTAATAAAATATGTAATCAAAATTAAAATATCTTTTTAAGCATAATAAAATATGATGAATTAAAATTAATAATTAGCCAAATTTTAATATTAAGCAATGATATTATAATTAATCAATAAACTAGTACGACTTTTTACAATTATATTTATTATATAATAAATATAATGGTGCAGAAATATGTAATCCGTTGTCATATAATACGGTATTATTGCCGCGGTTCTGTCTAATGACTTGCCAGTCCTGAGCTTGTAGATGACCTGGCTTTCGCATCGTGTTGTTCTATTTAGCTTAATCAATTCTTTCTTTACTTTTTTTTTCTAAATGCATTGTTACTTATTATGAAGTATGATAAATAAAAAAAATTAATTAACATTACATAATAAATATTTATTTAAAATATTATAAAAATAATAATACGTAAACATGATAAATATAATGAAATTATTACAGATATTAATAATTAAAATTTACTGAATAAGAAAATAATTATCTTATTTATTAATATCTTTACATAATGATAGACTTAATTCATTATCATTTTAAACTGATTAATATATTATTAATTACAAATTATCATTACATGTTCAATAAATAATGATATGTAAATATGATAAATTAATAGAATAGTAAGAATTTTTATAATATCATTAATTAATTGAAAAAACAATCAAATTATTTACAAAAATGAATTATAATTATAAACAAGAAAATTGAAATTCTTCATCCTATTTAATATAACTGAATTAATATCACATAATAAATATTTTATTTATTAATAAATCAATCTATTCAACATTTAGCATAATTTATCTAACTGTAGATCCCTTTTATATGAAGAAATTTACAACTTGTGTCCTCGGCCTATATTTTTAGCGGTTAAAAGTAATAAAAGGTGAGAAAATCATGAAGAGGTTTAACGTGATGAGCACATCTTTTACACTTTCTATTATTTGAATGTTATAACCTTTTCTCTACCAATTGCTGCTAGACATGCCATTTTCTTTCCAGAAAATACGTCTCTTACTTGGTCACCTTACTATCAAAGCTTTCCAGCGAAACAAACAGAAAGCATGTTCCCTTCACTTGCAAGTCCCTCCGAACAAACAACCAAGTTTACCGCCTAAATCCCACCTGGTTCTTCATAATTCCAGTGATGTCCTTCCATCAAACAAGTTAATAACAAGCTATATCAGATCCGGGGATCTCGAATCTGCCCTTTTCATATTCGATAAAATGGATGTTAAAACGATAGTCACTTGGAACTCTATCTTGGCTGGCTATGCAAAGAGGCCCGGCTACATGAGAGAAGCTCAACAACTGTTTGAGAAAATTCCCGAACCAGATACTGTTTCGTACAATACGATGTTGGCCTGTTACGTTCACAACTTTAACATGTCAAAGGCTCGAGCATTCTTTGACCAAATACCCAGAAAAGATACAGCTTCGTGGAATACAATGATAACTGGGTTTGCCGAAAATGGACAAATGGAGAAAGCGTGCGAATTGTTCTTTACAATGCCAATGAAGAATGTTGTTACCTGGAATGCTATGATCTCAGGGTATGTGAATTGTGGGGATATGAATTCAGCTGTACAACTTTTTGGAAAAGCGCCAATAAAGAGCGTGGTTGCTTGGACCTCGATGATAACTGGGTATATGAAGCTTAAGAAGATCGAATTTGCAGAGAGATTGTTTCAAGAGATGCCCGTGAAAAATTTGGTCACTTGGAATGCTATGATTTCCGGATACATCGAGGCTTGTAGGGCTGAAGATGGAGTAAAGCTTTTTAAAGCAATGCTGCAGTTTGGCATTAGGCTGAACTCGTCGAGCTTGAGCAGTGTGTTACTGGCGTGTAGCGAATTGTCTGCTCTGCAGTTAGGGAGGCAAGTTCATCAGCTAGTTTGTAAGTCTACGTTATCAATGGATACAACCGCTGCCACTTCATTAGTTAGCATGTACTGCAAGTGTGGAAATTTGGAGGATGCTTGGAGATTGTTTCTAGAGACTCCAAGGAAGGATGTCGTTACATGGAATACGATGATTTCAGGCTATGCGCAACATGGAGAGGGCAAGAAAGCTCTAAGCTTGTTTGATAAGATGAAAGAGGAAGGAGTGAAGCTGGACTGGATAACCTTTGTTGCGGTATTATCTGCATGTAACCATACAGGACTGGTAGATTTTGGAATTCAATACTTTTACTCCATGGAGAGAGATTTTGGGGTTGAATTGAAGCCTAATCATTATGCATGTATGATTAACCTGCTTGGACGAGCTGGTAAGCTAGTTGAGGCCGTTGATTTAATCAAGAAAATGCCATTCAAACCACATGCGGCTGTCTTCGGCACTCTTCTGGGTGCTTGTAGGAGACACAAAAATATAGAGATTGCTGAGTTTGCTGCAAAGAAGTTGCTTGATCTTGATCGAAACAGCGCAACTGCTTATGTTCAACTTGCTAACGTTTATGCAACAATGCAGAGTTGGGATCAAGTCATTAAGATTCGACAACTAATGAAGAATAGAAAGATATTGAAGACACCTGGGTACAGTTGGATTGAGATTAAGAATGCAGTCCACGAGTTCAGATCGGGTGATAGGATTCATCCAGAATTGGTATCAATACACAAGAAATTGGGTGATTTGGAGTTGAAAATGAAGCGCGAAGGATATGTGCCGGACCTTGAATTTGCGTTGCACAACGTGGATGATGAACGGAAAGAGCAGCTTTTGCTGCGGCATAGTGAAAAGTTAGCAATTGCTTATGGTCTTTTGAACTTGCCATTAGGATCTCCAATCCGAGTTTTCAAGAACTTGAGAGTGTGTGGGGATTGTCATACTGCTACTAAGTTTATATCAGCAATTGAGAGGAGAGAAATCATCGTAAGGGATACTTCTAGATTCCATCATTTCAAAGACGGGCTTTGCTCTTGTGGTGATTACTGGTAGAATTACAATCCTATGAAAAGGTTTCCAAGGAAAAGGATTTACTATGAAGATACGTTGTTCTATAAGTAATCTGGCTCATTTTCTGCAACGGGAATCCAGCCCTAGACGCAGTTATAACAGGTTTGGTTTTATAGTTATCCTGTTTTGGATGGAAAAACACGAAGATGAAAACCTAACAATTCCCATGCTTCCCTTTACAATACCCACCAAATTTTCACTCAAGTAAAACAACCCCACCTCAATATCAACTACAACAACCAAATCAGAGAAGAAACGATACTTATCTAAATGATACTTTATCCTGATCTAGAGTGAACAATTTGACTAGATCAAAAAGGGTATACAAAGACAAAGTTAGATGTACAGTGTGTAAATAGTTAAAAGTTTCATTTGTTTCCCCCACATCCACTGTCTAGCTTGATCTGGTTACTTTCCCGCCAATTACTTTGCGGTCATTAGCGACGGCATTTCAATTTATCTATTTCTAGTTCCTTTCCTTGCTTTTTATGGTACTATGGCCCTTATTGCTTCTTTCCAGCCTAAGTAAGTAACACGACTGATTTTCCCCCATTTGTGTCTCTTACTTGTCTGTTCTTTCCCCCTCTTTGATCCCTCGATTTCTTCTGTCCGTACTGCCGTTTCTGCTTCTCATCAGAATGTTACCGCTGAAACCATCACTGCTGGTTCCTAGAAACAAATTTTCAAGTGACAGCTCTTTAGCGGCTTTGCACTTTTGTCCCCCTCTTCTGAAGCTGGTCAAGGAGTTATTTCTCCACCATTTTAAGTTTGTCATGAAGATGCTGCTAAGTGGCAGTCGACTTTGGTTGCCTTTTTTGTTTTTAAGCATTCCTTTAAGTTCCTAGCCGGGATACGGATACTGTTCTGTATTGGCCAGTATTACCCATAAGGTACCATGTCGGTTGAAAAATGGAACGATAATAGGCCTTTTGGTACTTGTCGGTACTGGAGGTTTCGCCTGGTACAGTTGATACTGATCCGAATTTGAAATACTGATAAAATACATTGTGGTACAGTTAATTTTGAATTTTTTTTAACAAGTTTCTTTTTGTGGATGGTTAAAACTTGGAATTGAAGTGTTGTGAATGAATAGATCGGAAATTTGAAGTTTAATGAAATACATAAGAGTGTTTTGTTTATCTAGTTGGATTGAATTGGAATTGGATCATTGGAATTGTTGTGAATAGAGTCTTTTGTTTAAAATACATAATTAATTGATATAATAATTTGTTACAGATACAACATTGTTATTCTTAAATTAGTATTGGGTATTATTAGATAATATGTTGTGATATTGATATTTAATGTTGAATTGTATCAATAAAATATAATAATTTTCAGTTTTATTCATAATAACTAAATAAACTAAGTTATCCTAATTAGTTAATGAAATAGATAATTGGTATAAATTTAATATTTTTTTTATATTTAATGCATAAGAATTAAGAACATCTAAGGAACAAATGATTTCTTGTTTCAATATCCTAATTACAAAGACAACAAAGTATGGGTATTTTTTTTCAGGTGTATGCATTGATTAAAATTTTGTTTAATTCGTAGATTGCATATTTTGAATTAGTATAAATCAATTATTCAACTTTTGAACAATTAAGAGTGCTATTTTGATCCTATTTCAAACAGATTTTTAACTTGTTTAAAAGCCATTTTGCATAAGCTAAGAAGCAAAGGACAAAAATATTGTATTACTACATGGAAAACCTTTGGCGGACACTTCTCTATGTCTTTATTAGTCAACGAAGAAATTTCAAATTTATTGACTCTAAATTGAAAAAATTGTCACTCTATATAAGATTTTAACGGCCTGTTTGATTCAAGGAATAGAATAGACAGAAAATATAATAGTTATTCCTAAGAAAAGAAAAGATAAGGAATAGAACATAATAAGTATTGCATTGTTTGGTTTAGATTATTATTATTATTATTATTATTATTATTATTATTATTATTATTATTATTATTATTATTATTATAATACAAAATTATTTTTATTTTTATTATTAAATTTCTTATTAATATTAATTTTCTTCTT
>JANZLC010000202.1:3682684-3707315 GCA_026413385.1 Erythroxylum gracilipes | reverse complement strand
TAGTTTTCTGAAAAGAACAAGCTTTTGTTTTTAAACAAACGAAATTGTTTTAAGGGGTTTAAAAGAAAAGTTTACCATAATTCAACCCCCCTTCTTGTGTATCTTGATCTTATTATTGAACAATATCTTAACATGTGATTCACTTCATGATTAAAAAATGCCCCAACTGCAAACAATGGAGAAGAAAGTGGTCTTTCCCTTCTCTCATTAATGATTGAAATATATGGTGTGTATAAATAAGGCCTATGTTTCATATTATCCTTGATTGCTTCCATCGCTCTCTCCATGGCATCAAAAATATAACCCATTGTTGGCTTTTTTTTACTATTAGCCAAGCGAAGCACCCTCACCAAAGGCTCACAAACTTGGATAACAAAGTGACATTGAGACCAAAATTCTCTATCTTCCAGTATAATATTACAAACCTCCACTCCAGCATTAGATCTAGCATGCTAAGATGCAATCCACTTATCACTTGTAAACATTTGTCTTAACTCTTTCTTCATCGAAACAAAAGACTGAAGTGACAAGAAATTTGTGGCAAATCTTGTTACAACAGGACGACACAAATTCTTACCATTGGTAAATTCCTTTCTCATCAAATTCAATACCCATTCACGATTATAAATAAACTATGTCACGTTTTTAGCTTTCTGCATAGTCTCATCAATAATAGGAAAACATCTAGGATCCCCTATATTCTCCAGCATTTGGTCAATGCAATGAGCAACACAAGGAGTTCAAAAAAATAAATTATACGTATTCTGTAACCTTTTTCTTGTCGCTTTATAAGTAGAATCATTGTCAGTAATAAGCTTAACAATATTTTCCAGCGCTACATCAACTTTATCAAATATCGCAAATAAAGTCTCATTATTTCTAAGAAGGCCAGATGCATCAATAGATTTCAAAAACATAGAGCTATTTGTAGAATAAATCAAAAAATTTATAATAGGCTCTTGTCTCCTATTTGTTCAACCGTCACACATGATTGAACATCCATAAGTACCCTAATTCACTCTTCTTTTAGCCAAATAACTTCTAATTTCAGAAACATCACAACTCAAAAGTTTACCTCTTAAGTCATCAATCGAAAGACCTTTGTATCCTAGACCATAAGAGGCGATTGCATCTATCATAGGTTGATAATAATAAGACTAAGAAGTATTGAATGATGAACTTATATCATACCACCATCTAGCTACTACCATATCGACATTGTTAGCCGCATCTCTTGATTGCATTGCACTACGAATTGAAGGTTAGGTTCCAGGAGTTGTTCGTGTTGCAAAGAAACTAGTCACCTGTCTTCTTCTTTTCCTCACATCAGATTCAAGTACTTTTTCTTGAGCCAGAGATGGAACACTACTAGTACCACTACCACTACCACCACTATCACTACCACTACCACTACTACTTCCACCTTCAACATTTCCAAAATCACCACGGAAACTAGAAAATGAACTTCCACTACCAATTTCAAAATTCAACCTTTCCTTTCTATCTCTCTCAAATTGATATTCATCAAGCAATGTTTTCATCTGCCACTTCACATCATGACTTACTTTTTTACAGGGTTCCACATCTCCTTTAACCCCAGTTAAATGTTTTTTTTAATCTAATGATTCCTCCACCTATAAAATGTGTGTTACAAAACAAGAAAATAGTATGGTTCCTCATACCGAGAACCAATGCAGCATGAGTCTAAGCTGGATCATTGTATCTTCCTGAAGTAGGTTGATCAGGAGTACTTGAACTTTCTCCCATTTATCTGTAAAAATAAATGATTGTATATATCAAAATAAATAACACATAATTTCAGTACACAATATGCATATCCATCTTATATAATATAACTTATTATGTATGATTACATTACACACAATTCAATTTTCTGGAACACAATTCACCATAAGTCAAAAGCTAACAATTCAAAACATTCAACATATATAATTACACAAAACATACATAAACACTTTTCATTTTCAACAATCACAAAACATGCATAAACAATTTCGATTTCCAACAATTTTCAACAATTTCCATTTCTAACATCCACAAATCATATATAAACAAATTCTATTTATAGCAATTTTGAACAATTTCCATTTTTATTAATCACAAAACATTCATAAAACAATTTCCACTTTCAACAATTAAAAAAATGCGTAAACAATTTCAATTTTCAACAATTTCCATTTCCAACATCCACAAATCATACATAATTTGATTTCCATTCCCAACAATTTTCAGCAATTTCCATTTTCATTTCCAATAATCACAATACATTCATAAAACAATTTCCATTTCCAATATCCACAAATCATACATAAATAATTTCCATTTCCAACATCCATAAATCATACATAGACAATTTCCATTTCTAACATTCACAAATCATACATAAACAATTTCCATTTTCAACATCCACAAATCATATATAATTTCATTTTCATTTCCAACAATTTTTAACAATTTCCATTTCCATTTCCAATAATCACAATACATTCATAAAACAAATTCCATTTCCAACATCCACAAATCATACATAAACAATTTCCATTTCCAACATTCACAAATCATACAAAAACAATTTTCATTTCTAACAATTTTTATTTCCATTTCTAACAATACATTCATAAAACAATTTCCATTTCTAACAATTTCCATTAATTTCAATTCAAAGTTTCAAACATGAGGATCAAGTTGAAGGGTATGATATGATTTACATAATTGCCAAATAATAAATGACATATCTTATACAATTGTTCATACACATCTATTCATAACATGATGATCAAGTTGGAAGATATATTCATAACATGAGGATCAACCGATCAAGTTGAAGGATATAACTTCTTTGGAAATGTTTTTTTTATTTAAAGCTTTGAATCTTCTTTTCATTTCTAACAAACCATAATATTATATACACCATTCTATATTTCATTCTTAAATATATAAGTTACTTTTACAATTTTTAATTTTTTTAATAAGTCTAAGTATAAATGATTGGAACCTACAATAACAACATATTCACAATTTGAAAACAAAAAAATTCTTTTTGGGATACATTTATTACATCACTATTTTCACACATTATCTATTATAAATATTTATGATACCCCACCCACATATATATATTACTAAATAATTCAAGTTCAACATATTTATACTCAATTAATTATTTACCCAAAACTAATACCCAAATAGGCAAATACTATCGTTAACTACAACCGAATTATTATTAATTTACAATTGTATAATTTTATACTCAACTAATTATTTACCTTAAGTCAATACCCAAATATTAAAAATAAAATTCAATTTTTGATTTACAACTTACAAGTTACAAACTTACAACATACAACATTAATTATCAATGAATGATTTAAGTTTTTACAATTATACAACTTTAATAACTTTAATATTATCGGTTTATGTATGTTTTAAATTTAAGTTGTTTCCAACTTCAACATTCTAAGTTTCAGAATCAATATATAATAAGGCCATGCATTTCATAATTTTCATTTGTCCAAAAACAAACCATAAATTTCTGATTCTTTATAACCAAACAGAACAACCAAACTTTATTCTTTATAACCAAACAGAATAACCAAACAAGTGAAATAACTCATTCATCCGTCATCACCGTGATTGATATAATTCCATTTCCAATACTCAGATCACAAATGACAAAACAAAACCATGCTTCAACAACTCAATTCCAATATCCAACCAATTCATATACACACAAATTGCACATCAGAAAACCAACTTCCAACATCCAACCAATTCCCAAATCCATCATCCAACTAATTCACAAATCCATCATCCAATTCCGATCCAACACAATAAAAAATGCAATTAAGCAAGAAAAATTCGAAAACAGAAAAAATACACACCCAAAAATAATTCACTTGCTTCGGGTCTTGGGTCTTTGGGTTGTTGCTTCAGGTCTTCGGTTTAGGTGCCGGGACAGAGGCGTCCGGTGGCTTCCCGTATAGATGTGCTGGAGCTGCGACCTTCTCTCCTCCTTCAGACGTTCAGGGGCGACTAGCAACGACGTGGTGTAGTGTAGCGGTGGCGTCTTTAGGTGACGCTAAGGGAGGAGTTTAGGAGGATGAGAGAAAGAGGAGAGACAAAGACGGGGGAGTGGAGAAGACAAAGACGGGGTGGAATGACAGCGACGACGGTATAAGAGAGAGAGAGAGAATAGAAGCAAGGAGGATACCAAGAGGCGAGACGCGAGAGTGAGAGCGCAGAGTCCGTGGGGGGGGGGGGGGATTTTTATGGTTAAGTTTTAAAAATTTGCAAATTGGTCCTTGAGTTTTTCAAAATTTACGGTACGGGTTGGTATGTCACAGTATTGTACATACTAGCCAGTACCGAAAGAAAAACACTAGTATCGACCGGTGTTAAAGGCCGGTACTGATGGAACGAATACTGTTCCATTTTTAGCCGGTACGAAACAGTGTTCGTTCCTCTGAAAGACACTTTGCATTTGTATAAAATATTTTTTAATATAGAAGGTTAGAACTTTCCAGTCGGGGTTCACTCTTATGAGGAAGAAAATAGGGCATATTATTGAGTTTTATAAAGAATAAAATGCGACAAAATAAGGCTCATTCTAGATTCTCATAAAGAACAAAATGAGGCAAAATAGAGCCCAGTTCACTTTTGACACTTGGTAAAGAGCAAAATTAGGCAAATCCTCTTAGTTTTCTTTTTTTTCTTTACACTTTTTTTCATTTGATTTTTTTTGAGTTGTAAGAATTAATGTTACCCATTAGATTCTTCAATTGTGTCATAATGAGTGACTTAAGGTAGTCTCTTTAATAATGAAAATGTGCTTTTAAATTTACGTATTTATATATTATCCATTTATTACGCCTTTGTTTAAAACTGTATCTAGAGCTTATAAAACATTAGGAACAACCGTGATCTTAAATTAATGAAAAATTGAAAAATTATAGAAAAATTTTGGCATGGGAATTATATCATCCCTCTATGAATAACAAGTTTAATTATACCTAAAATTATTACTTCATTTATAATTTTAAGTTGAGATTCTATTTTTTTTATAATAATGAAATTTACAGATCTTAATTTAATAATTTATAAATTATATACTTTAATATATTATTTAACAATAAACAATTTAATTTGATTTATACTTATAAAATTTAGCATTTTTTCTCAATCAAATTAAACTTATGTCCAATTGTAATGATTAATGACATCATTAGTCACCAAAAATCGAGTGAATGATTCCAAACGATTTTGCTCCAAACAATTTGTCGATATGGGCCAGTGAATTGAAAAAGTTGAAGGATCTAAAAATGGCCCACAAGGACTAATAGTGGCTGGGAACAGAGTTGAGTTGGAGTTGGACTAGGGGATTCTTGTGGTTGTTTGAGCAGTGAAACTGATCGTTTTTCTTCTCCTCCTATCTAAACCGTCATAACGTCAGGTTTCTTCCCATCTCTCCATCTCTCTTACTTCTTCCATCTTCCTTTATCTATACATTTCCAAGATCAATTGATTACTCCATCAAGAACCCACTTTCTTTTTCCTTATTGGGAAAGCAATGACAAAGCCAGAAGGAAAGAAACCGATGAATAACAGGGATTAGACCAATCACTTAACCCTTGTTTACGTCTTTGTTATAAGCTTCAAGTTCGCAGTTTTTTGCCATATCTGCTTTGGGTTTGATTGATTTTTGGCTATCTCTTCATGGACTTACAGTTGGCGAGAAAGGGTCTTCTTTATTATACCAGGAAAAACAAAAGGTGGGTTCTTTTGTTGGTAGGTCTTGGTTTTTCTAGTTATGGTGCTTATAGAGTCTGTCACCTGCCATCTGTTGTTCGAAAAAGGCAAAGACTTTCCAAGATTTTGGGGGCTTTGATTTCATTGGCTGAAGTTATCTCTGATTCTGCAGAAACCATTGGACTGGTCTCCAATGATCTCAAAGATTTTCTTCAATCTGAATCAGACCAAATTCCCAATAGCCTGAACCAAATTTCTAAACTTGCGAGATCAAACGAGTTCTCTGAATCTATTGTTACTCTTACACAAGCTTTAACGATGGGAATTTTAAGTGGTTATCAGTCCAGTTCGAGAACTGAAGAGGGTGTGCACACAAGTTTTAATCCCAGCTTCTTGGATAAGGTTTTCGACAAGCTGTCTAGTCCTGCGGGTTCTGGTTTTGTTTCTGTCATCGTTGGCAGCATTGCTAGGAATTTGGTGATGGGATTTTATCAAATTCTCGAGTCTAGCAGAGAAACGAATACTGATCCAGCAGATAGCAATTACAGTAGCAATTGTCCAGTTGGTTGTGAGATGAATTCGGCAGGATGGGTAGACCTGGTTTGTGACGAGAAGCCTAAAGCACTCATTGGTGATTGTGTTCAGTTGTTTGTGAGCACTGCAGTTGCTGTGTTTCTTGACAAAACTATGCATATCAACACTTACGATGAGATCTTCTCCGGAATGACGAATCCTAAGCACACTGAGAAAGTGAGAGATGTGTTGGTATCAGTCTGCAATGGGGCAATGGAGACTCTTGTGAAGACATCTCACCAGGTCTTGACAAGTGCTGATACTAAGGTGGATTCAAGTTTAAGCACTCCTTACTTGACCATTGATCAAGAAGACATTGGTCTAGCGGACGAGTTTCCAGAGAGTAATAAAGCTTTTTCTAGAGAATCAACGGCGATAAAATCAATTCCTGAGGTGAAAGATGCCGGGTGGGTTGGTAAAGTCTCATCAACTCTGTCAGTGCCAAGCAACAGGAGACTTGTTCTTGATGTTACTGGAAGAGTTACATTTGAGACGGTTCGATCTTTCCTGGAGTTTCTGCTAGAAAAATTATATCATGGTATTCGTAATTGTGTTCATGCTATTCACGATGCTATTGTGGACAGTGGTCTTGAAGCTGTGAGATTTGTGTCTACCAAAGCCTGTGTTGCTGCTACTATATGCCTTTCCTTGTGGTTGCACATGCTCAATGGACCTTGGGTTCTGTTACCAGCTTAAGATATTTTCTAGTCAAGTATCACTGCCATGGAATTGAATAGACCATTCCTGTATCTGATTTAGGGATGGGAAAACAGTTTGGGCAAAAAGCTAAAACGACATTGTTTTAACTTTGTGCCACCCTACCGATGGACTAGAGCCTAGTTCATTACCAACCCTAATCTGATTGACGTATATGATTTGTATCTTCTTGCACAATTTAAAGTAAAGAAATTCTTCTCAATGATAAAGGCATGCTTCTTTCACAAATTCATTCTCTCATTATTGATGTTAAAGAAAATTCCATTAAAAGTAATGTGCATCACAGGTATCATTTAGCATATGAGGTTGCTGATGAATATCTAGTACTCCACATACAGAAACTAACCAATATATTACGCTAATGCTCCTACCAGACATGTAACAAGAAACCCTCCGTGCAAGTTTTTGTCAGAATATGAATTCTGCTTTGTATCGAGCTCACTGAATACCAGCAGTCAGAGCACATTTTAATCTCTATTCTTCAGTTCAAAACATGGTCATTCCAGTTTCCCATCTTAGGGAAGTTTCAAATGACAAATTCCTCACACGAATTCCTAAGTTGAGCTTGTTTCAGTTTCTTTTGCAGCTGCCTCTTCCTGAAGCTTGTTTTTCCAGTATTCATCAAGTGGAGGTCCAAATATCGCCTTCCCTGAAACAACACCGATCCTGCAAAATATCATAAAAATAATGTTATAATGTCAAATTCACATATCAACCTCTCCGAATTTGTGAAGCTGTAAGAATAAACAACAAACAAGTGACAATGATAAATGAGAAAATTTTGAAGCAAAGACAATTGCACACAACATAAATACCATATCTACCGGGAATCTACTAAATCCATCCTCTTCAACCAGTCAAAGTACATCATTATTATGGGATTTGCAAAAAGTCAAGTGTCATGGACTGGCATATTGTTATTACATTTCAGCGTGGCAAGCCTAGAAGATAGCCAGAGGAAGAGATTAAAAGGACAATGACGTTCATGATTTGTCAGACTTTCATTCAATTTACTGAATGCGAAAGAGAATTTGTACCTAATATTGATGTGTGAAGGAGAATGTGCAAGTAATTGCACCAGATTGGAATGGGCTGTAACAAAATGCAAAACATGCAGCTTACAAGTTGACGAATGAACAGGAGAAACCTAATCAATTTTCTTTAAACTTTAGAATCTGACGAAATCTAGACATGGATAGAATCAAGGATGATGAAAGCTGAAGCAATCTAGGAGGTCCTATGAACAGAAATTTATCAGAAGAAATAAGGAAGCAAGAAAGAATTTTAGGGAAGAGGGAAAGGGAAAAATGCAAAAGAAGAATCAAGAGAGAAAAGTTGAACAAACTCTCATTCTCTTTCTCTGCTGAAATCTCTAGTTCAGGATTATGCAATACGAGATGTAACTCGACACAATGTATATCGCATTTCCTGAGGCACTCCCATTAGATTTTCCATTGAAATTGGGAATCTTTCAATAGAACTTGAGCTACTAAGTTCAAGAAATTTTGATTCTATTTGCCAGAGTGATTGATATCAATCTAAAATAATTTTCCAAGATTCCTTAATACATATTGAAATCCCTAACGAGAAACATATTGAAATCCCTAACGAGAAACGAGGAACCATACAACTGAATGAACGAAGATTACAGCATTCCCAACAAAGCCAAATATCGAAAGCAAAGAAACCAAGAACTTGATTCATCAATTCACAAAACAACCTCAGTCTCCACTACTATAGCAGAAAATTAGGAATTAATCACATAATCAAAAAAGCAAAGCAGACGCTTTTAAACCAACCCAATTCCAATCATTTAGCACACACAAAATCCAGCTACAACGGAAGTCAAAAGCCAATATACTAATCAAATTAACTATTTCAAGAAGCCCCATGTAACATCAGAAACTCGAAATGAAGAAACAAGCAAAAGAAAGTTAGATAAACAACAATTAGATAATACAAATCAAGAAAAAGATGGGGAACTTACACTACGGCTCCGATAACTAATGGGAATGAGAGAAACCTGCTCCGAAGGAACATGTTTGAAACGTATCCTTTTTCAAGTTTATACTTCTCGTAACTCCAATTCTGAGATTCGCAGGTTTTGCTGCCACACAACGGCTTGTAATTAGCTCGGTGCTGCTTAACACCAGAGGTTTTACAGTTTTTTTCCTTGTAACAATGGGCCTGCAAAAATCGGACTCGCTGTAATCCCATTACAGATTGACTAGTCTCCTCCGGCCCAAATGTTTATATGTTTAAGCCCTTTTTCCTGTCGTTATTATTAATGTTTTCTAAATTGGACTAAAAATTAAATTAATAAGTTACGAAGTTTAACATTTAAAAAATTTAATTAGTATTAAATAATAAATGGGTTAAAAATGGAATGAAATTAAAAATTTTGAAAAATTACTGAAAGAGATTGTGTTTATTTATTAAAAAAATTAAATTTTAATTAAAAAATAGACTGTCAAATAAAAATTAATTAATTTTATTTTAGTTTATAAGAACTTATTTGTTTATAAAAATTAGTTAATTAATTAATAAACTAATTGATATTTAACAACAAAAATATTAAACTAATCAAACTGAAAAAATTAAAAACTAAATTAAAAAATTGACCAACTCAAAATTTTTAATGTTAAACTGATCGAACCGGTTCAGTTAGTTACTATTGTTTAGGACTCAAACTTAGAAGTCACAAAATAGTATAGACAAAATTGAGTTTGAATTAGAAATTTAAAATTTTAAAAATTTAATTAAAAAATATACTGTCAAATAAAAATTAATTAATTTTATTTTAGTTATAAGAACTTATTTGTTTATGAAATTGATGAATTAATTAATAAACTGATTGATATTTAACAACAAAAAATATTAAACTAATTCAAAGTAAAAAATTAAAAACTAAATTCAAAATTTGACTAATTCAAAATTAAACTGATTAAAATTAATTTATTGAAAAATTAATAAAGGTGTCAACTGTGATGAGATGCCGACATCCAGAAGAAAAGAAAGACAAGTCAAAACGTTGGAGATTGAGTTAATGTCGATATGGAAAAACTATGTACTTTTCTTTCTGTAATGTAATGCGATTAAGATTTTATTAAAAGTCCAAGTCGCAGAATGTTTAAGTTTGGTGACAACTTCGTTACGACCATTTGAAAAGGAAGTTGACGTGAATAATTAATATGGCAAGTTGCAACTATGTTAATCATTGATCAAAATTAGGGTTTCGAGATGAGAGGGAATACATACACTCATGCGATTCCATCCTTATCAAGAAAATGGTATTTAAACAACCTGGAAAAGAATAACATTACTTGACTGGAGGCTAAATTCTATCTGACTATAATATACAGGCTGGTAGATTCAGACAGACAACAATGTGAATGCTATTTTCTGTCTTTCACGGACCACCAGTGCCCAGTTAATGGCGAAATCAGTTGCAGTTATTAATGCTCGTTGATATGCATACATTCTTTTTCCATTTGAAATATGTTATTTTTTCTTGTTTATAGTATAATTGTTTTCGTTCAATTGAAAATTATTGTCGACCAATTTATTAATGTTTTACAAATTAGACTGGAATAAGATAAGAGGTTTAAGGTTCAACCAATATTAGATTGCCATAAAACCAACTAAAAATTAAATAAATATAAAGCATTTAAAATATAATTAAAAGATATTCTCTTTACATTTAATTAAAAATTTTAAATAGAAATTACTTTTTATATGGAAAAATAAAAAATACTTTCTTAAATTATTACTCGGAACATTTAATATAAATAATTTATTAATTATTAAATAATTTTGAGATTGAATTAACTCGTATTAAAAAATTAACAATTTCATATATAAAAAATTATAAGGTTAAATTTGTTGGACTTTCTTGTGATTTAACATATTATTAATTTACTTTTAACATTGATTTGATAACATTCATCCCTCTGGTGTTAATTTTTGTTAAAAATTTAATTGCAGATTTCAAAACGATGTCGCTTTTATTACGGGATATTACACATCATACTAAATGTAATACTATACGATGTCATTTTGAAATTAGCAGATACAAGCTTATAATAAAAGCTGATGATAGGAAGACATAAGAAGCTATATATTACATTTAGATTAATAATATATCATACAATAAATTTGACCTAAGATTATATTATTAGCATTAAAAAGAAAAGGCGCATCAACCATGTTCATACGTACTTAGACTTGTCAAGTTGAGCGTCAGTTGAAGACTGAACGTGGGCTGCTCATGGTTTCCAGAAAAAGGACACTGAGGACCACCACATTGATCTAATCTGAAACCCTTAAGTCAAAACAAAACTATTCCTTATTCAATGGAGTTGCATAAATAGAAAAAGAGAAAAGGCCAACCTTTCGTTCCTTTCCTTGTCAGGCATTGCAATCATATTTACTCCACCCTCAACAACAATTTGTGAACTCTTTTATTGCCCCTCAACTGAACTCGGAAGGAGTAGATGTTGGCATTTAATTGTTAAGAAAAGAACAGAAAGAATGGAGCTTTACGAAAAATCATCTAACTGTTCGATTACTGTGGACATACCCTTTTTAGGATTTCGTCTCCAAAAGCAAAAGCACTTCATTGAGTGATGAAAACCGAGCAAGTAATAACCACCGATCATATGCAAAATGTGTATGAATTGCTTTCGGTTGTCTTTGCTAAAATGAATATTTGTCACGCTAAAGGGCTCTCGTTCTTGTCATCATCTTATCTTTTTTCAGTCGTCAAGTAGACTTTATTAGCTAGTTTAACTGCTTATCTTGATTCGTTTTATCTCTACCAAACTAATTTTTGTTTGTTTTTGCATTAAGAATAGGTTTATTATCTTCCTACGTAACTCCAACTAATGACTGATTACTTCAATCTTCCTGAACGTATGATGAGAAAAAATTTGGAAGTGTCCGGCTGCTTGCTTCAGAAATACAATTATGTCATTTTCGGCTATGTCAAGATAAGCTACTTCATTATCAAGAAACGCGTTAAATGGATATATATGTATACATATATATATGTATATATATGCCTATATCTTGTCAGGTCCTGCATATTCTACACTGATATTCCAACACCTTAATTTCCTGAACCAAATATGGAAAACTGAAGCAACTCAGAAGAAGATGATTGCGGACAAGAATCACCAGAAATTGACCATTTTACTACTATCTGTAGTAAACCAATGAATCAACGGTCAAAAAGGGAAGAACTATGTGTTAAATTCGAACTATTTAAGTGAGATATAGTACTTTGTTATCGCAAATAGGAAGAACCTGTATCTTTTACCGGTAAACATAGTGTGTACAAGCTAAGAATACCATAGCTAAGAAACATGAGCTTGAGCTATGGTTTCAAGGTTTATGTTTATTGGTATACACATAATCTAGATGAGCCACCAGAGTTCTTCGCGTCAAACACTCTTCTTCTCCGACTCCTTCACAGCTTTCTTCCATTCCAGCTTCTGCTTGCTCTGTTACAACTTTCTGATCATATCAACAAACAAAAATCCGCACGCGTTAAAAACCTATATATATATATATATAATCCCCTTTCAATCCTACAAGCAGATTCTTGGGAACCCAAAAGAGCAAATTCCATGGTGAAGTTACCTGGTTATGGTTCTTCGCCTCGGAGTCATGGTAAAACGCTGGTTCATGGCGGGCAGCTTGAGATAGGGAAGAGCAGAGGAGGACTATTAAGAAGAGGGTGGCAAGGTTAGGCTTTGACATTTTTGGTTGGTAGGATGTGGCAGAGCTAAGATGTACTTGATCAATGAGAGTTGAGTGTGTATGATGTGCATATATAGGGATGGGTTAGCAAGAGATCAAATGTGTGAACATGAGAGGCAGACGTACGACTTCTAGGTCATGCCATATAAATAAAGAAAAGGAAATATGCTCTAGAAGAAAAAGAAAATAAAATTTGTTGATTTTGTACGGACTTTAACAATATAAAAAATTCAATATGAAGCTTTATTATAATTTAGTATACTTAAATTTAATAATAATATAGTCTAATTTGATTTTTATTTAAATATGATTGAAACAAATACTTAAATTTAAATTGTAAATGTAATTTAGTTTTTTTAATTAAGTTTAGTTTCAATAATTGGGTCGATTAAATCTTGATATAAAATAATATTATTTTGTTAAAATTAATAAAATTAAATTCAATCCGACACTTAATAATTGTAACTTTTATTTATTGAATTCCGACCAATCCAATTTATCATTATATGCATCCGGATACTAAAAGGAAAACAAAACATATCTAAATTTACTGTATTTTGCAATATAAATAGAATATGAATGCAATTACGTTAAAGCTATAACTAATTTAGGGCATGTGAGATGCAGCATATACCCTAAATCAAGGCATACATTTATAAACAAATTGGAACATTCATCATCACATCTCTATAGAAGTCACCCCTTCTGCTTGCAAGGCAACATGCAGTTGGATACGAAGATTGACTTAATACGATCCTATTAATAAATCCTCCAAGACCGAAAAACCTATAATAACCGAAAGCATAATCTAGAATGCCCTAGAAGAAGGCCTTCGACATTCTTTCTCTTGTAGATTTTGTGCTGCCTAGGCTTTGATTAGGTTATCTATTGACTTCCTCTCTCAATATCTTGAGGAATTTTCTCAGGTATGAGGTGGTGAGACGCGTTGATCACCACCGATTTACTAGTGAATGTCATATATTATCAATCATATGAGTCGTGAAAGTTGTTACATCGATTAGTTAATGGAGAAGAAGGGTTGAGCTTGTGGACTTTAAACCACACGGTTAATGATGACACTTTATATTGATTTCACACTTTCGATACATAGGATTAGTAATGAGAAGAATTAGAGGTTTAATTTTATCGAATTTGAGTATTTAAATTCAATTTTTATAATTATCAAATAAAAAATTATTGAATTTCATTCTAAATTTAAGACTATTTAACTTAATTTTAATCTTTTAATTTCAAGTAAAATCTGAATTAATTTACTATCAACTAAATATGGATTCACTTTTAAGTCAAAAAAACCAAACCAAACCCTAATATGAAAGATTCCTTCCCTTATTTGTACAAACTTACTGAAAATGACATTGCCCTATTAGAGGTTATTAATTTTATTGACAAACCCACATTGGTCGTTACAAAAGTGAGAAATCTAAATATCATTCTTTATTTTCAAAGTTTACCATATACCTTATACTGGTTCCAAGCATATCTACATGGAGTAATTAGCCCACTGAAATGAAACTTGTGTGCCTTATCCCATTACTAGAACACGTAAATGGCCACGATTAGTCATAAGCTGGTAGTCACTAGATATTCCCAATATCCTTACCTTATTGGATAGGATGCGCTTCTACGTTGAGTGGAATGGAGGCCAGCTATACGTACGTCCCCAGTTTTTGAGGTTAGTGGCAAACGCTAGAATCCACATAATTAGTGGAACCACAACCATAAATATTTATGTCCAGTGTTCGTCACACTCTACATGGTTATTTAGCCACGCCTTCGTGCTGCCTACCGTATCAAGTAGGGTTTCTTTGTTCAGTACTCGTGCGTCGTGGTTTTAGTCGCTTAGGAAAAAAACAAAAACAGAGCAAGAATAACTAATACCGCAAAAGTGTAAAGCGTAAAACGTGCTCTTAACAATTGTATGGTAGTCCTTTCGTCCATTAATTATATACGATATGCAATCTAATATGTATACGTAAATGGAAGAACAGTCAATCACGTAAACTTTAAGATTATGATTTGTATATCCAACCAATTCCTTAGACCTCCAATAGACATGAGTTTCAATTAATTTTGCCTTAATACGTCACATTCATGGATCGTAGGCGAAGATTAAGGTTTTCCAATCATAATTTGGTTTCATTATAGTTTGTTCAGTGTTTACATCACATTCTAGATGTACGAAAAGAAAAAAGAAAAACCAATTTCTCTTCTGATATTATTGGGCTTAGAATATCCTACATTAAATGACCGCTAGGATGAGCTTTTAGGAGATTAGTAAGTATTTTTTCTACTACAAAACTTTTTTTTAAAATAGGTGTTTGGCTTGTAAAATAAAAAAAAACACTTCTTTAATAAATATGACTTTTTTGGTAATTAAAATATAGCTTTTTAAGAAACTTAAATTTGGAACTTCTCAAAAAGCAAATTTTCAAGTAGATTTTTCATATAAATTAATGAGTCTATTTTTAGTCTCTTTTGTTCTTATGTTTTATACATAATTTCCAAAATACTCACAAACTCATCTTTCCGTTTATTATGTATTTAATTATTTACTTAACTTGGATATTTATTTTGAGATTTATATACTATTATATAGCTTTTTTTATATATTTTAATATTTATTTTTATATTAGTTTACTTATGTTATATTCTATATAAAAAATTTAGTTAGATATATATTTTAATTTATGTTTCATATGGTTTAAAATTATATAATAATTAATATATTGTGCCTTTTATATTGTTTAATATTCTTTAAAATATAATTATACGCATAAATAATTTTTATTACAAAATAAAATATAGTTAAAATTATAAGTGTTTTTTATTTTTATATTGCCAAATATTCTACTATATGAAGCTCTTTCAAAAAGGTTTATTTTTAAATGACAGTCAAACAATCAACTGATTTTTTAGAAAAAATTTTCTAAAAAAAGATCTACAGAAAAAAAAAAAACCTCTACCAACAAAAAGTCTATGAGTATAAGCCTAACAAAAATAGGGTAAATATCAAACTACGAAACATTGCTAACATTATTCTTTGGCTGAGGCGAAGTCATCGAGGATAACTATAATTATTAATTAGTCGCAAAGTGCTGATATGGGTAGGTGATGTGCCGGAATCAATAGAGCCAAAGCTCGTGCTCTGATTACCAAAGTCGACCAAAAACAAATCCAAGGCAGCAAAAGTGTATATTTGACAAAGGTTGAATAGTAAAAGAACTTGGATAGGACAATAGAGAACAGCTTTGGATTGTGTAAGGAAAGGAAGTATAAACAAGGTAAGACTAAGTTCTGATTGAAAATCCAACGCTTTAACGAGTCAAGCATTTCCAAGTATATTCCTTTCGGTTGGTAAAGCAAACATTAGAGCGTTTAGCAAGGAAATTTGCTTATCTCTTTATACTCTGATTAGTATTCAAACTCATCTTTACGACTGGGCACATGTGTATATTGTGTGACTTTTCCTTTCAAACACATGCGGAGATTGCACAATCGAATCGATTATAATCTCCTTTTCATTTCAAGAATGATTTCACTTGATAAATGTATGCAACGACCCAGTGTTTTTCTACCCAAGTAATCTCTATATAACTTTAAATGTATCAATTCGTTAATACAGTTTTCAAGTGCTTATTTATGTTTTGCAACGGAATAACATTTGTAACACAAAAGGAAACACATCTGTGCATGTGGGACATAATACAAATTAATTATAAACATTTGTACAGAAATTTCTTGTTTTCGTGTCATAAGTTGAATATAAATACAGACACGAGCATTTGTTCAAAATTTTAAAAATTAATCTTATAATATTAATAAAAATATAGATAATTTTATTTTATTGTAAAATAATTTATTATAACTAATTTTATTAAGTTAAAATTGTCATATAAGTTGAGCTCTTTGACGGTAGATAATACATTTAATTTAAAATACTTCTACAAAACAATAGATCAATACTTATTTGATTTTTCTAAAAATATGTTTTAAAATTTTAAAATATAATTATTTATTTATTAAAATTCTCGTTTACATTTATTTTTAACAGATCAATTTATATATCACTCTATTTTAATAAAATTAATGAAAAAGGTTAATAAAATTAGAATTTCAATATTTATAATAAATTAAAATTTTATATTTGATATTTTTTAATTAGAAAATAGTGGTACTTTCAAAAAATTCTCAAATTTTACTTAATTTTTAAATATTAATTCCAACTCAAAAAAGTGACGCTAAAATATTTCAACTTTCAATTTTTTAGCAAACATAGCTCTAAGTTAAGTTCTCTCTTAATTTGAATGATATGGCGAGTCAAGTTAAATTAATATTTTTTCATGTGACTATCACATATTGTA
The DNA here is from genome assembly GCA_026413385.1 of Erythroxylum gracilipes. Taxonomy (NCBI): domain Eukaryota; kingdom Viridiplantae; phylum Streptophyta; class Magnoliopsida; order Malpighiales; family Erythroxylaceae; genus Erythroxylum; species Erythroxylum gracilipes. The sequence continues at coordinate 3,690,117 of JANZLC010000202.1, read as the reverse complement.
TTTGAGCCATGTATGAATTTTATCATTAAATAAAAAATCCAAAATTTTAAGAATCCTTCGTATATTTTACTTCATAATTATTTATAGTATTTGCTATTTTTAATTTATTAAATAATAAAATTCATCTACAGTCGATAGCAAAAAATAATATTCTAATGTGGATCGTTGCATCATTCATATTAAAGGAAAATTTAATAATGTTTTAAAAATTAGACGGGAAGTTAAACCAATAAGATAAGAAATTTAATATTTAATCGGTATTATAATATCATAAAACTTGAGAAAAATTGAATAAAATTGAAAATTTTGAAATATACTTAAAAGAGATCCTTATTCATAAAAAATTTGAAGTTTAATTACAAAAAAAGATTATTAGATAAAAATTAACTGATTATTTTAGTTTAAAAGAATTTATTAATTTAATAAATTTGATCTATTAATTAATAAACTGATCGATTTTTAACAATAAAATTTATTAAAATAAATTGAATTGAAAAATTAAAAATCGAACTAAAAAATTGACCAGTTAAGATTTTTACAATTCAACCAATCAAATTAATTAAAATTTTTAATCATTGAAATTTAATAATAAGTGTTTTTTTCTAAAAATTAAAAGTTAAATATTAGTATTATAAAATTGATTAAAATTTTAGAGTTTTTTAAATTAACCCTTTACAAAATTGTCATTTTGAGATAATTATGAATCTCTCCTCAAATAATAAGATTCTATCGGGTTTGAAAATTTGTGTACGATATTATAGCATTAGGGCCACGACATGAAGAAAATAAAGAGCCCACCATCTATCATTGGAGCTATTCAGTATGTAGACGAATGATTGCATTCATCGACAAAAGGAATGCTTTCTACTGTAAGAAATATCGTTGCATTTTCATGTCTAGTTTTGAGATGAATCATATCTTATTAACGTACACAATGATTATTCTGCTCTCTTCACGCCTCAACAATGACCACACAAGTTCAGAAATAATCTCTTGATATTTAACGAGCAATGCTTATAAGACTTTGTAAATCTTGAAGAAGGAAGAGTACAAAGCTTGAATAAGATAAGAATTGTTTTCTTTGTAGTGGGTTCCATGGAAGAAAATATGCATACAAGTTTCTTTGATTAATGATTCAATCTTTGGCAGTAAGAGTGCCAGTTACATGAAACCAAAACAAGACTTGACCACGTCGTGTAAAAAGAATCGAAAATGGCTAGAAGTCCGGGAGGCTTGTTTCTCATGATGTCCTCATCGAATATGTCATACATATGAGCCAAACCCATGTTCTGGTTACATGTGTCGATCGCGTTTCGGTGGTTCTTTTCACTCTCATGGACATATCCTTCGAGCTTGCACCCACCAAACTTATGGCTATTGTAGATTACAGTACAGTTGCGTCGAACATGAGCCATATATCTTGGAAACGAACAGAAGAACGTGTAAATCTAAAAAAGGGATAGTCAGGCAGTAATTGAGGCAATCAACACCCGATAATGTTGTGTCATGTTTCATGAACGATTGCCTGGAAATGATATCGACACCTAACTTTAAAAAAGTTTGGTCAAAAGGTTGCAAAATAAAAGAGTTTGATTCTCTGTAATGTGCACACAAGCATGGAAGAAATCCCTTTCCCATGGCTCTACTTAATGTTTCGATGAACAAAAGAAGGATTGATTACCATAAAATTCCTCACTTTCTTTTTACTTTTCCTACTCATAAATCTGGTCCATTGCTCCTTGACCCTTTCCTATTCTTGGATCTTTCACTGTTTTTACTCTCTCTCAAGACTTCTTTCTTCTTCGTTGTGAAGGGCTCTTTAGTCTTTTTACCCCTGTTTTGTTTGCCGCTTTCATCTTCTTATTAGTTATTACTGTCCCCTTTTTTTTAATCAAAAGTGGTGATTCTTAACTCAAACTGAGCAGCAGTGTTGGTGAGCCAGTCAACACATCGGTTGCCCTCCCTGTAGATATGACGAGGTACAACTACCCAGTTTCGAGCAAACATTTTGTTAATACTCATGACTAGGGGGTTGTGAGACATTGTTCTTTTAATTGAGGAGGACAGAATAGTAGTCACCACTAGAGAATCCACTTCTAATTTAACTCGACGATAACCAAGATCCCAAGCAAGCTTGAGTCCAGAGAAAACTCTCCAAAGTTTCGCAAAAATAGGGGAGCACCAGCCAATATTTTAAACAAAGCCTCCAAACTAAGCGCCTGTACTATCTCGAAGAAGTCCACCTGCTGAGGCCGAAAATGATGTTCTTTTGCACGCTCCATCCGTATTTAGCCTTACCCAACCATTCGGGGGTTTACTCCAACCTATAAGTTGTTCAGTTCGTGGTCTATGACCAATATTAGCTCGACCTTGCCAGACTGAAGCCATGTAAATCTGGCGAACATACTCCAGTACATAAGAAGCAAGTGACTCCGGCCTAGAAAAGTGTTCGTAAAAAATGGTCATATTTCTCTAGGACTATAGAAACCAATAGGCAGCACCAAATATAATTGACCACTCAAAGCCAAACACCAATCGGTGTTTTTTGAGATTCATAGCTAACCATTCTTGAGAGTTCAGAGTAAAGAAATCAGAGGAGACAACATGTGGGGGGAACGCATGCCACAAGGTATGTGCTATGGTGCAGTCCCGAACCACATGTAGCGAGGATTCTTCTTCTCGACAATGAGAACATGCTACCTCTGTAGTTAACTATTTGCGTACACGTTGATTAGAAAGTAAATGATCTTGCGCAAGGAGTCAAAGGAATGTGCGAATATATTGAGGGCCATTCCACTGCCAAACTGTCTTCCAAAATCCATCAAAAGAATGTTCCGCATAATCCATGATCAAGGAATAAGACGATGTTGTAGTGAACTGACCCGTGTTCAATATTCCCCATATTAGTTCATCTGGACCTAAGTAGGGCTGAGGAGGTAAAATACCCGCGATGTATATGCAAATCGAGTGGGGGAGCAGAGATTGGAATGCATCGCACTTCCAATAACCTATATTGTCCATGAAGTGTTGAGCTCGGAGATTAATAACTGATTGTGGAATCGATGCAGTGGCATGGGAAATCAGAGGTCCCAAATTCTCAACCCAAGGGTCTAGCCAAAATAGAATCCTGGATCCATCACAGATCACCCATTTTAGGCCTTTAAGAACATGGTGCCAAGTAATTTTTATACTCTTCCAAACTATTGATCCTCCTATAGCATCAAGAGAAGTGGGGAGGTTGTTGGCATCAAAATGATACTTTGTCAAGAGAATTTGTACCCATAACGAAGTAAGCTTAGTAACTATTAACCACCCTAATTTCGTTAACCCTAATTTCGCTAGGAAGCGTCATTGGTTTCTCTGATTTTTCGGATGCCAAGACCCCCCATCTCTTTAGGTCTACAAACTTTATCCCAATTTACCAAGTTAATCTTCCTATTGCCATTATATGAGCCCCATAAAAACTGTCGTATTAATTTTTCTAAGTCATCACAAAGACTTTTAGGAAGGCAGACCGTCAACATTGTATAATTGGGGAGAGCAAATATAACAGTTTGAGTCAAGGTGATTCTCCCTGTGAACAACAAAAGAGTTGACGTCCATCCTGAAAGTCGTTGTTGCACCTTATCAAGCACATGTTGGTATGTTCTTTTACTAGCTCTTTCATGCAATAGGGGCACTCCAAGGTAGTGTCCGAGGTTGTTCATCTGCTTAAAACCTAATTCGCTGCTTAAGTGACATGCCACAGAATGATTTATATTCTTGGAGTAAAAACAATGAGATTTGTCTTGACTAACCTGTTGACCAGAGGCTGTACAAAAAGTGTTTAATGTGTCCCGAATGACATGCACTTGATCGATTGAGGCCTCTGAGAACAAAATGAGATCATCAGCAAAAAATAAGTGAGATAAGGTCGGACAGTGGGGTCATTTAGACACTGAATGATTGATTAAGTGACCCAAGCATTCCATACATAGTACAAAACGGTAAGGCGATAGTGGGGTCGCCCTGTCTAATACCTCTGAAGGGAGTAAACGCTTCATTGAGTTCTCCGTTCCAGCTCACTTGCATAGATACCGAAGTAACACACTTCATAATAAGATGTATCAAAGATTCCAGAAGCCCAATATCGATGAGAATATCCTTGATAAAATCTTAAGAAAGCCTATCGTAAGCTTTTTCCAGATCAACCTTACTAGCAAGGATCCCTTTTTTTTTCTGGATTTCCGTTTCATGGTATGAATGACCTCTTGGATAATATTATCATCAACCAATCTCCATAGAACAAAGCTACATTGAGTTGGAGCTATAAGCTCATCTAGATGAGGTTTGAGACAGTTCACGATAATCTTAGTAATAGCCTTATAAATCATTGAACATAAGACAATTGGCTTGAATTGAGTGATCAACATGGGAGAAGGAAGCTTAGGAATGAGTACCAAAATAGTACGATTCAAATCAGATTCCCATAATTTGTCTAAAAATTTTCTAGATAAAGAGTATCAAAGAAGGCCCGACAATATCCCATTGGGATTGATAAATAATGCTGTAAATCCATCAATACCCGGTGCCTTGTTAGGTGCCATATCAAAGAAAGCCGTCTTGATTTCTTCATAAAGAATTGGATTGTCCATGTCATTTGTACCTGATGGGAGAGTGATGGAAAAAGACCTTTGAATGGAAGTGTCAGAGTAGTGAGAGTTTCTGGCGTATAAAGTTTCTTAAGGAAGTTCTTCGCTATCCTTTTGATACTATCTTTATCCGAACCAACACAACCATTTTCATCCTTTAGTACAGTCACCCTTATTTTTTGACGTCTGGCAGTTGTAATAGCATGATAGTATTTAGTATTTCTGTCTCCTTGGGCTAACCACTGACATCTTGAGCGTTGATGCCAGTAGAATTCTTCTTGACAGAGGACTTGTTCAAGTTCAGAGCGTGAATATTCCTCTAGCTCCCTTAGAGAATCTGAAGCTTTTTCTTCCATTGTTTTTTGTATGCCTTCCAGACGTGCCATGAGTCTTTTTTTGCAATGAAAAATATTACTGAAACTGTTATAGTTCCAATGCTGTAATGTTTCTGAAGTATTCTTAAGCGCGCCACTAATATCAGTTGTTTCAGGAGTCCAAGTATCCTCCACAATCTGTGCAAATCATTCATCGGTCAACTAAGCTGACTGAAATCTGAATGGATGAGTAGTCGGCGGTAGGTGAGTGCTTTGTTTTATTGTCACCAGAAGTGGTCCATGATCTGACTTAAGGAAGGGTAGATGAGTCACTGTGGTTTCTTTGAAAGAAGATTGCCAGGAAGTCGAGCAGAAGACGCGGTCTAGTCTAGCGAGAATCTACCCTCGCCTCTAAGTGAACCTTGGTCCTAAAAAGCCAAGATCGTGTAGCTGACAACATTGTACACATTGCAAAAACTGTTTATTGACTACTGGTTGGACTTTAGAACCTCCATGTTTGTCAGTGCTCTCTAGCTTGGCATTGAAGTCCCCACCCAAAATCCATGGTTTAGAGGTAATGCTAGCAATTTTTCGAAGATTCTTCCATAAGAAGTGCGGTAGATTATAAGCAGGACTGGAATAGATGGCAGTGAAGTCAAAAAATGTCTTCTCCTAGTAATATTAACATGAACAAATTGGCGGTGGGCTAGCAGGATGCGAACCACAATATCAGCTTTCCATAACAACCATATGCCTCTCGAGAATCCCTCTGCTTCCACTCTGAATGACTGTGAAAAACCCAAGCTTCGAATGACCTTCAATGCATGAGTCCTGCTGATTCTTGGCTCAACCAAAACAACGAGGAGTGGATTATGAATCTGAACATAGTTCTTGAGTATCAGCTTGAAGGTCTAGCCTCCAACCCCCTGACAGTTTCAGATGAAGAACGACATAGAAAATATTGATTGAGAGAAGAAGTAACCACAATTAGTCATAAGTGTTTACCAGCTCATCCATCTACATAGTACAGGTATTAGTCGTAGAGTTTAGTGGTAACTCTTCCATCTACAAATCAGGTACACTTGAGGTCACATGTTCCAAACCCGAAGCCTGTCCAAGGTCTGGTGGCTTAGATGGGGGTAACATTTGTTTGTAGATCAACGAAGACAGTGTAGTAGTCATGCATGTGTCATGCATGTCCTCCTCCATTTCCTCGCATCCCATGTCCTCATTCGGTGGTACTGTAACAGAGTTGTCTTGGATCACTAACTCTTGATGAGAGGGAATTGAGATGGCCACTTGGTGCGTTTTCTTTTGTTGGGGCTCATCAGTTAGTAACTTTGGAGTCGAGAGGGTTGTATGTTGACTAATGTGGGCCATAGGGGTCTTGGGTGTGTTGGAGGTTTGTTTAGGGAAAACAGTCTGTTTGGGCTTCCCGATATTATCCCTGTAAGATGGCCCGTCTTTTCTCTAGTCCTTACCAGTCGCTGGTTTTCTAAGTTTCGTTTGGATTTGATTCAAATCCAAGTTCTTTGGATGTTTTTCTCTTTGTTTCTCCTCGACAGGCAAAGGGTAGTCGTTTGATGTTACAGGTGTATCAGTGTCTGTCAATATTTGATACCTCAAGCCCCTCGAAGCCTCGTGATGGTTATTGTCCTTCCTGTCACGTCCTTTGACCATTGTTTTGAGGTTCGGACGACGAGTTCGTCGTTGTACTTAGATCCAAGTGTAAACAATCTAGAAGGGGGGGGGGTTGAATAGATCTTTAATCTTTTTCGTAGAGTTCTACAAAAACACGAAATTAATACACACAAAACAATTTAATCAAATTAAATTAAGAGTATAGGGAAGAAAGGCAAACGCTGTTTTTATAGAGGTTCGGTGCTAAGACCTACGTCCTCTACCTAAGCTCCCACTTAGGATTTGGCAAACCACTTTATTGGACACTTTTTAGTTCAGTGCGAACTTTTACAACTCCACTTGATTTCCGGCTCAAGCTACCTTACAATCCGATCTGTCTTCCGGCACAAATCACACCTCTTGAATTCCGGCTCAAGCAACCTCACAATTTGATTTGACTTCCGGCTCAAATCCTACCTCTTGAATTCCGGCTCAAGCAACCTCACAATTTGATTTGACTTCCGGCTCAAATCCTACCTCTCTAGTGATTCTCCTCTAATCACTAATCTTACAATCAAGATGATAAATAATAGAAGTAAAGCTCTATATAGCTAGATACACTTGAATGTGCAGAAAGAAACTTAGAGTAATAACAATGATGATTATTATGCTTTTTCTCTTCTTTTCTCTCACTTACTTGATCTTTTGATCTTCCTCTATTTATTTGCAGCCTCTTGGAAGAATATAGCCGTTAGAAACTCTACTAGCCGTTGCTGATTAGCTTATAGCCGTTGCTGATTATTTCCTTTCCATTTGTGGCTAATTGACTTCGTCAGAATCAGTTTTCTGTACTCATAAGTCGACTTGT